>BROE01000021.1:28443-83646 GCA_036571765.1 Plecoglossus altivelis | reverse complement strand
TTAGTAACCATCAGGGAGCTCATCAAATTATAGATCTCGGATAGATCATCATCAGGGTAGGAATCATCAGGTAATATCATCAGGTAGATCCCATGATCTCAGGGGGATTAAGTCATGTAATTCCACCATCAGATAATCACCATCATATAGACACATCAGGTTAACACATCAGGTAATCACCTCAGGTATAGTCGACCATCAAAGTATAGATCACCATCAGTGTAATCATTTCAGGTATCACCATTCAGCGTACCATCACACATCAGGTATTCTCAGGGTATCACCATCAGGTGATCATTCCATCGTAATATATAGTAATCATCAGCGCTATCACCATCAGAGATATATAATGTAGTCAATTCAGGTAAATCGATTAGATCCCATCAGGGGTAATCTCATCAGGTTTGTCATCAGTATCAGTCCCATCAGTATACATCCCACACATTATATGACCCCCACAGTATAGATCCCCATCATAGTTCAGATCGCCCATCATATAGATCACCCAATCAGGGTAGATCACCATCAGTATAGATCCCCATCAGTATAGATCACCATCAGTATAGATCACCATCAGTATAGATCACCATCAGTATAGATCACCATCAGTATAGATCACCATCAGTATAGATCCCCATCAGTATAGATCCTTATCAGAGTAGATCCCCTGGGGTTGGTGACTGTATCAGGTCAGTGAGGATGGATTAGATCATATGTTAAATGTATGTATTATACTACATATTATACTGCCTGTATGTCACTTGATTTACAGTTGGGGGAGGGGTAATGTAATTGTTTATGTCTTCCTGATAATGTCTGGGCTTTTGTTGTTGTCTGTTTACAAAAGACAAAGGGGTGATTCATAGTCCAAGATTGTTTATTAGGTTGGATTACAGTCAAGGCCTCACACCAAAGCTTATCTAACACACCTACAATCACGCAAATAAACAAAAATTATAACTTAACTGCTGCGCTTCCTTTTTCGCCCAACTCTGAATATCTTAAAAACATTGGCTCATCACAATATAAATTATTCTTTTTTGTGTAGATCACTATCAGGGTAGATCACCACTTGAGATGATCAGCACTAGGGTAGATCAGCACTAGGGTAGATCAGCACTAGGGTAGATCACCACCTGAGAAGATCAGCACTAGGGTAGATCAGCACTAGGGTAGATCACCACTTGAGATGATCAGCACTAGGGTAGATCAGCACTAGGGTAGATCACCACCTGAGAAGATCAGCACTAGGGTAGATCACCACCTGAGAAGATCAGCACTAGGGTAGATCACCACCTGAGAAGATCAGCACTAGGGTAGATCACCACCTGAGAAGATCAGCACTAGGGTAGATCACCACCTGAGAAGATCAGCACTAGGGTAGATCACCACCTGAGAAGATCAGCACTAGGGTAGATCACCACCTGAGAAGATCAGCACTAGGGTAGATCACCACCTGAGAAGATCAGCACTAGGGTAGATCACCACCTGAGAAGATCAGCACTAGGGTAGATCACCACCTGAGAAGATCAGCACTAGGGTAGATCACCACCTGAGAAGATCAGCACTAGGGTAGATCAGCACTAGGGTAGATCAGCACTAGGGTAGATCAGCACTAGGGTAGATCAGCACTAGGGTAGATCACCACTTGAGATGATCAGCACTAGGGTAGATCACCACTTGAGATGATCAGCACTAGGGTAGATCAGCACTAGGGTAGATCACCACTTGAGATGATCAGCACTAGGGTAGATCAGCACTAGGGTAGATCAGCACTAGGGTAGATCAGCACTAGGGTAGATCACCACTTGAGATGATCACCACTTGAGTAGATCAGCACTAGGGAAGATTACCACAACAGCAGATCACCACGAGTAGATCACAGCTGGGACAGAATATATGTTCTTAGGTAAATTATTTAAATAATTTATTTTTTGCAGTTAAAAGAAAGGGTTGGAACATAGATCACTGAACAAGGTCAACAACCCTAATCCGAGTTTGTGTTTTTAAAAATCGTATTTATTATTATCTTCCTGGAGTTAGATAGCTCCCTGTCTAACCTGGTGGCTGAGTCATCCTGCCCTCAAACCTGGACTAAAGGTAAGGGGTCACTCTGCTAACTCCCTCCCCTAATATGCAGGTTCCTCCCTTTAGTGACATTGCTAATAGTTCATAGTAACTTTAACTTATCTATGAACCATTCCATCTAAACATCCTACATGTTCAGAAATAACACCTAAACAAGACTACACACAGTAAACATAAACACATCAAATCACAACATGGAAACAAGTCCCACTAATAAATAACGTTTCATAACATATGATTGACGTGTCTTCATATGTACAATGCCCAGATAACTGACTGAACCACACTGTTGCTATTCTTCTGAGATAAATCCTTAGTTCCTGTTTACATTGCTTGTTTCCTGTTGACAGAGATTCTTTCTGACACCACTGGTCCCAGCTTTGGAGAGGAGGGGTCTCAACATGGGTGTGTAAACATGGCAGCTGTTGTCCCAACGGGGATGACCTCACTACCCTTCAGAATAAATAATAATGACAACAACAACAGCAGTTCCACTAGAAGCTCTCACTATACTCAATGGACAGTTAGGACAAACACAGGGTGGAGAAGGAAAGGAGTGTATCAGGTCACTAAGGACTTTGGGTGTGTGTGTATGTGTGTGTGTGGGGCAGACATGGCTGTGTATGTGTGTGTATGTGTGTGTGTGGGGCAGACATGGCTGTGTATGTGTGTGTGTGGGGCAGACATGGCTGTGTATGTGTGTGGGGGGCAGACATGGCTGTGTATGTGTGTGTATGTGTGTGTGTGGGGCAGACATGGCTGTGTATGTGTGTGTGGGGCAGACATGGCTGTGTATGTGTGTGGGGGGCAGACATGGCTGTGTATGTGTGTGTTTTAAGCTTGTGTTAGTCTGTCTGTGGAACAGAGATGGCAGGGCCCTTGGGGTCATCGAAGCGGTCCATAGTGTGCAGCTGCATGATCATGTGGAGGCCGTAGGTGAGCACTAGGACCATGAGGAGGCTGGTGAGCAGCCCCATCCAGATCCCTGGGCTGAAGAAGCCGGCACAATCGCTGGCGTAGGAGAAGTCACTGCCCGTCACATTGAAGCCTTGGATCTACACACACATACACAAGAGGCACCGGACAAGTGGAGTGGACAAGAGAGGCATTGAAGGCAGAGAGGGGAGAAAAAAGAGAGGGATTGGGTTTTAGTTCTTATTCTGCAATAAAACATCCTGCCTCATTCCTACTGATGTCACTCCTATTGATGTCACTCCTACTGATGTCACCCCTACTGATGTCACCCCTACTGATGTCACTCCTATTGATGTCACTCCTACTGATGTCACTCCTACTGATGTCACCCCTACTGATGTCACTCCTACTGATGTCACTCCTACTAATGTCACTCCTACTGATGTCACTCCTACTGATGTCACCCCTACTGATGTCACTCCTACTGATGTCACCCCTACTGATGTCACCCCTATTGATGTCACCCCTACTGATGTCACCCCTACTGATGTCACTCCTACTGATGTCACCCCTACTGATGTCACCCCTACTAATGTCACCCCTACTGATGTCACCCCTACTAATGTCACCCCTACTAATGTCACCCCTACTAATGTCACCCCTACTAATGTCACCCCTACTAATGTCACCCCTACTAATGTCACCCCTACTAATGTCACCCCTACTAATGTCACCCCTACTAATGTCACCCCTACTAATGTCACCCCTACTAATGTCACCCCTACTAATGTCACCCCTACTAATGTCACCCCTACTAATGTCACCCCTACTAATGTCACCCCTACTAATGTCACCCCTACTAATGTCACCCCTACTAATGTCACCCCTACTAATGTCACCCCTACTAATGTCACCCCTACTAATGTCACCCCTACTAATGTCACCCCTACTAATGTCACCCCTACTGATGTCACCCCTACTAATGTCACCCCTACTGATGTCACCCCTACTGATGTCACTCCTACTGATGTCACTCCTACTGATGTCACCCCTACTGATGTCACCCCTACTGATGTCACCCCTACTGATGTCACTCCTATTGATGTCACCCCTACTGATGTCACTCCTACTGATGTCACCCCTACTGATGTCACCCCTACTGATGTCACCCCTACTGATGTCACTCCTACTGATGTCACCCCTACTGATGTCACTCCTACTAATGTCACTCCTACTGATGTCACCCCTACTGATGTCACTCCTACTGATGTCACTCCTACTGATGTCACTCCTACTAATGTCACCCCTACTAATGTCACCCCTACTGATGTCACCCCTACTGATGTCACTCCTACTGATGTCACTCCTACTGATGTCACCCCTACTGATGTCACTCCTACTGATGTCACCCCTACTGATGTCACTCCTACTGATGTCACCCCTACTGATGTCACTCCTACTGATGTCACCCCTACTGATGTCACTCCTACTGATGTCACTCCTACTAATGTCACCCCTATTGATGTCACTCCTACTGATGTCACTCCTACTGATGTCACCCCTACTGATGTCACCCCTACTGATGTCACCCCTACTGATGTCACTCCTACTGATGTCACTCCTACTGATGTCACTCCTACTGATGTCACCCCTACTGATGTCACTCCTACTGATGTCACTCCTACTGATGTCACCCCTACTGATGTCACCCCTACTGATGTCACTCCTACTAATGTCACCCCTACTAATGTCACCCCTACTAATGTCACCCCTACTAATGTCACCCCTACTAATGTCACCCCTACTAATGTCACCCCTACTAATGTCACCCCTACTAATGTCACCCCTACTAATGTCACCCCTACTGATGTCACCCCTACTGATGTCACTCCTACTGATGTCACCCCTACTGATGTCACTCCTACTGATGTCACCCCTACTGATGTCACCCCTACTGATGTCACCCCTACTGATGTCCTATAGGAGGAGGATGAGGAAGGAGAGAAGAGGAAGAGAGAGGAGGTGGAGAGGAGACAAGAGGAGAAAGAGAAGAGCAGAGGAGGTGGATGAGGAGTAAGAGGAAGGAGAGAAGAGGAAGAGAGAGGAGGTGATGAGCGGGAGGAGGTGGAGAGAAGAGGAAGAGAGAGGAGGTGGGATGAGGGAGTTAAGAGGAAGGAGAGAAAGAGGAAGAGAGAGGAGCGTGGATGAGGAGGAGGATGGAGAGAAGAGGAAGAGAGAGGAGGTGGATGAGGAGGAGGAAGTAGAGAAGAGGAAGAGTGAGGAGGTGGATGAGGAGGAGGAAGTAGAGAAGAGGAAGAGTGAGGAGGTGGATGAGGAGTAAGAGGAAGGAGAGAAGAGGAAGAGAGGGGAGGTGGATGAGGAGGAGGAAGGAGAGAAGAGGAAGAGAGAGGAGGTGGATGAGGAGGAGGATGGAGAGAAGAGGAAGAGAGGGGAGGAAGAGTAGAGTCACCTGAAAGTCCTGGAAGGATACCCTCCACTGGTTGGCAGGATCCTTGTCAGAGCGTGGGACCAGTGCAGGGTAGCTGAAGCTTCGGACGTACTCGCACCGGTAAGAGTATTCAGCCGGGGCGTAGACATGGCGGCTGCCGTTAAACGTGGCTCTGGTGCCATCGTACTCTAGCTCCACCGCCTCCAGGGTGAACCAGCGCCGCGCAGACACAGGGAAGTGTTTCTGTTTCATGATGAACCTAGAGACACACACAGACATGTATAGACACAGAGTATTGAGTGTGTACGTGTGACTGAGTACGTGTGTGTATGACGGTAAGTGTGTGTGTGTGTGTGTGTAAGTGTATATATGTGTGTGAACTTACATCAACTTGAAGGAGCGATGTCCAAGGACATTCTCGTAGTTCAACACCAGTCTGAGAGAACACACAATACCAGTCTGAGAGAACACACAATACCAGTCTGAGAGAACAGAGAATACAGTCAACTTCCTCCATCCTTGTTAATGACATTACCTCCTCCTTCCCTATCAATACCATCACATCCTCCATCCTTAATAATGACATTACCTCCTCCTTCCCTCAGTAATATGACTTCCTAGTACTGCCTTCCCTGCCCTCTGACCTGGAGGTTGACTTGTCACAGGACGAGCCCTGCAGCTTGGGAGTGGCGCCATCTCCGAAGGTGGCAGGGGTGAGGTCATGCCCCTCCCAACGGCCACTCCGTAAGATGCTGACTGACAGGTTCCCTGCCCACAACAGGATGCAGCTTGATCCATCTTCCTGAAGAGGAGACACACATCACCAAGCCACATGAATGTGTGTGAGAGAGTGTGTGTGTGTGTGTTAGTGTGTGTGAGAGAGAGAGAATGTGTGTGTGAGAGAGTGTGTGTGTGTGTGTGTGTAAAAGAGAGAGAAAGAGTGTGTGTTTGTGTGTGAGAGAGAGAATGTGTGTGTGAGAATGTGTGTGTGTGAGAGATAATGTGTGTGTGTGTGAGAGAGAGTGTGTGTGTGTGCGAGAGAAAGAGAGAGCGTGTGTGACAGAGAGAAAATGTGTGTGTCAACTTCAGTTCTGCTACCTTGAACTCCACAGGAGGATAAACCCCAGGCCTCTCCCTCTCTCGCTCCCTGTTCCTGTTGCGGTCTCTCCCGTAGCCTCGTGCCTGAAGCAGAGAACGCCCCCCACCCAGACCCCCCTCCAACACCACAGAAGACACTTCCTGGAGGGGAGGGAAGAGAGGTAGAGAGGTGGAGAGAAAGAGGGTTGAAGAGTGGGAGAGAGTGGAGATATTAGATGTATGAATGCATAGAAGAAACAGTGGTAGGATAAAGATACATGTGAGAGAAAGATAGGAGAGTTAGGTGGAAAGAGTCCAGATATGAACATTTTACAGTGTAAAACCACTGCTAACTAATAAACACACGGACTTTAGGCAAAGATAAGTCCATACAGGCATAAAACACACAGTTACCCGTGAGGGTCGGAGGGCAGTGTAGATGGCAGTGTAGGGGACAGCCTGTCCCTTCATGATGCTCATCACCTGACCAATCACCTCGTCTGTAACACACATCACATATGAGCTGCTAACCTTAACCCTAACGCTGTACACACAAGTACCAGATAGACTAGCACTGTGAGATTGGCTTCAAATGTTAAGTGCATTACAAATCAAATATCTTATTATTATAGACTGTAATGTTTAAACCTCAGTTAACCTGTTAGTTAGCTTTAAGAAAGGTTGTTCTAATGCCCTGTTGTTTAATCCTCCCCCAGTTGTTACTGTCTGGTTCTCTTACAGAACTGTCACCATGACAGGAAGTACCTTAGCTAACAGGAAGTACTGTAGCCAACAGGAAGTACTGTAGCCAACAGGAAGTACTGTAGCCAACAAGAAGTACCATAGCTAACTCACTGTTCCTGTCTTCATGACAGAAAGTACCAAAGCTAACAGGAAGTACTGTAACTGACAGGAAGTACTGTACCTAATTCACTGTTACTGTCTTGATGACAGGAAGTACTGTAGCAAACAGGAAGTATCATCGCTAACAGGAAGTACTGTAGCTAACAGGAAGTTCAGTACCTAATTCACTGTTCCTGTCTTCATGACAGGAAGTATGATAGCTAACATAAAGTACCATAGCTAACTCACTGTTCCTGTCCTCATGACAGGAAGTACTGAAGCAAACAGGAAGTACCATCGCTAACAGGAAGTATAGTAGCTAACTCACCGTTCCCACTGAGCACCTCCTTCAGTGACATTAGATCTGCCCTGAAAGAGACCACACCCACCGTTAGATAAACCACACCCATAGTTAGAAAGCTACACTTGCAGTTAGTTGTGTGTGTACCCGGTGCTGTAAGGCAGTCTGAACACCAGCAGGGCAGGGCTGGAGGCGTTGAGGCGGAGCTGAGACAGAGTGTCAGCGTCCATGTAGAGAGGAGAGGTCTCCAACTGGTCCTGTAGCTGGCCAATCACAGTGCTGGAGGCAAGTCCAGACACGGAAGGAAGAACAAGGGGGGAGGAACATGACAGCAGCGCCTTCTGGAGGACAATATGAGAACAACACCCCTGTTACAGTAGAAACAAACTCCAACAGGCCACAGAGGACACTGTCAACATACAATTGAGTGTGTGTGTGTCTGCATCTCTGTGTTTACGTGTGTGTGCATGTGTGTGTGTGTGTGTATGTGTGTGTGTGTGTGTGCATGCATGTATGTGTATGTGTGTGAATGTGTAGGTGTGTATGTGTGTGTGTCTGCATTTGTGTGTGCATGTGTGTGTGTGTGTGTATGTGTGTGCATGTCTGTGTGTATGCATGTGTGTGTGTATGTATGTGTGTGTGTATGTGTGCATGTGTGTGTGTGTGTGTGCATGCATGTATGTGTGTGTGTGTGAATGTGTAGGTGTGCATGTGTGTGTGTGCATGCGTGTGAACGTGTGAGTGTATGCATGTGTGTAAACGTGCGTGTGCATGTGTGAGTGTGTGTGAGTGTGTGTGCATGTGTGAGTGTGTGTGAGTGTGTGTGTGAGTGTGTGAGTGTGTGTGTGAGTGTGTGAGTGAGTGTGCGATGTAAGGACGCACTTCCAGGTTAGGAAAGGCGCTGTCTAGCTTGTTCCCGAAGGCTCCTCCATACACAGTAAAGTCCTCCACACTCATCTGGCAGTAACAGAGGAGAGGACATGCAGACACATAACGACATACATACAAGGGATTGCATAACACAGGGAGAGAGAGAGGAGAGAGAGGAGAGAGGTTAGACAGAGGGCAGAACAGTAGCATCACAGCTTCACAGAACAAGTAATGATAACAAATTCCTCCAGGAGTCAACTCCGGTTGGGCTCTGTCACCTTGTCCTGCAGGAAGAGGAGGAGGTTGTGAGGGCAGGAGTTCAGGGCTGTCTCCAGGTAAGAGCCCAGCTGAGCGCTGCCCACAATGTGACCTGCTGGAGGCAGAGCCAGGGGAGGGGCAGCAGACCTGCTGATGACAAGGATGGAAGTCTAATCATAGCCACCACGACGCTCTACCCACGGGCAGAGGACAGTCAGGATGAAGCAGTCTTGCATAACGGAGCTAAACGTCACCGAAACACATTCCTTGTTGATTACTTCGGTTCTCTGAACGGCTCCAAGGGCGGTCATCGGAGCCGTCCATCGTCAACGTTAGCTACATAGCACTAGCTACTACACACCTGCTGTGTGCGCTAAATCATTGCTTATCAGGAGGTCATGGAGCTAGATCAGCGTTAAATAAGTCTTAACAACGTCTAATATGACATAACCAATAATCAACCAAACATATATTTACGAAGGTTAGTTGCTGCTGTTAAACACGGTGGGATCTCTGGGATTAAGAGCGACATAACGTCAAGTAACGGTACTCGTTAACGGTAGGCTACTCGAGTAAACAGGCACCAACAAAAACCGAAAGCTCGCACTCACCCCTCACTCGTCCAAAGGATCAAAGGCACCTGCTCTTCGCCGGTAGTTGAGGATAACACGGCGAAGAAAACGGCAAACAGTACCGAGGCGCGATGGACCGCTCGCATCCTTGCAGTCGCCATGTTTGGGGATTCTAATTCTAAGAGATGACGTCAGTACAGGACCAAGGCTAGCGGCGCAGTCGCCGGTACCTCAACCGACCGTCAGAGGTCGCCCTCTCGCATCTTTGTAATGTGACTTCCTGTCTCAAAGCCGGTGGCGAATAACTGAACCCGGACCTTCTATCTTTTTCCTCTGTGAGTTTGTGAATAACATGACTTTAATTTCTAAATCCCACAAAGGCCTCAAGAACATTTAACATATGAACCTCATGTACTATTCTCGTGTAATACACGCTGCCTCTGGCAATTGTATTTTTCATTTTCCTTATTCAAGTTTCTTACTCACTTGTATACCGTTTTATATATCTGTATACTTTGTCGAGTTTTAAAATAAAAATACACTTCTGTGAAAACGGCAGACATGAAAACGAACAACACAAACACGTAATCAGGGCCAGACTTTGGGACTGGTGTCAGTCGGTCGGGAATAACATCAAATCATAGAGTGTTCTGTACTTACGTTTTATATGTCTCAAAACTGATACTTTTGTTCATTCATAACATGATTGTCACCTGTTTAAGATATTATGTAACCAAATAAGGATAATAAGAAACAACCACATCATCCCTCATGATGAATTAAATGCGAAATGTAATTTTAAAATTAGTGAGAATTTTAATAATTTACCAACATTATATTTCACATTTGAATATTTTTTCATTCTTCATACTTCACTTTCTTTGGTTTAGCAGCACCTGTATTACCTACTGGATGTGAATCGTCAGTCACATGCTAAATAATGATATTACCAGATTAGACTGAGTATGTAGTCAGACACAGAAATGAGTAGAGCAAATAAATGAATCATATTCGCATGGCAGCAGTTTCAAATGTAAAAAAGATCCATACTTTATTGGCTGATTAATGGCAAAGTATGGTGACCCCAATAAGGCAACTGTTATTCAGAAAACAACACCTGTTTTTCCTGAACCTTAAATCAGTCCTTAATCCATAAAAGGGATCTTTCTTGTAGCTAAAATAGACATATTTATTTATATACATAGAGAGGGGTGGCATTTGGTGAGGCATGATCACAGAACTACTGTAAAAAACTAAACAAGAGAACTTAAATACAAAATTAAATGAGATTTTGCATGTGAACTGTACAGAAATGGTGAAATGCAGGATGGGAAGAGATCAGTCTCTTCAGCTCCAGCAGCAGGACCAGGAGAGAGTTTGTGTCTCAGTAAGACTGGTTTTCCTGATGGTTGTGACAAGGCTGAGACCCACCAGAGGCATCAGGTGCTGGTGTGGACCTGACAGTGGAGAGCCTCTGCCTGGGTCTTCAGGCTGCGAAACTCCCCCTGGATGAAATCTGTCAGCACCTTCCTCATCTCCACCTGAGAGGAAAACATGCTCACCTTGATGTGTTTGCAAGACTGGTGTGTGTACATGTGTGAATGCAAACATGTTTGTCTACGTGAGTGTGTGTAAGTGAGTATGTCTACGTGAGTGTGTGTATGTGAGTATGTGTACGTGAGGGTGTGTATGTGAGTGTGTACCTTAGTGTGTGTGTGAGTGTGTGTATGTGAGTGTGTGTGTATGTTAGTGTGTATGTGAGTGTGTGTGTAGGTTAGTGTGTGTGTGTGTGAGTGTGTGTGTACCTGGCTCCTGTTCTCATCCCTCAGTTCCTCCACCAGGTGATGATGTGTGTGTGTGTGTGAGTGTGTGTGTACGTTAGTGTGTGTATGTTAGTGTGTGTGTGTACCTGGCTCCTGTTCTCATCCCTCAGTTCCTCCACCAGGTGATGCACTCTGAAGGGTTTTCCCACCAGGATGGTAATTCTCTACAGGACCAGTGCAAGTCACACACACATTAATAAAAAGAGATGTGAGCGTGCACGCACGCACGCATGCGTGTGTATATATGAACGTGAGTGTTCACCTTGCCAGTGTGAGGGATGTGTGTATGTGTGTACGTGTGTACAGTTGTGTGTTTGTGTGTGTGTGTGTTGTGTGTTCACCTTGCCAGTGCGAGGTATGTGTGTATGTCTGTACAGTGGTGTGTGTGTGTGTGTTCACCTTGCCAGTGCGAGGTATGTGTGTATGTCTGTACAGTGGTGTGTGTGTGTGTGTTCACCTTGCCAGTGCGAGGGATGTGTGTATGAGTGTACAGTTGTGTGTTTGTGTGTTCACCTTGCCAGTGCGAAGGATGTGTGTACAGTTGTGTGTGTGTTCACCTTGCCAGTGCGAGGGATGTGTGTACGTGTGTACAGTTGTGTGTTTACCTTGCCAGTGCGAAGGATGTGTGTACGTGTGTACAGTTGTGTGTTTGTGTGTTCACCTTGCCAGTGCGAAGGATGTGTGTACATGTGTACAGTTGTGTGTTTGTGTGTTCACCTTGCCAGTGCGAGGGATGTATGGCGGCTCGTTGGGGAGAACAGTATCCATCCCTGAGAAACAAGGACCAGAAGGACAAAGTCACACTGTGTGCGAGTGTGTTAGCACATGTGTGTTAGCACATGTGTGTTAGCACATGTGTGTTAGCACATGTGTGTTAGCACATGTGTGTTAGCACATGTGTGTTAGCACGTGTGTGTGTTAGCACGTGTGTGTGTTAGCACGTGTGTGTGTGTGTGTTAGCACGTGTGTGTGTGTGTGTGTGTTAGCACGTGTGTGTGTGTGTTAGCACGTGTGTGTTAGCATGTGTGTTAGCACACTGGTGAGAGTGTGTGCGTGAGCACACTGGTGAGAGTGTGTGCGTGAGCACACTGGTGAGAGTGTGTGTGTGAGCACACTGGTGAGAGTGTGTGTGAGTTGCAGTAAGTAGGAAGCCGTACCTATGTGCCATATAGGCAGTATGATGGGATTGAGAGAACACTCTGCTATCAGGCGGCCCACACCTGAAACATCCACATGTTACAACTTCACAACAATCCACAATAATCACTGCCATTGTAATCAGTCTCACCCCATTTTAGTCGTAATGCCTCCTCCGATGTGTTGATTTTTCCTGGAGAAGAAAGGAGAAAGACTTGGAATTAGAGATGCATAAGACAGAAAAGAGACAATGAGACAAGGAGAGAGAGAAATGAGAGAAGGAAGAAGAGACAAAGAGTGAGACAAGAGTTCTGTACCTTCTGGAAAGATGTGAACCCATTCTCCTCTGTTCAGCTTGTCCAGGATGAAGTCCATGCCTTTCTGGTAAACACCATCACCTGTATGACAGTAACACACACACCATCACCTGTATGACAGTAACAGACACACACACACCTGTATGACAGTAACACACACACACACCATCACCTGTATGACAGTAACACACACACCATCACCTGTATGACAGTAACACACACACACACACACCTGTATGACAGTAACACACACACACACACACCATCACCTGTATGACAGTAACAAACACACACACACACACACACACCATCCCCTGTATGACAGTAACACACACACACACACCATCCCCTGTATGACAGTAACACACACACACACACACCTGTATGACAGTAACACACACACACACACCTGTATGAAAGTAAAACACACTAATATGACACTAACTGACTAACCTCTGCAGACAGGTACACACTTGCCCCGGCTGAAGAAATGAGAGTGGAACTCTTTAGTGAAACAGATGTCTGAAGCTGTTGGGGTCCTGGTCAATAGCACAACAGAGAACGCAGATGTTACACAAGGACCAATCAGAGAACACAGATGTCACACAGGAACCAATCAGAGAACACAGAAGTTACACTATCGCCAATCAGATTAGAGACAGAACTCACCAACGCATCTTATTGAAGTTCCACAAGTGTCTCAGTCTCAGCAACCCTAATGAGAGGGGACAGGAGGAGGAAGAATATTACGCTGCATGTTTTATGTTTGACTTAGTTCATGAGTGTGTGTGTGTTCAGAAGTGTGTGTGTAATCAGGAGTGTGTGTGTGGTGTGTTCAGGAGTGTGTGTTTACCCCAGATGTGAGGGTCATCCATGCAGGACTGGTGATTGGACAGGGTGATTAGGGGCGTGTCTGGGGGGCGGTGGTCGACAAGGTTCAACAGGACATCCTGGTTATGAACTGATAGGTAGATCATATACTCTACAGAGACAGACAGGTAGTTCATACTCTGAAGAGACAGACAGGTAGATCATATACTCTACAGAGACAGACAGGTAGATCATATACTCTACAGAGACAGACATGTATTCGCCTATGGGCCAGTGACCACCTTAATCTGCCACTGGATGTATCATCTTGAGTGTCCTGAGAGAGGGAATCTTACTGGTCCAGAAGTATGCGTAGCTTCCCACCATGCCCATCACAAGAGAGCTGCTGATCCTCCAGGGCAGCAGAGGGCGCTGTGGGAACGGCCATCTGACCTCCAGAGGCATGGCAGCTCTTAACAGCTGGCATCCACCTGACAGACACACCGCCAAGCGAAAAATGGGCAGGTCACACATGCTGATATTTTTCTTGAAACTGTACTCTAAACAGGATAATGTAGATTCTGGACTGGACATTCAAGCCACACGCATGCCACGAACCTTTTGTCAGTTACACTCTTCTCTTTCTTAACTAATATTGTCAAAGGTTTTTAGTCCGTAGAACACCCTGCGAATGCTTACGACAACGTACCCTTTTCCTACTGTTTTAGTAAGGGTTAGGTTAGGGTTTCAACAGTTAATAAAGAAGCTAGACTAGCTCTAGCTAACCGCTGGGACAATCATATTTACTTATCTACAGTGACACACATAGCCTAACATTTTCTAACCAGACTTTCACGTTTGCAGAATATTTAGGCTACATATTTTTGTTTCGCCACTATCAAACGTTTGTAGACGTCGCTGCGATACGGAATTCAATGATTAAGTGTTGATGGTTGGAACCTTACCTTTCGCCTATAAGTTTAGCAAGGTTATCAACCCCGGAAAAGATTTCTCTCGAAATGAATTGTGGGTAACGTAGTTCATACTGACTTGGAAATATAATCGTTGTATTTCAAATCCATTCGATCTTTTGATAACTTACACATCATTTGAAATTTTATATTTTGTTCTGATTTTACCGGTCCTCTACGTTACCCACCGCCACCGAAAAAGCGGATGAGTTATCTGCATGTCTATCTGCGCTCCTACCACTATTTCCGCGTTTCTCCTTTTCCGGTTTGGCAACAAGCGTCATTAGGTCAAAGGTTGCAGTGAAAAAACATGACGTTTTGTGTTTAAATTCATTGCACAGAAAATGATGTTACTCTACTATACTGAATACAATCAATTTGGTCATTTTATTTCAGCAGGCGTACAAAATCTGTTTATTACACTTGAATAATTTGCACATTGATTCAGATTTGGATGGGTTTAAACACATTTGTTACGTAAATTGATGCATTTTACACAATTGTGATTGAGACATAATATTTTTATAGTTGATTCTTAATGAAATGTGTGTTATTCTATTCTTAAAACTCAGTTCCACGTGATCAGCTTTGAGGCAGTATCAGACACAACACGCTTTAAGCCTGCTGCTGTGTTCAGGGTAGTCACACAGGACGGAGCAGAAATCAAAACTGCCTGCTGTTCCTTCATGGTTAAAGTGAAGTGACGTATTGTAAAAACGTGCAGCTCGTCTGGTTATCTCTATGCAGCAGCAAGATGTGGGAAACACTTGGAGTCAGCAGCACAGTCCTGTTATCATCTTGTGTCTAAAAGGGCCTTTATCCTCACAACACCAAACATCTGTAGAAATGCACAATGCATATTTACAGAGACAACAAGCTGAGACACCATCCTGAGAGGTAGAGGACCATGGATCAGAGGATCACTACACACACACACACACACACACACACACACACACACAGACACACACACACACACACACAGACAGACACACAGACAGAGACAGACAGACAGACACACACAGACAGACAGACACACAGAGACAGACAGACACACACACGCACACACACACACAGACAGACTAAGGAGTGTTCACCAGCTAGGAGCCAGCCAGTTCAAACCCTTCAGAGCAAATTCAAACCCCAGGAAACAGGCCTAAAACAGAGAGAGAGAGGACAGTGTTACAGCAATACTATCTAACACAGTGTTACAGCAATACTATCTAACACAGTGTTACAGCAATACTATCTAACACAGTGTTACAGCAATACTATCTAACACTGTTACAGCAATACTATCTAACACAGTGTTACAGCAATACTATCTAACACAGTGTTACAGCAATACTATCTAACACAGTGTTACAGCAATTCTATCTAACACAGTGTTACAGCAATTCTATCTAACACAGTGTTACAGCAATTCTATCTAACACAGTGTTACAGCAATTCTATCTAACACAGTGTTACAGCAATTCTATCTAACACAGTGTTACAACAATACTATCTAACACTGTTACAGCAATACTATCTAACACAGTGTTACAGCAATACTATCTAACACAGTGTTACAGCAATACTATCTAACACAGTGTTACATCAATACTATCTAACACAGTGTTACATCAATACTATCTAACACAGTGTTACAGCAATACTATCTAACACAGTGTTACAGCAATACTATCTAACACAGTGTTACAGCAATACTATCTAACACAGTGTTACAACAATACTATCTAACACAGTGTTACAGCAATTCTATCTAACACAGTGTTACATCAATACTATCTAACACTGTTACAGCAATACTATCTAACACAGTGTTACAGCAATACTATCTAACACAGTGTTACAGCAATTCTATCTAACACAGTGTTACAGCAATTCTATCTAACACAGTGTTACAGCAATACTATCTAACACAGTGTTACAGCAATTCTATCTAACACAGTGTTACAGCAATTCTATCTAACACAGTGTTACAACAATACTATCTAACACAGTGTTACAGCAATTCTATCTAACACAGTGTTACAGCAATTCTATCTAACACAGTGTTACAGCAATTCTATCTAACACAGTGTTACAGCAATTCTATCTAACACAGTGTTACAGCAATACTATCTAACACAGTGTTACAGCAATACTATCTAACACAGTGTTACAGCAATTCTATCTAACACAGTGTTACAGCAATTCTATCTAACACAGTGTTACAGCAATTCTATCTAACACAGTGTTACAGCAATTCTATCTAACACAGTGTTACAGCAATTCTATCTAACACAGTGTTACATCAATACTATCTAACACTGTTACAGCAATACTATCTAACACAGTGTTACAGCAATACTATCTAACACAGTGTTACAGCAATACTATCTAACACTGTTACAGCAATACTATCTAACACAGTGTTACAGCAATACTATCTAACACAGTGTTACAGCAATACTATCTAACACAGTGTTACAGCAATTCTATCTAACACAGTGTTACAGCAATTCTATCTAACACAGTGTTACAGCAATTCTATCTAACACAGTGTTACAGCAATTCTATCTAACACAGTGTTACAGCAATTCTATCTAACACAGTGTTACAGCAATTCTATCTAACACAGTGTTACAGCAATACTATCTAACACAGTGTTACAGCAATTCTATCTAACACAGTGTTACAGCAATTCTATCTAACACAGTGTTACAGCAATACTATCTAACACAGTGTTACAGCAATACTATCTAACACAGTGTTACAGCAATACTATCTAACACAGTGTTACAGCAATACTATCTAACACTGTTACAGCAATACTATCTAACACAGTGTTACAGCAATACTATCTAACACAGTGTTACAGCAATACTATCTAACACAGTGTTACAGCAATACTAGGTTCTCTCTTGAAGTTTAAAGCTATTGGATCTGTCCAGAGCTACTCTGGATCTTCCATAACAAATTGCTTGCATTTGCCTCAGCCAGTTCCTTTAGTACTAACAGAGTAAACTGGGAAACCCTTCCGAACCCTGTGGGGAGGAGGGCCACAACATCGCCAACAAAACTCTGTAATGCTGTGGGGAGGAGGGCCACAACATCGCCAACAAAACTCTGTAATGCTGTGGGGAGGAGGGCCACAATATCACCAACAAAACTCTGTAACGCTGTGGGGAGGAGGGCCACAACATCGCCAACAAAACTCTGTAATGCTGTGGGGAGGAGGGCCACAACATCACCAACAAAACTCTGTAATGCTGTGGGGAGGAGGGCCACAACATCGCCAACAAAACTCTGTAATGCTGTGGGGAGGAGGGCCACAACATCGCCAACAAAACTCTGTAAAGACTGTGGGAGGAGGGACCACAACATCGCCAACAAACTCTGAATGCTGTGGGGAGGAGGGCCACAACATCGCCAACAAAACTCTGTAATGCTGTGGGGAGGAGGGCCACAACATCGCCAACAAAACTCTGTAATGCTGTGGGGAGGAGGGCCACAACATCACCAACAAAACTCTGTAATGCTGTGGGGAGGAGGGCCACAACATCGCCAACAAAACTCTGTAATGCTGTGGGGAGGAGGGCCACAACATCACCAACAAAACTCTGTAATGCTGTGGGGAGGAGGGCCACAATATCACCAACAAAACTCTGTAACGCTGTGGGGAGGAGGGCCACAACATCGCCAACAAAACTCTGTAAAGCTGTGGGGAGGAGGGCCACAACATCGCCAACAAAACTCTGTAATGCTGTGGGGAGGAGGGCCACAACATCGCCAACAAAACTCTGTAAAGCTGTGGGGAGGAGGGCCACAACATCGCCAACAAAACTCTGTAAAGCTGTGGGGAGGAGGGCCACAATATCACCAACAAAACTCTGTAAAGCTGTGGGGAGGAGGGCCACAACATCGCCAACAAAACTCTGTAAAGCTGTGGGGAGGAGGGCCACAACATCGCCAACAAAACTCTGTAAAGACTGTTCTTGCTCTGGCTTTAGGTTCTGGATATTCTGCAGCCTTGCCACAACAGACAGGATAGGCCATTAATGAACTACAACTCAAACTAGTGCGCTACATCAACGTCGTTGATCTCAGTCACTCCCTCTGTTCGCTGATTGGACCTGCAAACCTGTGAGTGGAGCAAATCGATCTTCCGCAGCACTAGACCTAATACAGAAGCTGAATAAAAGCGGAAGAACATACATAGGATGGCTCAACTAGGCTTTTTTAAAATTTAAAAAAAATTTTCCTTGGGCAAAAAACCAGAACAAAACAAGACACAATTTTCCCTCAGCTGTCCATATTGCTTTAGTGCTGCAGACTAGGGTGAAATGTTGAGAGTGTTTACGGCATTGGCAGGGAAGGCTCTTAGGAACACAGCGTTGAAGCCCTTGTAGAGCGCCCTGGGTCCCTCCTCCTTCAGGAGCTCCCTCAGCACATCCACCAAGCCCCGATACCTTCCATCTGCAGCTGCACATACACACACATATACATATACATGTGTAGAAATACACACACATATAAATATACATGCATAGAAACACACACACATAAATATACATGTGTAGAAATACACACACACAGACACACAGAGGGCAGTGTTGGGACACAGGGCTCCCTTGGTACAACAGGGTTGCTTAGGGTTACTGCCACTTGACCTCTGAAATCAGCTGACCTGTGTAGAAGTTAATCTAACCCTGACCTTAACCTTAACACCAACACTAAGGACATTGAGGGGAGAGCTGACCTGTCTAGAAGTTAATCTAACCTTAACCCTAACACTAACACTAACCTGACTAGAAGTTAATCTAACCCTAACCTTAACACTAACCCAGCCCTAACACTAACACTAACCCAGCCCTAACACTAACACTAACCCAGCCCTAACACTAACACTAACCCAGCCCTAACACTAACACTAACCCAGCCCTAACACTAACACTAACCTGACTAGAAGTTAATCTAACCCTAACCTTAACCCTAACACTGACCTGACTAGAAGTTGATCTAACCCTGACCTTAACCCTAACCTTAACCTTAACCTAATACCCTGTCTTTTTGTCACTTTCTAACCCTAACCGTGACCCTTACCTTAACCCTAACACTAACCTGACTAGAAGTTAATCTAACCCTAACCTTAACCCTAACACTGACCTGACTAGAAGTTGATCTAACCCTGACCTTAACCCTAACCTTAACACTAAGGACATTGAGGGGAGAGCTGACCTGTCTGGAAGTTGGACTTTAGGACGTCAGGGGGGAGAGCGATGACCCAGTTGAGGATGCCGGCTACCCCACCTGCCAATAGGATCCTGGGAGTGCTGAGCTGAGACACGCTGACACATCCATCCATGCAAAATTTATATATTTATATACATCCACATCATATGCTGCCTCCCTCAGCCTCTAATGCTGCCTCCCCTCAGCCTCGAATGCTGCCTCCCACCAGCCTCGAATGCTGCCTCCCACCAGCCTCGAATGCTGCCTCCCACCAGCCTCTAATGCTGCCTCCCCTCAGCCTCTAATGCTGCCTCCCTCAGCCTCTAATGCTGCCTCCCCTCAGCCTCTAATGCTGCCTCCCCTCAGCCTCGAATGCTGCCTCCCCCCAGCCTCTAATGCTGCCTCCCCTCAGCCTCTAATGCTGCCTCCCCCAGCCTCTAATGCTGCCTCCCCTCAGCCTCGAATGCTGCCTCCCCCAGCCTCTAATGCTGCCTCCCCCAGCCTCTAATGCTGCCTCCCCCAGCCTCTAATGCTGCCTCCCCCAGCCTCGAATGCTGCCTCCCCCAGCCTCTAATGGTGCTCCCCTCAGCCATCGATGCTGCTCCCTCATGCTCGTCTGTAGATGTATGTATGTGTGTGTGTATGTATGTATGTATGTATGTATGTACAACATGGTTGTGTTAGATGTATGTTGGTTCATGTTGGACACATCGGTGGGTTATGTATGTACTACATGCATGGTTGTGTTGATGTAATGCCTGTACTGTCAACATGGTGGTGTTGGCATGGCAGCAAGAGATTGACCTTTCACCCTCGGCTGTCAGTAAGTTCTTCAGGTACTCATAGGTGAGGAAGTATAGACCGTTGGAGGGGACATCTAGGAGGGAGTCACACAGGATGAACATCTTATTACTGTTACATTCATACATTCCATTACTTCCAGTTACAGTCTGTTACTTGCTATTAATATCACATAACGATGCTTCTGGTGATTTTGCGTTACTTCCTGTTACTTTAAGTTACTTCCTGTAAATAATTTTTTTGTTGATGTTACTATCTGTGATGTCTTTTTAGAATGTAACAGGAATTAGCAGACTGTAATATGAACTAACAATGTAACATGTATGTAATCCAGAATGTATTACTTTCAATTTGACATGTCCTGTACTGCTGCTAACTGCCTGTTACATTACTTGTATTTATTATTTATATTGTTTACTTTCTATCGAGGGACTGATGTGTGACCTTCATATTTTTTATTGTTACCCCAAATGGGAACATAGATTCAAAGACACACGCAACACATACACACACAAACAAACATGCACACACACACACAGACACACACACTCTGTGTAGACACACACACTCTTTCTGCGTGTACACACACACACACTCTCTGTGTAGACACACACACTCTTTCTGCGTGTACACACACACACACTCTCTGTGTAGACACACGCACACTCTCTGCGTGTACACACACGCACACTCTCTCTGTGTACACACACACACTCTCGCTGTGTAGACACACACACTCTCGCTGTGTAGACACACACACTCTTTCTGCGTGTACATACACTCTTTCTGCATGTACACACACACACTCTCTGTGTAGACACACGCACTCTTTCTGCGTGTCCACACACTCTTTCTGCATGTACACACACATACTCTCTCTGTGTAGACACACACACACACTCTCTCTGTATAGACACACACTTTTTCTGCGTGTACACACACTCTCTGTGTAGACACACACACACTCTCTGCGTGTACACACACACTCTCTCTCTGTATAGACACACACTCTTTCTGCATGTAGACACACTCTTTCTGCATGTACACACACTGTGTAGACACACACTCTTTCTGCATGTACACACACTCTGTGTAGACACACACTCTTTCTGCATGTACACACACACACACACACTCTGTGTAACCTCTGAGGAGGGTAAGCACAGTGCCCTTGTACACGCTGCGGATGCCCTGCTGCTTGTAGAGGCTGACAGCACAGTCCAGAGGACCTGCATACCTCAGCTGACCCTTACTGGCCTGCACCTGCAACACACACACCACACACACACAGATACATGCAATCTATATTGTTACTGTGTTGGCAACAAATAGTTTGTAGTTTATAATATATATAATATTAATATAATAATATATAATACATATAATACATTGAATTAACAAAACAATGCATTATTCACAAACACATGTACACATCTGTACAAATACACAACCTAAACACACACACAATCTCAGGTGTCTTGCCTGCAGTAAGCACTTGACTCTTTCTCCAGGGGCCACGATGACAGTGGTGAACACTCCAGCCAGACACCCAGCCAGATAGACCTGAACATGCCTACACACACACACACACACATACACACACACACACACACACATACAAGCGGGAGATTAGGGGAGGGAGGAGAGTAACAGCGTAGGGGGGGTGGGGAGGATGACAGCCAATGGAGAGGTTCACAAACATTTATATTTAGACCTCCTATGCGAACAATTCTAAACACACATTAACACCAGCAGTAGAGACACACACTTACACAAACACACTAACTATAATCTGAACACACAGAGACTGAAAGGCAGGCAGGTAGGCAGACAGACATATAGTTAGACAGGCAGGTAGGCAGACAGACAGATGGACAGACGGACAGACAGATGGACAGACACAGACAGGCAGGCAGGCAGGCAGGCAGACAGACAGGTAGCCAGATGGATGGATAGACAGGTAGGCAGGCAAACAGACAGATGAATGGATGGATAGATAAACAGACAGACAGACAGACAGAAAGGCAGACAGACAGAAAGGCAGACAGATACACAGACAGGCAGACAAACAGGCAGACAGACAGACAGACTCACGTTAAGGGCTTGCTGGGGTCCGACTGCTGGAGCTGCTTCCCCAGACCGAAGCCAAAGAAGCTGATGGCCATCATAGGAGCCACCCCAGCCAGAGGAGCTCCCATCCCCTTATACAGCCCCAACACGCCCTGCACACACACACCATACACTCAGAGGGGCTCCCATCCCCTTATACAGCCCCAACACGCCCTGCACACACACACCATACACACACACCATACACACCATACACACACACCATACACTCCATACACACACACCATACACACCATACACACACACCATACACAAACACCATATACACAAGTCACACACATGTGTATGTTGTGTGTGCGCGTGCATGACGGTATGTATGTGTGTGTGCATATACTGTATGTGTGTGTGCATGTGCTGTATGTGTGTGTGTGCGTGTAACAGTGTGTATGCATGTACTGTATGTGTGTGTGTGACGTGTGTGTGTGTAACGGTGTGTGTGTGTATGCATTTACTGTATGTGTGTGTGTGACGATGTGTGTGTAACGGTGTGTGTGTGTGTATGCATGTACTGTGTGTATGCATGTACTGTGTGTGTGTGCATGTACTGAGTGTGTGTGCATGTACTGTGTGTGTGTGCATGTACTGTATGTGTGCATGTACTGTGTGTGTGTGTGCATGTACTCTATGTGTGCGTGTGACGGTGTGTGTGCATGTACTCTGTGTGTGTGTGCATGTACTGTGTGTGTGTGTGCATGTACTTTGTGTGTGTGTGCGCGCATGTACTGTATGTGTGCATGTACTGTGTGTTTACCTCTTTGGAGACTGTCTTGAGGAAGCAGTCATATGCCCCTGTGTAGAGAGCCCCGTGACCAAGGCGGACTTTAGGCTGTGTCTGCAACCTCACCTGTAAACACACACACTGCTGTAACCTCACCTGTAATTACACACACACTCCTGTAACCTCACCTGTAAACACACACACTCCTGCAACCTCACCTGTAAACACACACACTCCTGTAACCTCACCTGTAAACACACACACCTGTAACCTCACCTGCAAACACACACACTTCTGTAACCTCACCTGTAAACACACACACTCCAGCAACCTCACCTGTAAACACACACACTCCTGCAACCTCACCTGTAAACACACACACACCTGTAACCTCACCTGCAAACACACACACTCCTGTAACCTCACCTGTAAACACACACTCCTGCAACCTTACCTGTAAACACACACACTCCTGCAACCTCACCTGTAAACACACACACACACCTGTAACCTCACCTGGAAATACACACACACCTGTAACCTCACCTGCAAACACACACTCCTGTAACCTCACCTGTAGACACACAAACACCTGTAACCTCACCTGTAAACACACACTCCTGTAACCTCACCTGGAAATACACACACACACCTGTAACCTCACCTGTATACACACACTCTCCTGTAACCTCACCTGTAAACACACACTCTCCTGTAACCTCACCTGTAAACACACACACACCTGTAACCTCACCTGCAAACACATACTCCTGTAACCTCACCTGGAAATACACACACACACACACCTGTAACCTCACCTGTAAACACACACAAACGCACTCCTGTAACCTTACCTGTAAACACATACACACACACACCTGTAACCTCACCTGTAAACACACACACACACCCCTGTAACCTCATCTGTAAACACACACACACACACCTGTAACCTCACATGTAAACACACTCTCCTGTAACCTCACCTGGAAATACACACACACACCTGTAACCTCGCCTGTAAACACACACACACACACCTGTAACCTCACTTTCAAACACACACACACCTGTAACCTCACCTGGAAATACAGACACACACCTGTAACCTCACCTGCAAACACACACACACCTGTAACCTCACCTGTAAACACACAAATCTGTAATGTTTTGTGTGCTTGTGTGTGATGGCATGTATATGTGTGGATGTGTGCAGACGGTTAAGACTGAGCCAGGAAGGTGAGATTAGAGAAGGTCTGGTCACAGATACTGAGTCTGACCAGACACACCCCTATATTATCTACTAGAAGAAGCATCTCCCTTAATCTGCTGGCCTGAAAGCTACCAGAGTCATGAGGCAGAGTGAGAGGGTAAATGCTCTGCGGTGGGAACTAAAGAACAGACCAGTTCAGATATAAATACTCACCGTCTGCGTTCAGCGCACGCAATGGGTCAATGCAGTGTCATCAACACTTGCGAGCTAAACACTGTACAATGTGGCTATCCTTGTCTGTCTCTCTCTTTATACTCTTTGGACATTCTCTCAAGCCGTGGGAGTAATGCTTTCAAAGGTATTGAGACACACATATCCTGCCAGCATGACAGATCAGCAAGTTAAAAACTGGACTTCCGATTTCCACTAATCCTCTCAGTGGTTTACCGCCCACGGCATGTAAGACGTACTGCTACACGGTTTTAAAATACGCTTCCATTACATTAAACGACATTAGGCTTAGAGATTTCCATCACCTGCCATTCTCATGCGCTCACGCATACCCAAACCCAACACATATAATATACACCAGTTTGAATCAGTCACCTTAATGGTGTCGAGAGGGTGTCCCGCGAAGAGAAGGCATGCGCCTCCCACTCCTCCGGCAGCAAAGTTCTTAAGTGGAGAGATCGGCTTCTCCGCGAGCTCCCCGTTTACCATCCTCTATCTGCTCCGCCAAAAACGACGGCACACTTGTCTTCACTCTGGCGCCTAAAACCAGTCTGAACATGAGCAACCCACCACAAGTTTAATTAAGAGCACGCGTTCTGTACTTAATGAACGCACAGCGAGACTCCTGAACTACGCCCTTAAAACACTGGACTTTAACTTCATCAACCGTCATCAACTGCCTGATAAGCAGTCTGCCGCGGCGTAACGACCTCTCGTGACCGTCCTGTCTCAGTAGTACAGGCAGGCGGGGGCTGTTTTGTACAGAGCGCGATCTACGTTGTGCCTTGCATAATTGGTTTTAGGTGACTTTGTATCGCACTACTAGATACCCACCACTGCCTGGTTTCTAGGTTGTTAAAACGCTTTGCAGACACAAATGAATGCACTGTTGTTTTACATAAAAGTTTATTATCAAACTTTGTTTGGATGTCTATGTTATTGTTTATGAAAGTTTATATATTTATTCACAAGCGGTCGCGTGGAGTAGTAGAACATAGATTACTGATCCGCCGGGTCACGATGCACAGGGTCACGCGCATTCTTCCAGAAAGAACGGTGCCTCAAGAGTAGCTCCTTCATCCACCACTTCATCAAAATGAAATAACACCATGATTGACGTGAACACAGATCGAGGTCCTTTTAATTGTACTTTACTTAATTGATTTAAAACAGCCACTCTCTAAACACATTACATTACACGGACGTTTTGTCATTGTTTTATAAGTACCTACTTATCAATACTAATCAATTATTCAGTAGTCTAACTTTTAACCAAGGTTTTAGTGTCGGGAAAATGAAGGATAGATGTATGGAGTTAAGTTCGTTTTCAATTGTAGGCTACTGTTGACAATTGTGTATCTATGATAATTACTATGATCGTTGATCTTTAAAATGAAGCATATTTAACTGAGGGAGAATGAGAAAACGAGATTGTAAGTAGTAAATCATTCTTGGGAGCTAATCCTGACAGTTATCTATAACCAGAACTATATAAAATATTAGCCAGAACCACAGCCTATGCCGGACCAGGCTATTTTCACTTAAACTTTAAAACACGCTTTATGGAACGGGCCTCTGATCTGCGTTGATTGGCAGATGTAGGCTTCAGACTGAAGTCGCAGGCGGTTTTATGGAGCAACTGACATCCCTCTCCAACACAGTAGGCGGCAGTAAAGTGCCTCTGGGTGGAATACTGTCAGACAACCAGAACAAAACACAAGAAGCAGCCACCAGAGTCAGAAAGCGGGAATCTTGGCTGAAACTCTCGGTAAGGTTTTTAAAAATGAATTTAGTTGAATTATTATCTTATATGAAGGATAAAACATTACCACCGTATTTCTATACGTTCTCGGTTTCACCGATTGGTACGAATAGTAACTAAGCAACTACGCATCTGTTCACTAAACAGTGATCGCGAGAGTTGGAGCTAGTCGATATTTATATCAAGGACGGAATATAAATTAGCTTTAGCCGCAGTGACAGTTAGCATGCTAGCCAGCAGAGAGGACAGTGATTTCATTTCAAACTGCGTATCTTTCTTATGATTTATTGTTTGGTTTTAAAAACTATTAAGCTAATTCAGTGCTGTTTCAATTTGTCTAAACGTGAAAGAAAATAGTTTCAAAGGTTTGAGTGTTACATTCATGAGGATGCGAAGATACGTCACTCCGTATAGCATTGGACAGCTGGTTCACGCTCTGTCCATCCGGACCATTCAAACATGAGAACTTCCCATGGCTTCTGTCTCAAACTTTAGCCGTTTTATTTCTGAAAACATTTACTCATGACAATATAAGTTAAAAGACCATCTAATTTGGGTAAGAGGTTACTGGGTATGATTAATAATAATGGTGTCAAACACAGTGGTTTCCTACAGTGTTAGATTCGGAATCAGAATCGGTTTTATTCGCCATGCAAGATATACAAGCACAGAATTTACTGTGGCAGGGAAGTACAAACATAGAACATATATGAAACATAATGCAGGTAGATGAAAATATATTAAAAAATCTATTATAAAATACAAATAAGAAAAAAAGTGGACACCAGCTGTACAGATGGTTCACTGCGTCAAACTGAGAACTGGAGAGATATTTTAAGTAAAGAATTCAGCGCAGAATTCAACGCAATTCGAGGTCAATTTTGCATTCAGTATCGTGTTTCTAAGATTTAAGTGTCTGTAGTGTCATAGTTAATTGCTGCTGTTGTAGCCGGACGCCAGACCACGTGACCATGTCGCAGAGACGGAAAGGGTCGCACGTACTGCAGTCCAGCACCCAGACCAAGACAGCACAAGTTCGTTATTTATCTGAAATATACTGCTGTTTTGTCATCTGTTTCTGTCACAGTGTTCTAATGTGTGTGTGTGTGCGTGTGTGTGTGTCAGCGATCAGAGACATTGCTGGGTGATGATGAGGATGAAGAAGGGACCCAGCCCAGCACCTCTCAGGTGCAAAGAGGGCTGGACAGACTCACACCTGCTCAGGTGGACCTTAAGGTGAAGCTCATTCACTGCTGAATGGTTCTAGATGTCAGCTGGGTGACTGTGTGTTCTAGATGTCAGCTGGGTGACTGTGTTCTAGATGTCAGCTGAATGACTGTGTTCTAGATGTCGGCTGGGTGACTGTGTGTTCTAGATGTCAGCTGGGTGACTGTGTTCTAGATGTCAGCTGAATGACTGTGTTCTAGATGTCAGCTGGGTGACTGTGTTCTAGATGTCAGCTGGGTGACTGTGTTCTAGATGTCAGCTGAATGACTGTGTTCTAGATGTCAGCTGGGTGACTGTGTGTTCTAGATGTCAGCTGGGTGACTGTGTGTTCTAGATGTCAGCTGAATGACTGTGTGTTCTAGATGTCAGCTGGGTGACTGTGTGTTCTAGATGTCAGCTGAATGACTGTGTGTTCTAGATGTCAGCTGGGTGACTGTGTGTTCTAGATGTCAGCTGGGTGACTGTGTGTTCTAGATGTCAGCTGAATGACTGTGTGTTCTAGATGTCGGAGGTGGTGCAGTTCTTCCTGGTGAAAGATCAGAAGAAGATCCCTATACGCAGAGCAGGTAGGTCACACTGTCATATACACACAACACACACTGTCATATACACACACACCACAGCACACACACACACGTCATATACACACACACACACACACCAACACACACACTGTAATACACACCACACACACACACACACACACACTGTCATATACACACACACACAACACACACACACACACACTGTCATATACACACATATATACTCACACACACTATCCTATATACACTTATACACACACACTATCCTATATACACTTATACACACACACTACCATATATACACTTACACACACACTATCCTATATACACTTATACACACACACAAACAAAAAAAACATTCAGCGACTGCACCCACCCCCACCCCCCCCACACACACACACTATCATATACACACATATAGACACACCACCATACCAATTATATACACTTACACACACTGTCATATACACGCTTATACACACACACTATCATATACACACATATATACACACACACTATCCTATATACACTTATACACAGACACTAACATATATACACTTACACACACACTGTCATATACACGCTTATACACACACACTATCATATACATACTCACACATAGACTGTCATATATATATATGTGTGTATATGTGTGTGTATGTGTGTGTGTGTGTGTATATATGTATATATTGATGTGTGTGTTCCTGGCTGTTTGTGTGTGTGTGTGTTCCTGGCTGTTTGTGTGTGTGTGTGTGTTCCTGGCTGTTTGTGTGTGTGTGTGTGTGTGTTCCTGGCTGTTTGTGTGTGTGTGTGTGTTCCTGGCTGTTTGTGTGTGTGTGTTCCTGGCTGCAGACATAGTGAAGCATGTGTTGAAGGAGTACAGGAACATCTACCCTGAGATCATGAAGAGAGTGGAGCGCACCCTTGAACAGGTACACTCTGCACAGGAAGTGCCCCTCTGTAGGACAGGAAGTGCCCCTCTGTAGGACAGGAAGTGCCCCTCTGTAGGACAGGAAGTGCCCCTCTGTAGGACAGCAAATGCTGGTATGGTTGTAGGGATGTAAACATGGTACTGTTTCCTGCAGGTGTTTGGTCTGAGGGTGGTGGAGATAGATACCAAGAACCATGTCTACATACTCATCAACAAACTGGAGTCTGTGGAGGGAGCAGCTTTCAGTGTGTACGTCTCTCCAACGTCTGGCTCTCAGTCATGCTGCTGCTGCTGCTGCTCTCTCCTGCTGCTCTCAGTTTCTGATGCTCGTCTGCTCTTTCCGGCTGCTCTCAGTCTACCGCTCTCTCTCCTGCTGCTCTCAGTCCTGCTGCTGCTCTCTCCTGCTGCTCTCAGTTCTGCTGCTGCTCTCTCCTGCTGCTCTCAGTTCTGCTGCTGCTGCTCTCTCCTGCTGCTCTCAGTCCTACTGCTGCTCTCTCCTGCTGCTCTCAGTTCTGCTGCTGCTCTCTCCTGCTGCTCTCAGTCCTGCTGCTGCTCTCTCTTGCTGCTCTCAGTCCTGCTGCTGCTCTCTCCTGCTGCTCTGTCTCCTGCTGTTGCTCTCTCCTGCTGTTCTCAGTCCTGCTGTTGCTGCTGCTCTCTCTCCTGCTGCTCTCAGTCCTGCTGCTGCTCTCTCCTGCTGCTCTCTCTTCCTGCCTCTCTGTTCTGCTCCTCTCTCTCCTGCTGCTCTCAGTCCTGCTGCTGCTCCTCTCTCTCTACTCTCTCCTCCTCCTCTCTCTCCTGCTCCTCTCTCTCCTGCTGCTCTCTCTCCTGCTCCTCTCTCTCCTGCTCCTCTCTCTCCTGCTCCTCCCTCTCCTGCTGCTCTCTCCTGCTGCTCTCTCTTGCTGCTCTCTCTTTTTGACATCTCCCCTGCTACTCTCTCTACTTCTGCTTTCCCCTGCTGCTCTCTCTGGGGGTCCTAATGGGGACGAAGAGTCTGTGTCTTATGTTTATGTTTATGTGTGTGTGTTGCGTGTGTGCGTGTGTGTCTGTGTGTGTGCTGGTGGCGTGTGCTGTCTGTGTGTGTGCCGGGCGTTGCGTGCGTGTGTGTCTGTGTGTGTGCATGTGCGTGTGTGTCTGTGTGTGTGCGTGTGCGTGTGTGTCTGTGTGTGTGCAGGGGTTCCAGCACTCCAAAGTCAGCCCTGCTTTGTGTCATCCTCAGCATCATCTTTATGAAGGGAGGAGTTGTCAAGGAAAGTAAGGACCTAACTCCTCCCCCTATTTATGACATCACAGCATTATGTTGATTAGTTTGGAGAGATCCAGCATGCTCTGTGTTTGCAGGCTTGGTGTGGAACACTTTGAAAAAGCTCAGAGTTGATCCAGGGTGAGTGTATGTATGTATTAGTTGATCCAGGGTGAGTGTATGTATGTATTAGTTGATCGTGTATGTATGTGTGTCCAGAGCAGGAAGTATGTATGTGTGTCCAGAGCAGAAAGTATGTATGTGTGTGTGTCCAGAGCAGGAAGTATGTGTGTGTCCAGAGCAGGAAGTATGTATGTGTTTGTGTCCAGAGCAGGAAGTATGTATGTGTGTCCAGAGCAGGAAGTATGTATGTGTGTTTGTGTCCAGAGCAGGAAGTATATATGTGTGTCCAGAGCAGGAAGTATATATGTGTGTCCAGAGCAGGAAGTATGTACAGTCATGGCCAAAATTGTTGGCACCCCTGACATTTTTCCAGAAAATGAAGTATTTCTCACTGAAAAGTATTTAAATTACACATGTTTTGCTATGCACATGGTTATTTCCTTTGTTGTGTAATGGAATAACACAAAAAAAAAGGAAAAAAAGCCCAAATTTAACACAATTTCACACAAAACTCAAAAAATGGGCCGGACAAAATTATTGGCACCCTTAACTTAATATTTGGTTGCACACCCTTTGGAAAAAATAACTGAAATCAGTTGCTTCCTATAACCATCAATAAGCTTCTTACACCTCTCACCCGGAATTTTGGACCACTCTTCTTTTGCAAACTGATCCAGGTCTCTCATATTGGATGGGTGCCTTTTCCCAACAGCAATTTTAAGAGCTCTCCACAGGTGTTCAATGTGATTAAGATCTGGACTCGTTGCTGGCCACTTCAGAACTCTCCAGCGCTTTGTTGCCACCCATTTCTGGGTGCTTTTTGAACTATGTTTGGGGTCATTGTCCAGCTGGAAGACCCATGATCTCAGACACAAACCCAGCTTTCTGACACAGGGCCCTACATTGCGACCCAAAATCCTTTAGTAATCCTCAGATTTCATGATGCCATGCACACAGTCGAGGCACCCAGTGCCAGAGGCACCAAAACAACCCCAAAACATCTTTGAACCTCCACCATATTTGACTGTAGGTACTGTGTTCTTTTCTTTGAAGGCTTCATTACATTTTCGGTAAACAGTAGAACGATGTGCTTTACCAAAAAGCTCTATCTTGGTCTCATCTGTCCATAAGACGTTCTTCCAGAAGGAATTTGGCTTACTCATGTACATTTTGGCAAAATTTAGTCTTGCTTTTTTATGTCTCTGTGTCAGCAGTGGGGTCCTCCTGGGTCTCCTGCCATAGCGTTTCATTTCATTCAAATTTCGACGTATAGTTCGCGCTGACACTGATGCACCCTGAGCCTGCAGGAAAGCTTGAATTTCTTTGAAAACTTGTTTAGGGCTGCTTATCCACCATCCGGACTATCCTGCATTGCAACCTTTCATCAATTTTTCTCTTCCGTCCACGTCCAGGGAGATTAGCTACAGTGCCATGGGTTGCAAACTTCTTGATCATGTTGCGCACTGTGGACAAAGGAACATCTAGATCTCTGGAGATGGACTTGTAACCTTGAGATTGTTGATATTTTTCCAAAATTTTGGTTCTCAAGTCCTCAGACAGTTCTCTTTTCCTCTTTCTGTTCTCCATGCTTAGTGTGGCACACACAGAAACACAATGCAAAGACTGAGTCAACTTCTCTCCTTTTCAACTGCTTTTAGGTGTGATTTTTAGATTGCCCACACCTGTTACTTGCCCCAGGTGAGTTTAAAGGAGCATCACATGCTTGAAACAAACTTATTTATCCACAATTTTGAAAGGGTGCAAATAATTTTGTCCGGCCCATTTTTTGAGTTTTGTGCGAAATTGTGTCAAATTTGCTTTTTTCCTGTTTTTTTTGTGTTATTCCAAAACACACAAAGGAAATAAACATGTGCATAGCAAAACATGTGTAATTTAAATACTTTTCTGTGAGAAATACTTCATTTTCTGGAAAAATGTCAGGAGTGCCAACAATTTTGGCCATGATCGTATGTGTGTTTGTTCCAGAGGCAGGAAGTATGTATAGGTGTCCAGGAGCAGGAATATGTATGTGTGTTTGTGTTCCCAGAGCAGAAGTTATTTATGTGGTTCTGTGTCCAGAGCAGGAAGTATATATGTATATGTATCCAGAGCAGGAAGTATGTATGTGTGTTTGTGTCCAGAGCAGGAAGTATATATGTATATGTGTCCAGAGCAGGAAGTATGTATGTGGGAGTTGTGTGTGCCCACTGTCAGTGTGTGTGTGTGTGTCGGTAGGGAGAAGCATGCGGAGTTTGGAGACGTAAAGAAGATGGTGACTGATGAGTTTGTCCGCCAGAGGTGAGACGCACGCAGTCACTTAGGACTGAACGATTAATTGCATTTGCCATTAAGTCACGATATGACAATACCAGATTTTCTAACTGCAAAGACTGCGATCTCACTTTGGTCACATGACACGCGAGAGTAAAGCAGTGTCATCAACTTTGTACGCAACACTTTACTAACCGTAACCCTTGACCTGTACGATGGCTTTAGGCTCTTTAGTGTCAAAGTGTACACACACTCACACACGCATGTGCACACATATATATAAGTCTCCTCCACTCATAGTCTCCTCCACACACACAGTCTCCTCCACACACACAGTCTCCTCCACACACACAGTCTCCTCCACACACACAGTCTCCTCCACACTCACTGTCTCCTCCACACTCACAGTCTCCTCCACACACACAGTCTCCTCCACACACACAGTCTCCTCCACACTCATAGTCTCCTCCACACACACAGTCTCCTCCACACTCACAGTCTCCTCCACACTCACTGTCTCCTCCACACACACAGTCTCCTCCACACTCAGTCTCCTCCACACTCACTGTCTCCTCCACACTCATAGTCTCCTCCACACTCACTGTCTCCTCCACACACTGTCTCCTCCACACTCACAGTCTCCTCCACACTCACTGTCTCCTCCACACTCACAGTCTCCTCCACACACACAGTCTCCTCCACACTCACTGTCTCCTCCACACTCACAGTCTCCTCCACACTCACTGTCTCCTCCACACTCACAGTCTCCTCCACATCTCACCAGTCTCCTCCACACACACCAGGCTCCTCCACACACACAGTCTCCTCCACACTCACAGTCTCCTCCACACTCATAGTCTCCTCCACACACACAGTCTCCTCCACACTCACAGTCTCCTCCACACTCACTGTCTCCTCCACACACACAGTCTCCTCCACACTCACTGTCTCCTCCACACTCACTGTCTCCTCCACACTCACAGTCTCCTCCACACGCCTTGTCTCCTCCCCACTCACTGTCTCCTCCACACACACAGTCTCCTCCACACTCACAGTCTCCTCACACACAACAGTCTTCTCCCACCACACACAGTCTCCACTCCCACTCAGCGTCTCCTCCCCACACACAGTCTCCTCCACACTCACTGTTTTCTCCTCCACACACACAGTCTCCTCCACACTCACCAGTCTTCTCCACACACACAGTCTCCTCCACACACACAGTCTCCTCCACACTCACTGTCTCCTCCACACACACTGTCTCCTCCACACACACAGTCTCCTCCAACACACAGTCTCCTCCTCCCCACTCACTGTCTCCTCCACACTCACTGTCTCCTCCACACTCACAGTCTCCTCCACACACACTGTCTCCTCCACACACACAGTCTCCTCCACACTCACTGTCTCCTCCACACACTTCACAGTCTCCTCCCACACACACACAGTCTCCTCCACACACACAATTCCTCCACACTCACTGGTCTCCTTGCCACACTCACTGTCTTCCTCCACACTCCAGTCTTCCTCCACACCACATGTCTCCTCCCACACACACAGTCTCCTCCACACTCACAGTCTCCTCCACACACACAGTCTCCTCCCCACTCCACTGTTTCTCCTGCCCACACACTCACTGTCTCCTCCACACTCACAGTCTCCTCCACACTCACAGTCTCCTCCACACTCACTGTCTCCTCCACACTCACTGTCTCCTCCACACTCCACAGTCTCCTTCCCCACTCACTGTCTCCTCCACACTCACTGTCTCCTCCACACACAGTCTCCTCCACACTCATAGTCTCCTCCACACTCATAGTCTCCTCCGCACTCACTGTCTCCTCCACACACAGTCTCTCCAACACTCACTTGTCCTCCTCCACACTCATAGTCTCCTCCACACTCATAGTCTCCTCCACACTCATAGTCTCCTCCACACTCACTGTCTCCTCCACACACACAGTCTCCTCCACACTCACTGTCTCCTCCACACTCACTGTCTCCTCCACACTCACTGTCTCCTCCACACACAGTCTCCTCCACACTCATAGTCTCCTCCACACTCATAGTCTCCTCCACACTCATAGTCTCCTCCGCACTCATAGTCTCCTCCGCACTCATAGTCTCCTCCACACTCATAGTCTCCTCCGCACTCATAGTCTCCTCCGCACTCATAGTCTCCTCCACACTCACTGTCTCCTCCACACACACAGTCTCCTCCACACACACAGTCTCCTCCACACACACAGTCTCCTCCACACACACAGTCTCCTCCACACTCAGGTTTGAATACCTGTATTGCATGCTAATGTGCCTGAGCATGGCTCAGAGGGTAAGGGTGATCACTCAGTAATCACAAGTACGCAGGTTCAAACCTCATCAAGCGCTGCCCTGGCCTTCCATACTGGTGTGTTCAGAGCAGGTGTCTCTAAGACCATAGTCATCTGTTTATACCACACCATACATCATTAGGAGCTGACAGACCCAGACATCAGCAGAAGTGTCTGGTCCAGCTTGTCTCCTACATTATACACACTCTAACCTGCTTTTACACACACTCACCTAATAAATATCACTACTACACACACCTATAATTAGCATGTTAACCATGATATGTGAATGCTTCTGCGTAAAGGCCCTGTATGTCATGCAACAACATTAGATGTTTGTATCTAAGCAGTAGTTATGCATCCTGAATCTGTGTGTGCAGGTACCTGGAGTATGTGAGGGTACCTCACACCGAGCCTGTGGAGTTTGAGTTCCGCTGGGGTCAGCGTGCCGACATCGAGGTGTCAAAAGTCAAACTGCTAGAGTTCATGGGTCAGGTGAGCTGGTACTGAATGCTGGATGAAAGGGACTTGTGTGCGTGAAATTGTTTTGAAATTGGGTGAAATCAGATCCATGCAACAAAAAATGCAACAGCTATATAAACATATGAAATATCTTTAAGAATCCAATTCTTAAAGGAGTAGGAGATAAACTGGACCAGACACTTCTACTGGTGTCTGGGTCTTTGACAGCTCCTGTGTGGTATTAACAGATGTCTGGTCTTAGAGACACCATCATGAAAACACATCAAACGTACACAACAGTTCACTGCACAATACATGTCCTTGATATCAGGTAGGGTTTAACACTGCTGTGAATCTTTTATTATTAACCTGAAACATGAGAGCAGCAGTTCAAACAGGGAGTGTCTGGGATGAGATGGATGTTCTGGAGGCTTTTTTAGGTACCAAGATGTGTGTGTGTGTGTGTGTGTGTTTGTTAACCCTTGTACATGTGGGGATGGTTGTGATCATTCTGGGTGTGTGTAGCTTCATGACCAGGACCCCAAGAGCTGGAGCCAGCAGTACCGTGATGCCACTGGCCCCACCCCTGGCTCAAGTAGCCCCGCCCCCGGCACAGACAGCTCCGCCCCCGGAACAAGTAGCCTAAGGCAGAGCAGCCAGAGATGACCCTCACCTGCATGCCTCTCTCTCTCTCGCTCTCTGTCTCTCAGCCTCCCTGCCTCTCTCTCTCTCAGCCTCTCTCAGCCTCCCTGCCTCTCTCTGCCTACTTGTCTCTCTGTTAGTCAGTAGGGTTCATGTGGACTGTTGTCAGAAGGGGACAAGTCCTTTTGGTGTTCTATTCCTACAGTTAGTGACATTTCATACTGACTCAATGTGAGTTTGTGACCTTCCTTTTTTTACAATTTCAGCAATAAACAGGTTTTATAATAAACATATCGTCTTAAAACTCTTTCCTTCGGAAACTTATCGACACAGGAGAGGAGGAAAACGGCAAAGGCTTAAGGTTAAAGGTTAAAGCTTTGAAGTTTCTTTTTCACAGTGAAAGGAGAGGAGAACAGAATTCTGTGAAAGATGAAGAGCTGAGAATTATGGAGTCCCCATGAAGTACTCAGCATTAAAGTTTCACCCCCAAAATGGAAACTTTTGGGGATTTGTTTTCCAACCATTTTCAAGTTTATATATCAAACCTTTTTCAATTGTTTTACACACCCAGTTTAGTTAACTTTTTTCCCACAGAAAATGTAGTGCAGGAGAACAGAGAAGCCTAAAACAGTAGATTAAAACAGAAACTTATCAAGTACGGTGCTTTCTCAGTATTGCAGAATAAAAAGTCTTGTTGCCTTGCTCCATGGCAGAGCTTGCAATACCCTGCTTTGACTGGGGGTGCAGTGAAGAATTCTGGGGGGTATTGTGATTACGGAAAGGGATTGTATCATGTTTTATATTGCTATTGTTTTTTAACTCTGAGTGTAAACCAGGCACAGAGCCGGAAGTTGTAAACATTCAGGTCTTAGGCCAAACCTAGGATGTATTCTGGTGAAAAACTACAGGAAACATTTGACCTGCAAACAGAGGCTATTGTACCAAATATTAACATTTATTTTCTCAGGTGTTCAATTATTTGCAGCTGTATCATGCAAATAAATCATACATTGTGATTTATGGATTCGTTTTTTAGATTGTCTCTCACAGTGGACATGCACCTACGATGACAATTTCAGACCCCTCCATGATTTCTAAGTGGGAGAACTTGCAAAATAGCAGGGTGTTCAAATACTTATTTTCCTCACTGTAGGAACATCCACACCTGATGCAGTGAACGTTTTTGGCCTTCACTTCAGCGGAAAATAGTTTTTTGAGGTTTATGTACAATAAACATCAAATTGAACTCGTTTTTCAACTAAATTAACAAGCCACATTTTTACCTAAAAGATCCGTCGTTTATTAGATAAAAACTGAAATTTGATTGTTTAGATTTGAACACCAATGCTACAAATGAGTGGCAAGAGTCAAGTTACTATCAGTAAATGTGTAGGCGGAGCTCAATCCATTGTCCATCAGTATCCAGCCAATTACTGGGGAATCGTTTGAAAAGCATATTTAAAATGCATATTATTATTGTGAAAAATGTAAGGAGTGAAAAAAGTTGTCTGAAAGATAATGAAGTACTGTAAAGTAAAGTACTGATAACTGAAAAATACAGTAACCAAGTATTTTTACTAAAGTTACTTCTCTGGTGTAACATTATCAAAACCTTAAGAAACAGCGTAGAGTATTGTAGTAACAGTACCATCGGGAACAGTGCAGAGTATTGTAGTAACAGTAACAGCACCTTAGAGAGCAGTGGAGAGTACTGTAGTAACAGTAACAGGACCGTATAGAGCAGTGTAGAGTACTGTAGTAACAGCACCGTATAGAGCAGTGTGGAGTATTGTAGTAACAGTAATAGAACCTTAAAGAGAAATGTTGAGTATTGTAGTAACAGTAACATCACTGTAGGGAGCAGTGGAGAGTACTGTAGTAACAGTAACAGCACCTTAGAGAGCAGTAGAGAGTACTGTAGTAACAGCACTGTATAGAGCAGTGTAGAGTACTGTAGTAACAGTAACAGCACTGTATAGAGCAGTGTAGAGTATTGTAGTAACAGCACCGTATAGAGCAGTGTAGAGTATTGTAGTAACAGCACCGTATAGAGCAGTGTAGTGTATTGTAGTAACAGTAATAGCACCTTAAAGAGAAATGTTGAGTATTGTAGTAACAGTAACAGCACTGTAGGGAGCAGTGGAGAGTACTGTAGTAACAGTAACAGCACCTTTGAGAGCAGTGGAGAGTACTGTAGTAACAGCACTGTATAGAGCAGTGTAGAGTACTGTAGTAACAGTAACAGCACTGTATAGAGCAGTGTAGAGTATTGTAGTAACAGTAACAGCACCGTATAGAGCAATGTAGAGTATTGTAGTAACAGTACCATCGGGAGAGTACTGTCTTGGTCGATGGTATTTCGATATGAAAGGATCTTGCACAGTGATACAATTTACAATTAATGTAATGAAAACAGTTATGATATTGCTGTACAACAACATGATGTAGCTATGACAATAACCACACAAACTGTCACTGACAATTAGATGTATCGTTTTGCTATGACAACATACAGATTAGGGTCAGAACAGTGGCTAGAGTCCAGGGTCAGGGTAGTAACAGTCAGACATAATCTTGCTAATACAACAGCTTGACAAAGTATTGCTATGACAACTGACATACAGTCTGACAACACTCAGCTAGTTACAGTGTCGCTATGACAACAGTCAGAAGTGAAGTATTGCTATGACAACAGCCAGACAGTTACTGTGTTGCTATGACAACAAACAGGTCAGGGATTTCTGGATGGAGTCCTGTTGACCAGGTGGTTCTGAGCTGTGCTCCGTATAACAGCCCAAACTGTCTCACCAGAACAGCAACGTCTCACCCCACAACCAGGACTGGTTTCTATAGCAAAATCAGACGGAGGTGAGTGTGGGTGGATTCACTCTGGCCAACGCCTGGCTCCGCCCCTCTACACATGTTCAGGGACTGTCACCAGCGCCTCCTCTGCTTCTCGGTCCACGTCTACGTTCTGGAACACAGAAGAGGTCTGAGAGTCTGTCGAGCGTGTGTCTGAATGTTCTCGAATACAGAGTGTCTGAGAGTGTGTAGAGCGTGTATCTGAGCGTTCTGGAACACAGAGGGTCTGAGAGTCTGTCGAGCGTGTGTCTGAATGTTCTCAAATACAGAGTGTCTGAGAGTGTGTAGAGGGTGTATCTGAGCGTTCTGGAACACAGAGGGTCTGAGAGTGTGTACAGCGTGTGTCTTAGTGTTCTGGAACACAGAGGGGGTCTGAGAGTGTGGAGCGTGTATCTGAACATTCTGGAACACAGAGGGTCTGAGAGTGTATAGAGCGTGTGTCTGAATGTTCTGGAACACAGAGGGTCTGAGAGTGTGGACCGTGTGTCTGAATGTTCTGGAACACAGAGGGTCTGAGAGTGTGTAGAGCGTGTGTCTGAGTGTTCTGGAACACAGAGGGGGTCTGAGAGTGTATAGAGCGTGTGTCTGAGTGTTCTGGAACACAGAGGGGGTCTGAGAGTGTGGAGCGTGTGTCTGTATTGGGTCGCAGACTGTTTGTGCATTTGAGTGTGTCTGTCAGTGTGTGTACCTGCAGGCTGAGTATGGTAAGGTCTTGCAGTATTTGGTTGGGGGCGGAACTTGACATTGGGTCATCACAGTCTAGGCTCTCCTGGGGACCAGAGGGGCGGGGCTTAAGTATTATCCACCTATAGGGTGTGCTCTGATTGTTCAGAATGGCCCCAACTCTCTGAGTCGGCTGCTTCAGACTCACCTGGACTTGATCAGGGATCGCACGTGTGTGTGTATGAGTATCTGCATGACTGTATGTATGTGCATTGTGACAACCCTGGAGCCAGATGCCAGGCTGGAAGATTTCAGCAGCACTAGTAGCCGTCATACGCGGCAGCTGCAGGGAGGAATCATGGGACTACAGGAGCTGCTGAGCACAGACTGACAGGACTGGTAGAGTCTTGTAACGTAGCTCTGATGGATTAACACAGGTGTAACCTAGCTCTGATGGATTAACACAGGTGTAACGTAGCTCTGATGGATTAACACAGGTGTAACCTAGCTCTGATGGATTAACACAGGTGTAATTTTGCTCTTCTGAATGAACAGGGTAAAGGTTAGTAAATTGACTTCCCTGCTGAAACACTGGCTCTAGAGTTCCAATCACAACTGTAGCTCCACAGGGTTGGGATCGGGGTTGTCCCTGTGTGTTCATGATGACTTACCACCGGCCTATCTCTGTGTGTGTTGACAGCTTCAATGTTCAGGAAGAGAGATTCCACCTTACAACCTGAGGGAGAAAGAGGGGGATAGAGAGAAGGAAGGAGAGAGAGGGGATACAGAGGGGTCTCAGTTGATATATCTGCAAATGAATTAGTGGCTTGCAGACAACTGGAAACGTGCAATGAAGACAAATGTAGAGCAGAGAGATCGAGGTTTAGAGAAGAGGATAAAGTAAAAGAGGAGAATGGAGAGGTGGGAAGGAGAATTGAGGAGAGGAGAATTGAGGAGAGGAGGAGAATGAAGAGGTGGGAAGGAGAATTGAGGAGAGGAGGAGAATGAAGAGGTGGGAAGGAGAATTGAGGAGAGGAGGAGAATGGAGAGGTGGGAAGGAGAATGAAGACCAGAGGAGGAAAAAGAAAATAAGTAAAGAAGAGGGGACTGACCATAGGCTACTGGTGTGAGCTTCAACACCGTATGCAGGGGGCACTTGAGGTAGGGCAACTCATCTGTACAGGGGAAGCAGCAGGCTAGTTAAAAGTGTCAGTAGTGTAGTAGCAGTAGTGTCAATAGGAACAATACTGTATTAATAGTGTTGAAAGGACACTTTCATCCAGTGGGATCTACAGGGAGGTGCTCTGGTTCACCCACACTGAGGACATTAATTTAACCTGCAGTCTTGTCCAGGAAGTAGGCCAGCAGGCAGCGCATGACGGCCTGGTGACAGACCACAAGTACGTTCTCCTGCCTCTCCAGCTCCATGATGACCGGCTCCAGACGCTGGACCAGGTCCTCGTAGGACTGACACAAGCGCACATAAACACACACCATATACACACACCATACACACACCATATACACACACCATACACACTATTTAGTTCTATTATTCTTTTTGTTGTTGGGTTAGGGTTATGCAGCCCATGTGCCAAACTCTAAATGGAAAAATAATTTAAATACTTACAGTTAGGGTTTATTTGTTGGGTACCTACACATACTTCTGCCATTATACTATGGTAATAAAACTAGTACTCTGCTACATTGGGGATGTCGGACGAAATTAAACTGAGACCCAGACCAACACGTACTGTCCAGAAGATACTGTGACAGGAGGGAACCCATTCAAAATGTGTTAGGGACCCATTCAAAATGTGTTAGGGACCCATTCAAAATGTGTTAGGGACCCATTCAAAATGTGTTAGGGACCCATTCAAAATGTGTTAGGGATCCATTCAAAATGTGTTAGGGACCCATTCAAAATGTGTTAGGGACCCATTCAAAATGTGTTAGGGACCCATTCAAAATGTGTTAGGGACCCATTCAGAATGGCACTGCACCATTTCTATTGTGATGGCCCTATTTACACAAACCGCTCATCCAAACAGCACTGCACGCCTTCAGCAGGACGCCATCCAAATTACAACTTCACACCATAATCAACTAAACCCTAACCCATAATAGACTAAACCCTAACCCATAATAGACTAAACCCTAAATGATAATCGAGTAACAAAGACACAAACATCCCTGTTGTTGTGATGAAATATAAAAGCCTGTATTCCAACTCTAACCCTGCTAATTCTGACATCTTAGTGATCACAGACTCAGCTGTAGTCCAAAGATAAAATAAAGCCTCAATGCTAAATATTTGAGCAAAGTGTGATTCAACATAAACATTACTAAGTCATATAACAACCTAACATTATTAAACATAAATGCACCAGTGGCAGGGTGTTTACAATGTAAGTTGATGAGCTGAGGTCTTTGTGATCAGTTATGACAGCAGAAATATTAACTATTTATTCGGGGGAATTTGGCAGAAAGCAGGGTTAGGTAACAAGTAGGTTAGGGTTAAGTAACCATAGCTCAACTAAATCGTAGAATAGACATCTCACAGGAGCGTGTGCTGATCTCGCTCACATGGTAACTCTCAAGATCAGTACATACAAATTTCCATAACCCTTACTGTCCATCGGACTACTCACTGAACCCATTTATACGCTCACTAACCGCTGCAATACGCATAACTCTGCAAAAACACTACTCTCCTATCCGCATCACCATAACGCCCCTAACCCTAACCCATCCCTAACCCCAGTACCTGCTACGCATACGCTTAACCACGTATACCCTAATACCCATAGTGCAACCCTCGTATCAATAACTACACCTACCTGCCTATGCTACTTTACACGCTCACCAGTAGACGGTTGCAACAGTTTTACCTAGTGTAACCACAGTGTGCTGCGTGTAAAAATTACCTATACCGTTAACATTACATACACCTAACCATTACATCGACTCCACCTCTAAACGAACACACGCCTTTTGCAGGCGCTTGGAACCTAACATTAGCTCTCTCCACATACGCTAACTTAACGTTATTAACACAACCAGTAGGCTTGTTTAACCCCATAATCTTAACCCATACAATTCATAACCTTAACCCCATACCCTAACCTTAACCCCATACCCTAACCTTAACCACATACCCTAACCTTAACCCCATACCCTAACCCCATACCCTAACCTTAACCCCATACCCTAACCCCATACCCTAACCCCATACCCTAACCTTAACCGCATACCCTAACCACATACCCTAACCTTAACCCCATACCCTAACCCATACCCTAACCACATACCCTAACCACATACCCTAACCCCAACACTAACCCATACTTACACGATTCCCTAAACCTTAACCCCTATACCCTACCCTAAATCTTCCTTATAGCGATGTAGCCGCGTTAGCGGTACTTTTGGTCTCTCAGAGCAAACTCCTCAGGGTAGTGCTGCTGGATCTCTTCATATGTCATCTCCTCACACACACCCTGGGGAAAGACACACACACACACACATTGTCAGAACACACAGTCAGAATACACACATTCCCAGTTCAACAGACATGGTTGTACTCACAGCATCTATCTCATTGAGGGCCTTCCACTGCTCATAGCCAACCCCCAGTCCCTCTGCTGTCTGGATGGTCCTGCGCATGTGGCTGGTCCACACCTTCAGGTCCTGGATACACTGTCCACGCATGTAGCTTCCCAATGCACTGGCAAACTGGGACACACACATGTATACACACACACCTTCAGGTCCTGGATACACTGTCCACGGCTGTAGCTTCCCAATGCACTGGCAAACTGGGACACACACACACCTTGCTTCCACGTGCTGACAGCCCTGAGTCGCCCCCGATGCGTCCAACCAGGTTGAGTTCACTCTCGCCATGGCGACACAGGTAGATGGAGCGTGGCGTGACATGAATATTCATGAGGTAGTAAACAATGCGACTCTGGATGTGGTCCTGCACGCGGTTCACCAGGTACCTACTGCCCACGTTGAATATCTTAATGTAGGACAGGTTCCTAAACACACACACCAGATATCGACTGTTCACATTGAATATCTTTATGTTGGACAGGTTCCTACACACGTGAGCCTGCATGTGTGCCTGTATGTATGTGAGAAAGGTTGTGTATGTTAAGAGTGTTCTGCTGTTACCTGTCCTTGTTATCGTCGAGAGGCACATAGGTGACCTTGTAACACTCAATCCTCTTCAGGAAGTCAGCAACAGCCTCCTCCTTGTCACAGCCCACATAGTCTGGACTGCTCAGCTTCACTTGCTGCAACAGCAACTTGGTTACCACAGATAATCCTAAACCTTTACTAGTTACCTCAGATAACCCTAACCATATCCTAATGATCTCAGATAACCCTAACCATATCCTAATGATCTCAGATAACCCCAACCATATCCTAATGATCTCAGATAACCCCAACCTTATCCTATTTACCGCAGATAACCCTAACCGTATTCTAGTTACCTCAGATAACCCTAACCGTATTCTAGTTACCTCAGATAACCCTAACGGTATCCTAGTTACCTCAGATAACCCTAACCATATCCTAGTTACCTCAGATAACCCTAACCATATCCTAGTTACCTCAGATAACCCTAACCGTATCCTAGTTACCTCAGATAACCCTAACCTTTTATGTAAAACTCACAGTTACCTCATATAAACCCAACCTAGTTACCCTTTAAAAAATCCTAACATAGTTACCTCTAATATAACTGCTAGATACCTAGTTACCTGTCATATAGCTCAAAATTCAACAGCACAAAGCAAAGCTGCATTGACACCTATCATCAGTGCTACCATGGCAACACTCAAAAAGCATCCATACCAACACTCCAAGTATTACCATTCTAACATTCACAGCACTACAATAAGAGGGGAATACTCACTTTGATATTTTCAGCTATGATCTCTGGATCGTCACAGAGAGACTCCACAAAGAATACCTGGAAAGGCAAACATAGCCTGGCTTAGCAACACACACACACACAGCTTGGGTTAGTAACACACACACACACACAGCCTGGGTTAGCAACACACACACAGCCTGGGTTAGCAACACACACACACACACACAGCCTGGGTTAGCAACACACACACAGCTTGGGTTAGCAACACACACACACAGCCTGAGTTAGCAACACACACACACACGCACATACACACACACACAGCTTGGGTTAGCAACACACACACACACACACATATACATACACACACACACAGCCTGGGTTAGCAACACACACACAGCTTGGGTTAGCAACACACACACAGCCTGAGTTAGCAACACACACAAACACACAGCCTGGGTTAGCAACACACACACAGCCTGGGTTAGCAACACACACACACACACAAACACACAGCCTGGGTTAGCAACACACACACAGCCTGGGTTAGCAACACACGCACAGCCTGGGTTAGCAACACACGCACAGCCTGGGTTAGCAACACACACACACAGCCTGGGTTAGCAACACACACACAGCCTGGGTTAGCAACACATGCCTTGTATCCGTTGTCCTTGGCGAAACTGAGGATGAGGTCTCTGCGTTCCGTGGTGGTGTTGGTGGCATCAAACACCTGGGAAGGTAGGATGAGGGAGGAGCCACAGTGATGCCAAATGTCAAGGGTTACACGGACAAATATGCTGAAGGTCAAGGGGTCGCCCCAAGGTAAGACTCACCGCTACCTGGCCCTGCACCAGGGTGAAATAGGAACACACATCCTTCAAGGCACTGATGGCACAGGCCCTGGGTGGAAACAGTGGAGGGTAGGTGAGGATGTGGGATGCAGAGGAGTAGGTAAAGGCAGAGAAGGGGAGGAGAGGGAGAGACAGGGGATGAGCGAGAATAGATTGATTACACCAGCCTAACTACTTCGTACTCAAGTGAAATATTGAATACAACCGTTTAAATAAAAAACGGTCAAACTCATGCTCCATGTTGGTCGTACTTGCGTATCTTCATTGCCTCCTGGTTGTCAGGTCTGAAGAACTCGTAGCTCTTGTAGGACCGTGTAGCATCCCGGCGGTACTGGCCAACGTTGAACACTGTTACAGAAGTGACATCACAGAACGCTGGTGTGGACTCCTATCCAGGTAGGTTGTACCATCACCTACCTCTGGTGTTTACCTATCTAGCTCCTAGCTACAAGCTACCTCTGGTGTTTAGCTATCTAGCTCCTAGCTACAAGCTAACTCTGGTGTTTAGCCATATAAGCTCCTAGCTATAAGCTACCTCTGGTGTTTAGCTAACTAGGTCCTAGCTACAAGCCACTTCTTGTGTTTATTTAGAAAGCTCCTAGCTACAAGCTACCTCTGGTGTTTAGCTATCTAGCTCCTAGCTACAAGCTACCTCTGGTGTTTAGCTATCTAGCTCCTAGCTACAAGCTAACTCTGGTGTTTAGCTATCTAGCTCCTAGCTACAAGCTACCTCTGGTGTTTAGCTATCTAGCTCCTAGCTACAAGCTAACTCTGGTGTTTAGCCATATAAGCTCCTAGCTATAAGCTACCTCTGGTGTTTAGCTAACTAGGTCCTAGCTACAAGCCACTTCTTGTGTTTATTTAGAAAGCTCCTAGCTACAAGCTACCTCTGGTGTTTAGCTATCTAGCTCCTAGCTACAAGCTACCTCTGGTGTTTAGTTACTTAGCATCTAGATACAAGTTACCTCTGGTGTTTAGTTAGCTAAGTCCTATCTACAAGCTATATCTGGTATTTAGTTAGCTAAGTTCTATCTACAAGCTACCTCTGGTGGGAACTCCTATCCAGTTGAGGTATCTTGTCAGCTTCTTAGAGATGTAGGTCTTCCCCCTGGCTGGTAGACCCACCATCACGATCATGGTAGGAGAGTTGGTGAACTGGGGCACTGAGGCTGAGGAGCAAAGCACATAACAGTGTGTAACACAGATCTCCTCATCATACATCACACGGGGGGACGCATTTCAATTATCACCCAGGATCTGGAACCAGGAATCTGCTACAGACCATCATGCTACAGACTCAACCAGCTACTGACCATCCTGTAATCTTACACCATTCCAGCTGTCTCCATCCCCTGCTCCCTCTTTCACACCCCTGCTCCCTCTTTCACACCCCTGCTCCCTCTTTCACACTCCTGCTCCCTCTTTCACACCCATGCTCCCTCCTTCACACCCCTGCTCCCTCCTTCACACCCCTGCTCCCTCCTGCTCCCTCCTTCACACCCCTGCTCCTTCCTGCTCCCTCCTTAAACACCCCTGCTCCCTCCTTCACACCCCTGCTCCCTCCTGCTCCCCCATCTTTCACACCCCTGCTCCCTCCTGCTCCCTCCTTCACACCCCTTCTCCCTCTTCACACCCCTGCCTCCCTCTCTCCCTCCTTTCTAACCCCCCTGCTCCTTCCCTGCTCCCCCTTAACCCCCTGCTCCCTCTTCACACCCCTGCTCCCTCTTTCACACCCCTGCTCCCTCCTGTCCCCTGCTCCCTCCTGCAACACCCCTCAACCCCAGCTCCTCCCCCTCACACCCCTCCTCCCTCTCCCCCCTGTCCCCCTTTCAACAACCCTGCTCCTCCTTCACACCCCTGCTCCCTCCTTCACACCCCTGCTCCCCCCTGCTCACCCCTTCACACCAACCTGAATGCCCTCCTGCTCCCCCTTCACACCCATGCTCCCTCCTTCACACCCTCTGCTCCCTCCCTCCATCATTCCTCCTGCTCCCTCCTGCTCCCCTCCACCCTCCTCCTCCTGCTCCCTCCTCCCCCCTGCTCGCTCCTGCTCCCCCATCTTTCACACCCCTGCTCCCTCCGCTGCTCCTCCTTCACTTCCCTGCTCCCTCCTGCTCCTCCTTCACACCCCTGCTCCTCGGGCCCCGTCTTACACTCTTCCCTGCTCCTCCACATTCCCCTGCCCCTCCCTCATCCCCCTGCTCCCTCCTGCCCTCTTCACCCCTGCTCCCCCTTCACACCCATGCTCCCTCCTTCACACCCCTGCTCCCTGCGCTGCCTCCCATCTTTCCACACCCCTGCTCCCTCTGCTCCCTCCTTCACACCCCTGCTCCCTCCTTCACACCCCTGCTCCCTCCTGCTCCCCCCTGCTCCCTCCTGCTCCCTCCTACATTCCCCTGCTCCCTCCTACACTCCCCTGCTCCCCCCTGCTCCCTCCTACATTCCCCTGCTCCCTCCTCATCCCTGCTCCCTCCTGCTCCTCCTTCACACCCCTGCTCCCTCCTTCACTCCCCTGCTCCCTCCTTCACACCCCTAGCTTCCCTGCACCCCCCCCTCCCCCCCCGCTCCCTCTTTCAACAGACAGCATCCCAATGGAACAGCACTATACATGTCATTGTACGCAAACACACACAAGTACAAACATGCACACACGACACACAGACTTTGCCCTAGGGGTGAATGGCCCTCAGGTCTTGCAGTAAATCCACGTGGAATACACGTTACACAAACACACACACCACATTAAATACACACAATTACATACACACACACTGAATACACACACTACATTAAATACACACAATAACATACACACACTGAATACACACACACTGAATACACACATGCAGCTTCATCCAACATGCATCACATCTTCAAATTCTAAATAGCCAAAACAGGAGATACATAGTCAACATGAGTGGTCGTGTGTGTAAGTGTGTGTGTGTAAGTGTGTGTGTGTGTGAGTGAGAGAGTGAGAGAGTGAGAGAGAGAGAGAGAGAGAGAGAGAGAGAGAGAGAGAAAGTAACTGGTGAGTGTGTGCATGTGTGGGAGAGAGTGTGTGTGTTTACTCACAGCCTCTGCGTTGGGTCAGCTTACTGTTCACCGAGGGAACCCAGATCTTCTCTAGAGGGTTCTGGGTCAGTTTAGTCTGGTTCTGCCTTGATATATGAGTCATGTTTTCCCAACAACTGGGTGAGTGTATATATGTCTGCGACTGAGAGAAGAGATGCAGAGAGATATCAAGAATGATGGATTAGGTGTGAGAGAGAGCAAGCGTGTGTGAATGTGTGAAAGTGAGAGAACGTGGAGTGACAGTGGCTTTGTCAACGCAGAAACACGCACTTATCAAGGGAGGGCTTTGTTAAAATCACAAACTTCTGATTGGATAAGCCACCTATCAGTAACACATTTCAGCCTATAATATCCACAGGAGGGGGGACTGTGGACATTCACCTACTCAGCCTGGTGCCTCTTTGTAAAGAGTTTCTAGAATAGCTTTTCTTGGAAAGAGTTTCTGGTAAATAGAGTTCCTAGTTAAGATGTATTGATTGTATTCTAGTCTTGAGGTTTTCCAGGTGTTCTCTGGGGGCTTTGCTCTCTAGTGTTGAGACTGTGATCAAATGTGGACAGTCGAGTCCACTGCTCCAATAGAGTAGAGCTACATCAGGACAGCTACTAAAAGCTAATACCTTCCAGCGACACACCAACATCTGATGCAGTGGTGCTGCTGGAGGGAAACATAAGCTAGCAGTAGGGGGCATTGTTTCAATTTGATTCAATTCAATTCAGGTTTTCATATCTGTTTCTTATCGAATCTTGATTCCGATTGAATCATTTTTGAATTATTTTGAGAGAAAATATAAATATAATGCTCTTATAGATGGCTCTTATTCTGATGAGCAAATAGACACAAGAGAAAATCCATTGATATTTCTGTGAAAAATGCCACACTTTTATATTTATTCAACAAATGTGCAGGCCTATAATCTTATCCAGTAGGCTACTATAAACTACATAACTACAAAAAGCATCCAGAGTTTCTATCAAATTATGAGTGGAAATGGATACGAGGGAGAGGTAGCCGAACCTACAATGTATATTTCTGGGATAATTGTTAAGTTTACTGGCAATACGCCCCGCTAGTGCGTAGTGTCAGACCGTATCAAATACCAAATTAACATGAACACTGCTGATCCAGTATTGCAGCTAGCTAGCCACTGCTGATCCTGTACTGCAGCTAGCTAGCCACTGCTGATCCAGTATTGCAGCTAGCTAGCCACTGCTGATCCAGTATTGCAGCTAGCTAGCCAACTATGCAGTAGTTCTCAATCCTTGTCCGCAGGGACCACCTGATTCAAATGAATGGTCTCACTAGGCTTGAGCATTGCTAGATAAGGACCCATTTACAAATGAATGGTCTCACTAGGCTTGAGCATTGCTAGATAAGGACCCATTTACTTGAATCAAAAATGTTGGAGGAGGGAAATATCTAAAACATGTAGGACAATAGATCCCTGAGGACCAGGGTTAAGAATCACTGATCAGAACACAGTGAAATAGCGAACTCCTACATTCATCAAGACTCGAATGTTTTCTGACATCTTAGAAAGTCAAAGCTGGAGTCCCCAGAAGGTTGTCTGTGGCTACTCCAATCATCACCAATAAATTTAACCTTTTTTGTGCCCAACAAAACCTACTTCTGTGTAGTAGGCCAGAAACGGTTTGGCGTTATAGTTAAGCTGTAAAGTTTCCCTATCAGCCTGTAGCCATGTGAATAGCTCAACTGGGAGAGAACAAGCGACTGTGTGGAAGAAATCTCTTGCAAATTAGCAACTTTGTCTATGGAAAAATGGGATCATAATACCCTTCTTAATAAAGTTAGGAATCAAAGTAAGTTATATAGCATGGTTCTTTCTCTACCTTCTCTCTCGATCTCTACGTCCACTCCCTTTCTATCCAATCTTCCTTCACCCCTCTCTTTCTCTGTGATAATGTCATTGGGCATTCTGTGCCATGTCCTGTTCACAAGCCTTCCTCTGCTCTTGGACCATGCTGCACACTGTTAAGACGAGGGTGGGAGGCAGGGAGGGTGGGAGGCAGGGAGGGTGGGAGGCAGGGAGGGTGGGAGGCAGGGAGGGTGGGAGGAAGGGAGGCAGAGAGGGTGGGAGGAAGGGAGAGGGAAAACGGTAGTGAGAGGGAGGGAGACAGAGAGAGTCAGACAAGGAGAGGGAGAAGACAGCAGAGATGAAAGTCTGTATTGAGAGACTGTTTTTGCACCGAGTCTCCGGTTCGTGTGGGCTATGATAAGCGTTCATCAGATATCATCATCAGCAGAACACGATGGCTCCCACACGAACCAGGCCACACTACACATTCATTCAAGACTGTTTAATACACCCAGGCCGGTGTCGATTCAGTTCCTTAACAATCCCGACACGTTCAGCTTTGGCAGTTAGTTGCTCAACCAGTATTGTCTTGCCAGTGTGTGTGTGTGTGTGTGTGTGTGTGTGTGTGTGTGTGTGTGTGTGTGTGTGTGTGTGTGTGTGTGTGACTCACCGTGGGGTCGCTGGAAGCGGGGTATCCTAGGCGCGCCCCCCGTTTGCTCAGTCATGTCTTGCGTAACCTCCGCCCAGTTCATATTCCGAATCTGTTCTGGGCAGAACGCAGGTGGTGCACAAATGTATGTGAGCATGCGCGTGCGTTTGTTTGTGTGATCGTCTCGTGCACGGTGCGGGCTGTTGTCGTCTACAGGGCAGAACGTATCCTGTCTTCCAAGCCTACCACATCGGTTGTTAACCGGATTTTGCTCCTTGATTCACCAGTCATCTCGACGTCATAAGGGGCACAAGACGTATCCGCAGTTTAACCTCTTACTACCGATGTCTGAGCTCCCCTCGTGTGGGTTTCATAAACCGGAAGGTACATGGTGCGGACAGCCCCGCCTCCAACTCCTCCCAACACACCCTCGAGACGCCTTCATATCGATGCTGGAGACCGTGTTCGAGTTTGAGGTGTAATTATATTGAAATTCATTTGTCGAACTCTTCCCAGGCTAGCGACCTGTCTAAAGCCCCAGTTAATATGTTCAATGGATTTCTAACGTACATGAACTTCTCTACTGATCGACAGGGTAAAACAATGTATGTAATAAATGATATTAAAATGGAATAAAACTGAATAATTTACTTGGCAGTTGAGTCTTGCTGTTATCCTACCCCCCACACACAGACACTCCAAGTGACAGGTGCAGATAGGTATGTGTTTATTACAGGTTAGATACAGCGCATGATGCAACAAGCAGGTACAGTATTAGTATACCTCAACACTGCAACATCCTGTGTGTGTCTCCAAACCCAATCTTGGCTCGAACACACACACACAAACTCCCCAAATACCTCAGATATCCCTGCTGCTGAGCTCCACAGGGAACAACTGATCTCTGATATTTCAGCTTTTTGTTATTATTTATAACTCAAGATTTTATGTAGATCTTTTTTGAGTGTTATAGTAAGAAAGGAAGGCTTCAACAGGCAGATATACACAACCATTCAGACACACGCAGGCAGACAGTCAGCCACCCAGACAGACAGAGAGACATAGAAAAGACCAGCCAGGTTGGGACAGCATAGAGGAGACCCCTTATCCTCTCCCCATCGTTTCTGGTCACGGCTGTTATGAGGATGTTGCGTATTGGTCAATATGTTCAGCTAATTCTCTAATGCTAAAGCAACAACTGGTGAGAAGGTAATTCTCTGGGCTGCTAGACAACCTCACAGGACTGCAAGCATCTGATAAGCTACTAAAACTAGAGAGTCAAAAAGAACACAGTTTTAGTCAAAAGCAAATGGGGGGGGAAATGACAATCGTTAAAGTTCTATGTACATTCAGAGAATAAACGTTCACCTCTGTTCTCCTCTTGACCTCAGTCTACCTGTACCTCCTTCCTCTCCCTCCCTCCTCCTTCCTCTCCCTCCCTCCTCCTTCATCTCCCTCTCTCCTCTCCCTCCCTCCTCCTTCATCTCCCTCTCTCCTCTCCGTCCCTCCTCCTTCGTCTCCCTCCCTCCTCCTTCATCTCTCCTCTCCCTCCTTCCTGCTTCATCTCCCTCCCTCCTCCTTCATCTCCCTCTCTCCTCTCCCTCCCTCCTCCTTCATCTCCCTCACTCCTCTCCCTCCTTCCTGCTTCATCTCCCTCCCTCCTCCAATTCTCCTCTTCCTCCTTTTCTTCCTCCCCCTCTTTCTCCTATCTCTCCCCGCACCTCTCTCCCTTTCTCCTACAAGGAAGCCAGTTTAGCTACAGATGGCTCTTGGATTTTGATCAAGTAGGCTTCAAACAGTGTGTTTGCATATGTGTCAGTGTCAAACTGTATGTAGATGCTTTTATCTGTGTGTGAGGGTATTGGCAGAATGGATGGATGAGTAGATGGATGGATGGGTAGGCGGATGGATGGAGGCATGAAAACAGAGTGAAGAGGCCAATCTCTCTTAAGGCATATCTCTCCTCACTGAATGTTCGGATTTGAGATTAATAGCATGCACTTACACACGCACGCATCTGGGAACATGCATCGGAGGCATAGAAAGTTACTTCCACACACACAGCTCACAGGAATACATAAATAATTCCAAACACATTCTTACACACTTGCAAAGACACAGGACAAGACTGAAGGTGCAAGATAAATGATAAAGCACATGTACAAATAAATATGTGGCAAATGTATTCATGGTAAATTAACAAAAAGCATGAGTATCATGGGCCCTAAGACAGTAACTTTGTCACTGTTCTCTCTCTCCATCCTCTCTCTCTCCATCATCTCTCTCCATTCTCTATCTCTCCATCCTCTCTCTCTCCCCATCCTCTCTCTCCATCCTCTCTCCATTCTCTCTCTCTCCATCCTCTCTCTCTCCATCCTCTCTCTCCATCCTCTCTCCATCCTCTCTCTCTCCATTCTCTCTCTCCATCCTCTCTCTCTCCATCCTCTCTCTCCATCCTTTTGCTCCATCCTTTCTCTCCATTCGCTCTCTCCCTCTCTCCTTCCTGTACCTCCAAGGTATGACAGCCCCAGGACAGTGTTAATGAGAGAGGGGTTTGCCAGTGTGTGTATGCGTGTGTTGGTCTATCATGTGTATGGGTACGCAAATTGGAGAGAAGGCAAGACAATATGTAAACAACTTCAGATACACCTGTGAAATGCACTGGACCTCCGGAGCTTGTTGATGCATCAGTAAGTGAAGTCAGTGTGTATGTGTGTGTGTGTTTTGGCATCAAAGGCAGTTGAGTCAGGATAAGACTAGTCAGTTCCATCCTGTCTTGATCCAGGCAGTATAGTGTATTTAAGAGTGTGTGTGTGTGTGTAAGAGAGTGTTTGTGTGTATGTGTGAGTCAGTGTGTATCTAACTGGGCATATTCAGTATAGCTGAGAGGGAAGGAGCCAGAGGAGGGGGAGGGGCTGGATTATCAGGGGAGGCGGGGCCAGAACTCTCATTGCCATGAGGAACAGGCCCTCTTCCGCTGTACTGGCCAATGAAAGACCCATCCTCGTTGAACTGGATGTCCACACTGTCTCCATACTCGGCCAGGGAGTCGTCACTGGGCAGCTTGCTGTCCACACCCAACGACGGGCTTGCTGAACGCTTCTCATCCACGTCACTGGGACAAGCAGGGGGGTCATGTTAATCCACAGTTTGACACATAGGATGGTATTAATACTACATTGTCCATGTACTGACAGATGAGACAGTATTTATTTTACAGAGGCAACAGAGACAGAAAAAAACAAGGAAGAGATTGTAAAAAAAAAATTATCACAGAGAAAAGGAGAGACACAGGAGGAGGTAACCCTTAATCATCCTCACCTCTCCAGGGATCTGCAGAGCCCGAGAGAAGGAGGAAACAGGATGAAGGAGGGGAGGATGAGGAGGGTAGAAGAAAGAGAGGGGAGATGGAGAGGAAGCAGAACAGCTAGATTGTTAAACAGGACATGCAGAGCAGTCTAAGAGAAGGATTAAATGGTAAGGACTGCATAGTAATGAATCCTGCTGTACACCACAATTTGACATTTGACAAAAATGTTGCTAAATACAGACAGATTAAAAGTTCTGTCCAATCGTTAATTATTTGAATATGAGTCACTGTACATAAAAGCGAAACGTTCTTGAACATAGACACACTTCAGGACACAGAGCACAGTTCTGAAGCACATATCAGGACACAGAGCACAGTTCTGAAGCACATATCAGGACACAGAGCACAGTTCTGAAGCACATATCAGGACACAGAGCACAGTTCTGAAGCACATATCAGGACACAGAGCACAGTTCTGAAGCACATATCAGGACACAGAGCACAGTTCTGAAGCACATATCAGGACACAGAGCACAGTTCTGAAGCACATATCAGGACACAGAGCACAGTTCTGAAGCACATATCAGGACACAGAGCACAGTTCTGAAGCACATATCAGGACACAGAGCACAGTTCTGAAGCACATATCAGGACACAGAGCACAGTTCTGAAGCACATATCAGGACAGAGGAAAAGGTTTTAGAACACACCAGCACAGAGACGAAGGTTCACACACCTGTATTCCCCAAATGTCTCGTCTTTCATTGGCCGTGCTTCAGAATCCACTTGCCCCTCCTCTTTATCTTTCACTGCA
>BROE01000021.1:0-27298 GCA_036571765.1 Plecoglossus altivelis | reverse complement strand
CTCCCACACCCCACACAGACACCCCCCCACATCTCCCACACCCCACACAGACACCCCCCCACATCTCCCAGCATACCTGCATACTTTCCTCCCCTGCTGCGCTTGATAAAGCAGAGGACCAACAGCAGCAGGATGAGCAGAACGAGGGCGCTGATCAGACCAATGAACCAGCCCTGCGTGGCAAAGCCCTCCAACACCTCCGACAGCTCTGGAGGAGAGAGACCAGTCAAACCCTGATCTTGACCCCTGACCCCTGACAGCTCTGGAGGAGAGAGACCAGTCGAACCCTGATCTTGACCCCCGACTCCAACTCCAAGGAGAGAGATCAAGAAAAGTGCTTGTACGTATGTATTCGTGTTTTGCGCTTAAGTGTGTGTGTGTACACACCTGGTCCAGCAGTCTGTATCTCATCCTCCCAATGGGTGTGGTTGTCAAGGGTGATGAGGAGGCGGTACTGGGTCCCAGGCTGGAGGCCTGTCAGCAAATAGGATCCTTGTGTTGAGTTCACCTTCTCTGATTCCTCCCACTCACCCCCAGCTGCACCAATCAAAACACAGAAGAGACTACATCAGCAGAATGCACACATGGGCAAGGATGGTCAGATCAGATACCACCTCTCTCCTCTTCCCCCCACTCCTCCACCCTCCTACTTCCTCCCTCACACCTCTTCCTCTCCCTCCTACTCCTCCACCTCCCTCCTCTTCCCCCCCACTCCTCCACCCTCCTCCTTCCTCCCTCCCTCCTCTTCCTCTCCCTCCCACTCCTCCACCTCCCTCCTCTTCTCCCCCACTCCTCCACCTCCCCCTCTTCCCCCCAGCTACTCCACCCTCCTCCTTCCTCCCTCACACCTCTTCCTCTCCCTCCCACTCCTCCACCTCCCCCTCTTCCCCCCAGCTACTCCACCCTCCTCCTTCCTCCCCCACACCTCTTCCTCTTCCCCCCTACTGCTACACCCTCCTCCTTGCCCCTACCTGTCTTGCGGAGGTAGAGGAATTGGAAGGCATGGTTGCGGTGTCGGTCTCCAGGAACCCAGCTCAGGTTCACACTGGTGTCTCCAACTACCATGCTGATATTGGATGGAGGGGCTGGGGAGGGGGGTCAGAGAGGGGAGGAGGAAAGAGAGGCAGGGAGGGAGAGAAAGAAGATGAGAGAAGGGGGACAAAGAGATACTACCTTACGTATTACTAAAGGAAATAGTGAACAGATAAAAAGTACAATGTAAAAAGACCAAGAAGTAGTCCATAAAACAGTGTGTAAACACAACTATTATAAAAAACTGTAGCTGTTTGCTATAAAGCTATAATACAGTATTTGTACAAGATTATTAACCAGTCTATAAACACACAGTCTCTGACCCAGTCTGTGTAGCTGAGAGGAACCACAGAGAAAGCATGCAACTCTGGTGTAATCCCACCTCCATCCAGCAAGGTGGCGCCCTCCAACTGCAGGGGGAGTCCACGGCCAGCAGCCGTGCGAGCAAACACAGAAAACAGGTAGTGGCGGTTGGGGTCCAGCCCCTTCAACAGGAAGTGGGTCACTGAGGGGTCTTTAAAAAACGTCACCTGCTGGGGGCTCTCCTGACTGTCCACTACACACACACACACACACACACATGGATACACACACCCACACACACATAGATACACACACACACACACACACACATGGATACACACACACACACACACACATGGATACACACATCCGTACACACACACACACATGGATACACACACACACATACACATGGATACACACACACACATGGATACACACACACATGCGTACACACAAACACACATGGATACACACACACACACATGGATACAAACACGCACACACACACACACACACACACACATGGATACACACACATGCATCCGCACACATGCACACATTCATCCACACACAGTTTGATTGATTTCCCATGGTAGATATTATCTGTGCAAAAGTAGTTAGGTTTGGTAATGGTAGTATGCTAGTGTACCAATGTAGGATACTAGTATGTTGGCGTATTATGCTGGTATCACAATCACCCTAACCTTAACCCATCTAGTATGCTGGCGTAATATGCTAATGCTTTGAGTAGCATGCCAGTATGCTAGCGTAGTATACTAATATGCTATTGTGATCATGTGCTAGTGTAGTATGCCAGTATGCTAGTAGAGTATGCTAGTATGCTATTATGCTAGTGTAGTATGCCAGTATGCTAGTGTAATATACCAGTATACTTTTATGCTGGTACAGTATGACACTATGCTATTCCGATAGTGTGCTAGCCTAGCATGCTAGTACTAATGTGTGCTAACGTAGCATGCTAGTACTAGTGTGTGCTAGTGTAGCATGCTAGTACTAATGTGTGCTAGTGTAGCATGCTAGTACTAGTGTGTGCTAGTGTAGCATGCTAGTACTAATGTGTGCTAGTGTACATACAGGGGTGGTACTCCAGCAGGTAACCAGTCAGTACCCCGTTGGGCTGGAACGGAGGTTGCCAGTGCAGACTGAGCTCTGTTTCTGAGGGGCTCTCGAACCTGAGAGAGGAGGGCGGGCCTGGAGCTGTACACACACACGCACACACACACACAAGCATGCACACACACAAGCACGCACACACACACGCACACACACACACAAGCACACACACACACAAGCACGCACACGCACACACACACAAGCATGCACACACACACACAAGCACACACACACACACAAGCACGCACACACACACACAAGAGCACACACACACACAAGAGCGCGCGCACACACACAAACACACACACACACAAGAGCACACACACACAAGAGCGCGCGCACACACACACACAAGAGCACACACACACAAGAGCGCGCGCACACACACACAAGAGCGCACGCACACACACACACACACACACACACAATGCACACGTATTGTTGGTTGACTCTGGCAACTGAAATCTTTGACTGCTAGACACTCAACACCCAGACCCAGAACACACTCAGCATAAACACATTCTCTGCTCACCTCCTTCTGGTGTGTTGAAGGACTGTGGAGGAGAAAGAGGCCCCTCCCCTTTGCTGTTAACTGCTGTGATTGACAGCTCATACAGTGAATAGAGTTTCAGGCCTGTGATGTCTTCCTCTGTCTTGGATGCGTTGACCTCCAGTACCCTCCTGTCATCTGACTTCCTCTCCAGCCCTTCTCCTCTACCTTCCCCCCCTCCCTCCCAGTGCTCCAGAGCGCGGCGAAGGCGGCCATGCTTGATCCAGGTCAGGTAGATCTGTTGGGGACATGAAAGACTGGCTGTGATTGGTCAGTACAAACCATCTGTAATAGTGGCAGTGATTGGTTGCTATAAACTGTCTTCCAGTAATGGTGGCTGTGTTTAGAGTTCCTACCCGGTATCCTGTCAACAGGCCACGGCTCTGCTCCCTGGACATGGCCTCCCATTTCACCCTGACAGTGCTGTTTAGCACCAGTACCTGCAGTTCTGCAGGGAAACCCAGGGGGGCTAGGGGGAGGGGAAATGTGGAAAGCTCATAATTGTGTAATTGTAATAGGTACTGTGTGTGTGACTGTGTGTGTGACTGTGTGTATGACTGTGTGTATGACTGTGTGTGTCTGTGTGTATGACTGTGTGTGTGACTGTGTGTATGACTGTGTATGACTGTGTGTGTGACTGTGGTGTGTGACTGTGTGTATGATTGTGTGTGTGACTGTGTGTATGACTGTGTGTGGGACTGTGTGTATGATTGTGTGTGTGACTGTGTGTGTGACTGTGTGTATGGCTGTGTGTGTGATTGTGTGTATGACTGTGTGTGTGACTGTGTATGACTGTGTGTGGTACTGTGTGTGGTACTGTGTGGTACTGTGTGTGGTACTAACAGTCCTCTCCAGAGTGGCCCATGTGAGCAACAGCTGTCTCTCTGGCCTCCCCAAGAGAGTTGACAGCCTGGACCTTGATCTCCCAGGGAGTGAACACTCCGCTGTTGTTCACCAGCAGGGGGGGGTGGGGGGTGTAGGCGTGGTTCCAGTGGGGGACACGCCCCTCTGCCTGTCGCCATGACACCTTGTACTGGAACCCTGGACCGTTATATTCACGGGGGGGCATCTCCTGCTCACACACACACATGTACACACACATGCATGTACACACACACACGCATGTACACACACACACGTACACACACACACGCATGTACACACACACATGTACACACACACACACATGCATGTACACACACACACGCATGTACACACACATGTACACACACACATGTACACACACACACACATGCATGTACACACACACACGCATGTACACACACATGTACACACACACATGCATGTACACACACACACACATGAATGTACACACACACATGTACACACACAGATGTACACACACACACACACATGTACACACATGCATATACACACACGTATGTAAACACATGTATGTACGCACACACATGCATGTACACACACATACATACACATGTATGTATAGGCCCGTACACGCATGAACAGATACACATGCACACACACATGAACACATAGATTGATAAAGATTTAGACTTCTTCCCAGGAATGTTATTATCACATTACAATTAAGAACTACTATGACATATTCTACATCTAAAGGACTCCAAAATATAAGGTAAACACGTGTGCGTGAGAACACACACACATGGCAGACTGACACACTTACATCCCACATGATGAGCAGCGTCCCAGGGTCAGTGGACTCACTGCGCACTTTAGCAGGATTTCTATCTGGAACTGAGGGAGACACAGGGAAGATATGAGGAGGGAGAGAGAGCGAAGGGGAAAGAGGGGAAAACATAGAGAAAAACGTTAGTTGTGAGGTTTGCAAAACGTTTGTTTTTGCATAATTATATGAGTTCATTGTGATGAGGTTTATAAGACTTAGTCTTTGTGGGGGGTGTCTACAGTGTTGGTGGTTGTGGTGTAGTGAGGTAGTCTCACCAGCAGGTGGAGTGCTGTAGGAGTCAGAGGGGTCGCTGGGGTCACTTCTGCCCAGTTCGTTGACCCCCGTGACCCGGAATCGGTAGGTGGAGAAGGGGAGGAGACGCAGCTCCAGGTGGCCGACATCTCCAGAGACCTGGGCCTTCTCCTCCCACCTCCCCTCGTCAGAGTACTGCTCCTCCCTCACCTCCACCACAAACGCTGCAGGGAGAGCAAGGATTCAGAAAGCTATACACAGGCTTGGAATGTATTAGTAGATTTATAGAAACAGATCAACAACAAGAGGATAAAACCCACTGTACCTGTGGTGGGGCTGTTGTGAGGTTTTGTGTGTGTGAGGTCATATGCATGTGTGTACTTGTCCTAGAGCTGTTGTGATGTTGTGTGTGTGTACCTGTCGTTGGGCTGTTGTGATGTTGTGTGTGTGAGAGGTTGTGCGTGTACCTGTTGTAGGGCTGTTGTGATGTTGTGTGTGTGTGAGGTTATGTGTCTACCTGTCATAGGGCTGTTGTGATGTGTGTGTGTGCGTGAGGTGTGTGTGTACCTGTCGTTGGGCTGTTGTGATGTGTGTGTGTGTGAGGTTGTGTGTGTACCTGTCATTGGGCTGTTGTGATGTGTGTGTGTGTGTGAGGTTGTGTGTGTGTACCTGTTGTACAGCTGTTATGATGTTGTGTGTGTGTGAGGTTGTGTGTGTACCTGTTGTAGGGCTGTTGTGATGTTGTGTGTGTGTGAGGTTGTGTGTGTACCTGTTGTAGGGCTTTTGTGATGTTGTGTGTGTGTACCTGTTGTAGGGCTGTTGTGATGTTGTGTGTGTGTACCTGTCGTTGGGCAGTTGTGATGTTGTGTGTGTGTGAGGTTGTGTGTGTACCTGTTGTAGGGCTGTTGTGATGTTGTGTGTGTGTACCTGTTGTAGGGCTGTTGTGATGTTGTGTGTGTGTGAGGTTGTGTGTGTGTACCTGTTGTAGGGCTTTTGTGATGTTTTGTGTGTGTACCTGTTGTAGGGCTGTTGTGATGTTGTGTGTGTGTACCTGTCGTTGGGCTGTTGTGATGTTGTGTGTGTGTGAGGTTGTGTGTGTACCTGTTGTAAGGCTGATGTGATGTTGTGTGTGTGTGAGGTTGTGTGTGTACCTGTTGTAGGGCTGTTGTGATGTTGTGTGTGTACCTGTCGTTGGGCTGTTGTGATGTTGTGTGTGTGTGAGGTTGTGTGTGTACCTGTTGTTGGGCTGATGTGAGGTTGTGTGTGTGTGAGGTTGTGTGTGTACCTGTTGTAAGGCTGATGTGAGGTTGTGTGTGTACCTGTTGTTGGGCTGATGTGAGGTTGTGTGTGTGTACCTGTTGTAAGGCTGATGTGAGGTTGTGTGTGTACCTGTCGTAGGGCTGTTGTGTGTGTGTACCTGTCGTAGGGCTGATGTGAGGTTGTGTGTGTGTACCTGTCGTAGGGCTGTTGTGAGGTTGTGTGTGTACCTGTTGTAGGGCTGTTGTGTGTGTACCTGTCGTAGGGCTGTTGTGAGGTTGTGTGTGTACCTGTAGTAGGGCTGTTGTGTGTGTGTGTACCTGTCATAGGGCTGTTGTGTGTGTGTCCAGGTGTCCAGCTGAGTGTTACAGTGCTATCCTGAATCTCAGACAGAGAGAGGTCTGTGGGAGGATCCGGACGAGCTGAGGAGCACAGTGTGTTAGACACGAACACACACTTATAAACACACAATGCAAACACATACACACACTTATAAACACACAATACAAAGACATGCTCACACATATGAACACACAATGCAAACACATACTCACACATGCACGCACACACTCCTACATACACACACTTCTACACCTGCAACCACAGAAACACTCACACTCATCCACCTAAACACACAAACAGACACACTTACCCACCTAAACACACAAACAGACACACTTACCCACCTAAACACCCACACTCATCCACCTAAACACACACATAGACACACTTAACCACCTAAACACACACACTCTCACCCACCTAAATACACACACAGACACACTTACCCACCTAAACACACACACACTCATCCATCTGAAAAACACCCACCCACCCACCTAAATACACACACACTCACCCACCTAAACACACACCCACCCACCCACCTAAACACACACACTTACCCACCTAAACACACACACTCATATACTTAAACACACACACACACACACACACTCATCTACCTAAACACACACACACTCATCCATCTAAAAACACACCCTCACCCACCTACCACACACACTCACCCACCTAAACACACACACTCATATACCTAAACACACACACACTCTTCCATCTAAAAACACACCCTCACCCACCTACCACACACACTCACCCACGACAGTGATAGAGCCTGTAGCCTCTACTTTGTCTAGCCTGGTGAAGACCTCACAGGAATACAGCCCTCCATCCACTGACTGGACGTTTCTGACTCTCAGGGTTCCATTCTCAAAGGTAGTGTACCTGAAGGAGCAAACACACCTGTCAGTGTCTGTGTGCTGTGTGTGTGTGTGTGTGTGTGAAAGTGTGAAAGTGTGTGTGTGCATGTGTGTGTTAATGTGGCTGAGTGTGTGTGTACTTGTCTGTCTCCATGATCTTGCGTCCATCTTTCCTCCAGACCACCTGGATATCAGTCAGATGGGGATCCTTGTAGTATAGACAGTCCAATGAACACTCATCTCCTCTGATGACACGCTCAGTCTGAGGACCAATCAGCATGACTGTACGGTCTGGGGGGAGCAGGAGACAGAGGGAAAAGAAGCAAAAGGTAGAGAGAGGTGTAGAGAGATAGAGTGGGAGAGAATGATTCAAAGGTAGAGAGAGGTGTAGAGAGATGGAGTGGGAGAGAATGATTCAAAGGTAGAGAGAGATAACTGTCCCTATCACCATCATGGTGGAATAATCCCATGGCAACCATCTGTTTGGTCCTACACTGGACCACAGCAACACTGAACTAATATGATTATATCTAATGTAATTACATGTAATGTATCTAACATGTAATAACACTAATATGTGTGGATTAATAAGAGCATTGGCAAACATTTAAAAGCACTGCAGAAGTGACTTTCCCATGTACCTCATTAACTCATTACTTTTACATGCAGTAAGTGGTAAAGTAACAAAAGTGTAATTAGTAATTATTCCTAATTATTGATGTCTGTCATTTAAAGTGTTGATGAGTTGATTGATCAGGTGACTCACTGAGGACCTCCAGGTGAGCGGTGATACTAATGTTGGAGAGTGTGAGAGAGCAGGTGTATGTTCCTGCATCTTCTTTATTGACATTTGTGAGTTCCAGGGTTCCGTTGGTCAACAGGGAGACTCGGGGATCAGACAACAGCAGCTCGATTCCTTCACTCTCCCTGCACACACACACACACACACACACACACACACACACACACACACAGAGCACACACCACACACACACATATACAGAGCACACACACACAGAGCATGTCTGTGTAAATGGTAGTGTGTGTAGTAGTGTGTGTAAATGGTAGCGTGTGTGGTAGTGTGTGTGTGTGTGTAAATGGTAGTGTGTGTGATATTGTGTGTGTGTAAATGGTAGTGTGTTAGTGGTAGCGTGTGTGTGTGTTATTGTGTGTATGTAAGTGATAGTGTGTGTGTATGTAAGTGATCATGTGTGTGTGGTAGAGAGTGTGGGAGTAAGTGTGTGGTAGTGAGGGTGTGTAAGTGGTAGTGTGTGTGTGGTAGTGAGCGTGTGCATATGTAAGAGGTAGAGTGTGTGTGGTAGTGTGTATATAAGAGGTACTGTGTGTGTGGTAGTGAGTGTGTAAGTGGTAGCGTGTGTGTGGTAGTGTGTATGTAAGTGGTAGTGTGTGTGTGGTAGTGAGTGTGTGGTAGTGTGTATGTAAGTGGTAGTGTTCGTGTGGTAGTGAGTGTGTGTGTGGTAGTGTGTATGTAAGTGGTAGTGTGTGTGTGGTAGTGTATGTGTGGTAGTGAGTGTGTAAGTGGTAGTGTGTGTGTGTGGTAGTGAGTGTGTGGTAGTGAGTGTGTAAGAGGTAGTGTGTGTGTGGTAGTGAGTGTGTGGTAGTGAGTGTGTAAGAGGTAGTGTGTGTGTGTGGTAGTGAGTGTGTGTGGTAGTGAGTGTGTGGTAGTGAGTGTGTGGTAGTGAGTGTGTGTGTCTCACCAGGAAACATGGGGTCTAGGGGACCCGAAGGTGTCACAGTGCAGGCTGATCTGTCCCCCCTCAGTGACCCGGTACACCACTCCATCTGATGACAAGACCTGGGGGGGCAGCTCTGGAGGCAGAAAAGTAGGTGGGGGTGACGAGGGTGGAGGTTAGGGGGGGTTGGAAGCAATGGTAGAGTGGAGGTGGAGGGGGGTTAGTGTTAGGTGGAGGGGGGTTAGGGTTAGGTGGAGGAGGGTTAGTGTTAGGTGGAGGGGGGTTAGGGTTAGGTGGAGGGGGGTATTGGCATTTGTGTTCTGGGGACCATTTAACAATGTTGCCTCTGAAATCAGGAAATAGAGGCTAGACCATGTATGTGTGTGGTAGTGTGTATGTGGTAGTGTGTGTACGTGGTAGAGCATGTATGTGTGTGGTAGTGTGTGCGTGGTAGTGTGTGTGTGTGGTAGTGTGTACGTGGTACTGTGTGTGTGTGCGTGTGTGGTAGTGTGTGTACATGGTAGAGCGTGTGTGTGTGTGCATGTGTGTGTACATGGTAGAGAGTGTGTGTGTGTGTGTGGTAGTGTGTACATGGTAGTGTGTGTGTGTGTGGTAGTGTGTGTACATGGTAGTGTGTGTGTGTGTGTGGTAGTGTGTGTACATGGTAGAGCGTGAGTGTGTGCGTGTGTGTGTACGTAGTAGAGAGTGTGTGTGCGTGTGTGGTAGTATGTACATGGTAGTGTGTGTGTGTGTGTGCGTGTGTGGTAGTGTGTGTACAAGGTAGAGCGTGTGTGTGTGCGTGTGCTTACCTATGACATAGATATAGGTGTTGATGATGATGCTGCCGTGTGTGTTGGAGGCCTCACATTGGTAGACAGCTGTGTCAGCGTACTCCACGTCTCTCAGGATCAAAACACCAGCTGACACTCGCCTCCGGGGCTCCGGGTCCACAGCTAGGGGGCGACAGGGGGGTGGGTGAGAAGGGTAGGGGGCGACAGGGGAGTGGGTGGGAAGGGTAGGGGGTGACAGGGTGAGGAGTGGGTGGGAAGGATAGGGGGTGACAGGGTTAGGGTCGGTTAGGCTGTTGTGAGCTTGAATAACAAGAAGTACCTCCTAACTGAGTCTCTTATAATACACTCCCGCAAACTATACATACTCTTGACAACATTATTCAGTACTATATATTAAAATGTCATTGCAATGCAGACAATATTCTCTAGCATATTATAGAACTTTGTGTATGTCTGCCATTATGACATGGGTCCAATGTCTTCCTCCTCTACAAACTTAAAACCAAGGTACTTTTTCTAGGATTAAAAAACCATATGAGAGGCTATCTGACTGGAACAATATCAAATGTCTCCCCAAGATAACTTGTCAAAACTCCAAGAGTCACGATGAATCAAGACCTTTCCTATGAATTTGATTGTTAGACCATTACCAAAACTGGATATTTCCATGTACATGTAATGATACATATTATGACACTGCTAAAATAAAAATTATGTTAACAAACTCTGCTTGTTTTTTTGCTAATTTCTTTGGCTTCCGACACCTGCATCAAATATTTGCAATTGTGTTTGTGTGTACCTGTGTTTGGGTTAGTGTATCTTTGTGTGTACAGACCTGTGTGTGTATACCTACGTGCGTCTGTGTACCGTTGTGTGTATGTGTGTGTACACCTGTGTGTATGTGTGTGTTCACCTGGGTATGTATGTGTACACCTGTGTGTATGTGTGTGCACCTGTGTGTGTGTGTGTGTGTGTGCACCTGTGTGTATGTGTGTGTACACCTGTGTGTATGGTGTACACCTGTGTGTATGTGTGTGTACACCTGTGTGTATGTGTGTGCGCCTGTGTGTATGTGTGTGTACACCTGTGTGTATGTGTGTGTACACCTGTGTATGTGTGTGTGTGTACACCTGTGTGTATGTGTGTGTGCACCTGTGTGTATGTGTGTGTGTGTGTACACCTGTGTGTATGTGTGTGTACACCTGTGTGTATGTGTGTACACCTGTGTGTATGTGTGTACACTTGTGTGTATGTATGTACACCTGTGTGTATGTGTGTGCACCTGTGTGTGTATGTGTGTGTACACCTGTGTGTATGTGTGTGCACCTGTGGTGTGTATGTGTGTGTACACCTGTGTGTATGTGTGTGTACACCTGTGTGTGTGTATGTACACCTGTGTGTATGTGTGTGTACACCCGTGTGTATGTGTGTGTGCACCTGTGTGTATGTGTGTGTGCACCTGTGTGTATATGTGTGTACACTTGTGTGTATGTGTTTGTACACCTGTGTGTATTTGTGTGTACACCTGTGTGTGTATGTGTGTACACCTGTGTGTGTATTTGTGTGTACACCTGTGTGTGTATGTGTGTACCTGAGATGGGGACTCCGTTGATACTCCAGGTGATATTAGGGGTTGGGATGCCCTCGGCCTGGCAGTCTAGACGCACCGTCTCTCCTGGAGAATACAGCAGGCTCTGTGGCTGCTTCACCCAGTAGGGGGCCGCTACACACACACACACACACACACACACACACACACACACACACACACACACACACACATTTCATCATATACATGTATGTGTGTTTGTGTTCCTACCCTCCACAGTGACGGTGTATGAGTATTTTGCTGAGCCAACAGTGTTGCTGCAGACACACTCATACACATTTCATCATATACATGTATGTGTGTTTGTGTTCCTACCCTCCACAGTGACGGTGTAGGAGTGTTTGGCTGAGCCAACAGTGTTGCTGCAGACACACTCATACTCCCCATCATCCTCCTGTGTTATGCTGTCAAACCGAAGCCAGCGGCCATAGTTGTCCTCCCGGCCGCCTGTGTCTGGCAGATTGCCATCCTTCTTCCTCCACTGTACCATTGGAGTGGGCCTGAGGGCACAGGGGAGGGGGGCGGAAGTGATAAAAGGTATAATGACAGACAGGTAAACAGGTATAAAGATAGACAGGTAAACAGGTATACTGATAGACAGGTAAACAGGTATAATGATAGACAGGTAAACAGGTATATTGACAGACAGGTAAACAGGTATAATGATAGACAGGTAAACAGGTATAATGATAGACAGGTAAACAGGTATAATGATAGACAGGTAAACAGGTATAATGATAGACAGGTAAACAGGTATACTGATAGACAGGTAAACAGGAATATAATGAGAGACAGGTAAACAGCGTATACTGATAGACAGGCATAAACAGCCTTATACTGATATTCTTTTTTTTTTTTCCCTTTTTTTCTTTCTTTTCTTCTGACATGTAAAAACAGGACCCCTCTATACTGACAGACAGGTAAACAGGTATAAAGATAGACAGGTAAACAGGTATAATGATAGACAGGTAAACAGGTATATTGACAGACAGCTAAACAGGTATACTGACAGACAGGTAAACAGGTATAAAGATAGACAGGTAAACAGGTATACTGATAGACAGGTAAACAGGTATACTGATAGACAGGTAAACAGGTATAATGATAGACAGGTAAACAGGTATAATGATAGACAGGTAAACAGGTATACTGACAGGCCTTGAGGGATGCACTCTAGAATCAGACTGTGGCCCCTGAGGGCCAGCCGGGAGCTGTGCTGGCCAGACGGACGTAGCAGGTGGGGTTTTCTGCTGCCCAGTACCTCATTACCTGGAATACATTACCATCACTGCATTAATATGTTAACATCACTACATTACTACATGACCCCTGCAATATAACTACATTACCATCACTGCATTATTATGTTAACATCACTACATTACTACATGACCCCTGCAATATAACTACATTACCATCACTGCATTATTATGTTAACATCACTACATTACTACATTACCCCTGCAATATAACTACATTACCATCACTGCATTATTATGTTAACATCACTACATTACTACATTACCCCTGCAATATAACTACATTACCATCACTGCATTATTATGTTAACATCACTACATTACTACATGACCCCTGCAATATAACTACATTACCATCACTGCATTATTATGTTAAACATCACTACATTACTACATGACCCCTGCAACATAACTACATTACCATCACTGCATTATTATGTTAACATCACTACATTACTACATGACCCCTGCAACATAACTACATTACCATCACTGCATTATTATGTTAACATCACTACATTACTACATGATCCCTGCAACATAACTACATTACCATCACTGCATTAATATGTTAACATCAATTCATTACTACATTACCAGTGCTATATTCCGTCACTGTATAACTACATTATGTCACATCACTACATTACCAGCATTACATTACAACTTTGCATCATTACATTACTACAAGACTATCACTACATTATAGCACTTTATTTCTACATTACTATCATTCCATTACTACATTACTTCATTGACATTACTACATCACAACATACTGTGGATGACCGAGAGAAAGATGGGTTCCTTTGGCAGGATGGTCCTGGCCCCTATGTAGTGAGCGTTGCAAGTGTAGTCATCTCTGCTGTCGTTCCTCAACAGGTTTGCAAAGTACAGGTTCCCATCCAACCCTGTGGTCACACGTTCACTCTGCCCTATGTGGTTCAGTTCTGGAGGGAAAGAGAGGACTATTATACACACACATACTCCCATGCAATACACAATCATACACATACATGCCCATGGAATACACAACCATAAACATGCACGCATGCACCCATACATACACACACATATGCTCATAGAAACACACATTCATACACTCATGACCACACACATGCTCATAAATACTGTACATTTGGCCAGTACTCACTGCGGTCCATCCAGTGTATACGTGGAGGGGTGGAGCTGTGTGGAGGGTTGCAGTGTAGGATGACACTCTGACCTTCTGTTTCTTTCTTGTGCCCTCTCCTCTCCTTCGGGAGCATTGGAGTGGCTGAGACACACACAGTCAAAACATGTCTATTAAAAAGCCCCGTATATATGACATTGGTATGTAGGTCTGTGTGTGTCAATATGAGATAGGTGTGTTGTTCTGTGTGTGTAGGAGATAGGTGTGTGTTTATGACATTGGTGTATAGGTCTGTTTCTGTGTGTTTATTGAATTGTGTGTGTAGGTCTGTGTGTGTGTTTATGGTATTGTGTGTTTAGGTCTGTGTGTGTGTTAATAAGATAAGCGGCAGATCTGTGTTTGTATGTCTGTGTGTTGTAGGTCTGTGTGTTATAGGTCTGTGAGTGTGTAGGTCTGTGTGTTGTAGATCTGTGTGTAGGTCTGTGAGTGTGTAGGTCTGTGAGTGTGTACGTCTGTGTGTTGTAGGTCTGTGTGTGTGTAGGTCTGTGTGTGTGTAGGTCTGTGTGTTATAGGTCTGTGTGTTATAGGTCTGTGTGTTGTAGGTCTGTGAGTGTGTACGTCTGTGTGTTATAGGTCTGTGTGTTATAGGTCTGTGAGTGTGTAGGTCTGTGTGTTGTAGGTCTGTGTGTAGGTCTGTGAGTGTGTAGGTCTGTGAGTGTGTAGGTCTGTGTGTTGTAGGTCTGTGTGTTATAGGTCTGTGTGTAGGTCTGTGTGTTGTAGGTCTGTGTGTAGGTCTGTGGGTGTGTAGGTCTGTGAGTTTGTACGTCTGTGTGTTATAGGTCTGTGAGTGTGTAGGTCTGTGTGTTGTAGGTCTGTATGTGTATATTAGATAGGTATGTAAGTCTGTGTGTGTTAGCTTGTGTGCGTGTTTTAGGTTGTGTGTGTGTTAGCTAGTGTGTGTTAGCTTGTGTGTGTGTTAGCTTGTGTGTGTGTGCCACTCACCTTCTGTGATGAGTTGTACAGCGTGTGTCATGGCTGTGCCCAGTGTGTTGGATGCGTAGCAACGGTAGTTGCCTTGGTAACTACTCAGTGGCTCCTGTCGGTTAGCTGTGAATGTTCCAGAACTCTGGTCCTCCAATAGTAACTCCTCTCCATCCTTCACCCAACGAAACCTTGATGGAGCGCAGCAGAAAGTAACAGATAGAAAGAGTAGATAGAGAGGGAATGTGGAAAAGGAAGAGAGGGAGACAAAGGGGGACAGGAGGAAAGAGGCAGAGAGAGCAGTAAGGAGGTTGAGATGGAGGGAGAGGGGTAAAAGAGGGAGAAAGACAGAGTCAAAGATAAAGACAAAAGATTGCTGATTTTTGTTTCATAATTATGTCTGTGACGGCATGATTATAAACCATGTACTGCCAAGGCAACTCCAAAGGAAGGAAACAATTAGTCTTGTATTAATTTGTGGTGAGGTAGTACCTAGGGCTAGAGTGTGTGTGTGGTGGTTTACGCCGTTGGGATGTGGGGATACCCAGTGCCTACATGCCAGGCCTGATGTCCTTCTTACAGGTGATATTCGGGGCTTGTGTATGTACTCTTGGTAGCTTGTCAGCTTACTGGGGGCTGCATACTGGTCACACACACACACACTCCACACACATCACACACACACACACACACACACTACACACACACACACACACCACACCACACACACACACACACACACATAACCAATGTGGCCATGCATCACACACACATAAACACACAAAGTGGCACACACACACACACACAACACATAACAAGCCTGCACACACAGGCTACATAACCAAGTTGTCACGAGGTCACACACACACACATAACAAGTGCACCAACAGCACACACACATACGGCCTAAGTGGCCACACATCACACACATTGCACACATAACCAAGTGCCTACGCAACACACACACACACATAACCAAGTGCCACACACACACACACATAACCAGATGCCACACACACACACACACGCACACACACACACACACACATAATCAGGTACCCCTTTCATGCAGGATGTACTTCATAAAACCTTGTACTGAATTTATATGTACATTTACACACTTATTTTGACCATTTTAAGTTTCCTATTTGCCTTTTCTTAGGGGCAAGCCCAGGACCACATAAGGTAATGTGGCCAAAACCAAGTATATTTGGTCTGTCTGATCATCTGTCCACAGAGTGTTTTATGTGTTCAAGTCAAGATTAGACTGTTTTGTCCTGAAAGCCGTGTTTCGTTATACAAACTAGACATCTTTTGTAAAAAAAATGAAGTTTATAAAAACCTTTTGAAAGGTTAACATAAAAAATACAGTATAAAAAGAACTATACAAAAAAGTATTTGATGGTTTACATTTTTTCTCCCAGCAGTGTGGATTACATTGTCATGACATTTTCAGAAAACGCATTTATGGCTATATATACCTTCAACATCTGTGCATCAGAATTATACTGTTATAGACATTTGAGGTCACACAACCCAGCCCTAGTAAAGGAAGAATCACTTACTATTCTGCACTTTGTCTGTCAGTCCACATGAGAGCAGGGAAAATGAGAAAGACCTTTAAGCAAGAAGCTAGGGTCAGACTACGCTAAAATCAGACCTCAGATTAATAAAATACATTCGATTGGATGAAACTCAGATCCATGAGGTGTCTTTCCAAACAGATACCACTTATCACTTTCTCTCCCTCCCTCCCTCCCTCCCTCCCTTTCTTTCTTTCTCTCTCTCTCTCTCTCCCTCCCTTTCTCTCTCTCCCTTTCTCTCTCTCCCCCCTTTCTTTCTTTCTTTCTTTCTTTCTAGCTCTCTGTCTCTGTCTCCCTTTCTCTCTTTCTCTCTCTCCCTCCCTTTCTCTCACTAGCTCTCTCTCCCTCCCTTTCTCTCTCCCCATCCATCCATCCATCTATTTATCTATCAATCAGTCTTGCTCTCTCTGTGTCTATATCTTTACCTCTCTCTCTCCCTGTCTTTTAACTCCTATTCTTTAACCTTACCTCTTTCTCTCTCTGTTTGATATTGTGTGATATTATTATTATTACATTGTTATTGAATGTCAATAATGATAGGGTCCAGTCCATCAGTAGTACTCACAGTCTTTGGGGATGCTGATGGCTCCCTGGGTGGGTGGAGGGGCAGATAGGAGGAGGAGGAGGAGGAGGAGGCCAGGGCAGCTGTGCCCCCTCCTGTCCAACTGCAGTGATAAACACATCTCTCACAGGCCCATCAGCCTCTGACACAGCCCTCCTTAGACACTAGATGGGGGGGAGAAGGGGACATAGAGGAGGGAGAGGAAGAGAGAAGGGGATAGAGGGAGGGACATATGGAGGGACGCACAAATGGAGAGAGAGGGAGGGGCAGAAAGAGGGAGGAATAGAAAGAGATGTCAGATGGTTACTGTTGTCTCCTGAACAGATCAGAGAAGCAGGAAACAGTCTCCTCCTAATGACATTACTGCTGACAAGGCTGTGTTTGTGTTTGTGTGCCTGTGTGTCTGAGAGAGACAGTATGAGTGTGTGTGGTACATTTTTATTGAAAATAAAGCCCTCCTCATTGTGCCTTTTACGAGTTCACACTGACCCTTTGATGGATGGGGAAAAAGAGACAGAGACAGACCAACAGAACAAGAGAGAGAGAGGGACAGAGAAAGAGACATGCAGGAAAACTGTATACATTCAAAACTGCAACATGACGGGTCAGCAGACCTAACCCTTTAACATGTCAAATGAACCTCTGAAATACACACAGGCACAAGGGTGGGGGATGGGGTGCAAAGTAACAGCTGGCTAATGCAGACCCCCCCCTGATTACACAGTCTGTCTTGCTTGCACACACACCCAACTCCAGCTACGCCTCTATTGTAGTCAGCTCCAAGCCCCTCCACTCTGCTATTGTAGTCATCTCCAAGCCCCTCCACTCTGCTATAGTAGTCAGCTATGACCCCTGAACTATGAACAAACTGCCCCCCCACAAACACACAGAAACGCACAGAACACACACATCATGTGCACACACGCATACACACACCTGACACACACACCATACACATATGCACACACACATCAAAAACACATACACTGTGCGCACACTCTATACACACACATCATAGGGACCTTGTACATACATACATACCAGACACCCACCATACACACACCATACACACCATACACACTCCATACACACCATACACGCACCATACACACCATACACACCATACTCACACCATACACACTCACACACACTACTGTTACCTGTCAGGCTTATTCATCAACTTTAGGAGCCAAACTAAGCAGGGTAACAGTGTGTTGTTCTAATAAGAGTTTTGTGTAATGATATATATGGACTCAGCTGTGTCTATCTATTTAGGTTCCTGGACTACTGCCTGGACAAATAGGGTTGTTTACATGAATGTACATTCATATTTCACTTGATGTAACTTTGTATGATATACAGGAAATTAGTATTTATATAATTATGTTTTTATATGACTATGTATTGATGTCTATGCAGTATGTTTATGTAGGATGCATGAACTGTAACATGTCCCCATGTGGACTTCTGCATTGTAAGCAGGGGGATGAAGATTGACAGACCGTGAAATTAATTCATTGAAAGATTCCGGTCTAAAAAAAGGTGTGGATAGTGAGATTAGAGAAAGGAAGGGAGGAGGGGAGAGAGGGAGGAGAGGAGAGAGGGAGAGGAGAGAAGGAGGAGGGGAGAAAAGGAGGGAGAGAGGGAGGGAGAGGAGAGAAGGAGGAGGGAGAGGAGAGAGTAAGCAGAGTCAGGGGAAGCCTTCACAATGTTATTCCCCGTGTTCTCCCCACCAGTTGGCGATGACCCACATTCACCTAAATTCATTATTCATCAATGTACTTCACATTTACTAACCACACATACATATGAGTAACTGTTTATGAAAGTGTGTTTCCAAGCATGCATGAGTGTGTGTGTGTGTAGATCTAAATCATGATGTCCTTCACAATCTACCTCATGAATATGTAACAGCCTGGTCAGGGTTAGGTCCAACCATCTAGCTCCTGGAGTGTGATATGTCTTTGTCTGAATGTGAGAGGCAGATGGAGTGTGTGTTAGTGTGTGTGCATGGTTATGTGTGTGTGCACGTAAAAACAGATATACAGTTATAGTGGATGATAAAAAATAATGTCACTATGAAGTCACGTATGATGTCATTTTATAGTTCAACACTGTCCTAATCTAGAGAGTGACTCACTATTAAGTCAACACACACACGTCACACCCTTCACATACACACACACCTGACATGCACACACACACACTCACCCACACACATCACACAAACCCCTCACATACACACACACACACACACCCCTTACACGCACACACCCCTCACATATACACACACTTGATCACACACATCTTTCATACACACACACGCACGCACACACACACGCACGCACGCACACACACACACGCACACACACACACATACACACACAGACCCATGTAATGTCTCTGTTGTGTTTGTGTCTCTAGAGAGAGACCTTAATAAGGTGCTTGGTTGTGTCACCCTCAGCTTCTAGAACAAAGCACTGGATCAGTAAGGACCCTCCTCCTCTCTCTCCCTGTGTGTATTCATCTGTGTTGGGAGATTGATATGTAGGTGCCTGAACACTGTCATGCCCAGAGTAGATTTGAATTTGAAAGCAGATGAGAGGACAAATTAGCTGATTTAAATATGTAAGTCGTTAGTCAGAATCTAAGACACACCTTGTGTCCAAGACGCAGAATGGTAAACACACACACACACACACATGCATGCGCATACATACCGACAACACACACACATACACACCACCAACACACATGCGCACAAACAATCACACGTACACAAACAGGTACATGTTTATTGAAAGAAAGCAGATGTTCCTTTTTGAAATAAAGCATTCACAGCTGTGATTGTTGGTGATGATCTTAACAATTGATAGAGCTGGGATAATACCATGAGTTGGGATTGCTATTAAACCTGCATATACTGTTGTTCAGTGTTGCATGTTTTTCAACCTGCATATTCACTGTATCTCATTTAGCCTGCATTTATACTGTATGTCAATACCATAGCCATTTAAGGTCTCTGCCAATGGGCGTAGATGCTATCTTAGCTGATATCTTAGCTGATATCTTAGCTGATATCTTAGCTGATATCTTAGCTGATATCAGATGACAGCTATTCCGAAAGTGCTTCCTGGAAAGCATTTGTGAGATTGCAGAGGATCCTCAGGGTCAGACCTAGAAATCTAGGACCAGGGTCAGGCATCTAGGACCAGGGCTAGGCATCTAGGACCAGAGTCTGGCACCTAGGACCAGGGCTAGGCATCTTGGACCAGGGGTAGACTTCTAGGACCAGGGGTAGGCATCTAGGACCAGTATTAGGCATCTAGGGTTAGGCATTTTGGGATTGGATTGGGTCAATCTGAAAGACCATAGGCCACTGACAGTCCTACTGCTTTCTCTCCCTCTGTTCTTTCTCTTCCTTCATTCCCTTAGGGCGGCTTGTATTTCTCTTCATCTTATCACTTACGTCCCTCCACCTTTCCCATCCTCCTGCTCTACTCTCCTCCCCTCTTGTGTCTCTCTCACCACCTCTCTCTCCTCTCTCTTATTGTTCTCCATCTGTATCTACCACTCCATTGAAGGAAATCTTCTTTACATTCCAATTGTTTTACTCAGTCTGAGAGAACATGTGTAAGTGTGTGTGTATAGATGTGTGAGTATTTGTGTGTGTGTGCATCTCTCCCTACTCTCTCTTCTCCCATCACCATGGTAACTCTGACTCAAGCCGAACGCAGCAATATTTCTCTTCTCCCATCCCCCTCTCGCCCCTCCTTCTCTCCTCCCATCCCCCTCTCACCCCTCCTACTCTCCTCCTCCCCCACTCCCTCTCTTTCTTTCTGGTGCCACACCCTGTATTTTCCCAGTTCATCCCTCTATCGCTACACTCAGATATTCCCTCTCCCTTTTACACACACTCCCTCTCTATTTCACACACACTCTCTCACACTATATTTTTTCTTAGTCACTTTCTTTATTCTGGCATGCTGTCTGCTTTCTTTGGTCATGCAGGTCTTCCTTTCTTTTATCAAAATCTCACACCCCAAACATACCCTCCTTTACACATGCACACGTCAGCATGCTATAAATACTGTCAGGCAGCTGATCAGCCTTGGGACACATAAAGCCAGCAGGGACAGAGAGGAGGAAGTGAGGAAGAGAAGGAGAGGAAAGGATGACCAGTTTAATCCCAGTCTAACCCTATATAGAATGATGGAGAGAGTGGAGAGGGTCGTTGGTTAAAAAAAGGAAGGGATGAGATCATTTGTCATGTGTCTGTCCTCCATGTTGTGATAAGAATTAAAATGATAATTCATAACAGTAATTCAAATAAATTTATTTTCAGATAGTAGTTACGTTTTGTACAAATGGAATACTAAAGTCACCATGGATACATGCTCCAAATCACCAGCTGTTTGGGGTGCATTTTTTACTTGATTTCTACCTTTTATTGAGTTTTAGATAGTCGTTCCTTCCTTTAGTATATATCACATTCCTCTGAATTGGTACAGCGATATTGGTTATATATTATTAGCCAAGCATGGTTGTTTATTATTGGCTGAGTATGGTTACATATTATGCCCTTGGCATGCATAGGGATTAAAGCCCTGTCACTATTAGCCACTGTAAGATGAGCATCCTGGAATATTCACAGTCTGGGAGGGAAAAGATAGAAGTTGAATGAGCTTGTGTCTAGGTTTAGTTCCTAGTAAGTTACTAGTCAGTTTCTGAATAGTTCATATCCTGAGTTTTAACCACAGAAACTTTACCCCTGAACCGCACTTCATCCACAGGAATAAGGAGCCAAACAAGAGTCATGGAAACCAAGAGGCAGAAACCATTGAATTCCTGCTTGGAGGGGGGGTATATCCTGCTTGGAGGTAGTACTTCCTGGTTGGGGAGCACTTCCTTCTCGGGTATAGTACTTCCTGCCTGGGGGATAGTACTTCCTGCTTGAGGGGTGGTACTTCCTGCTTGGGGGGTAGTGCTTCCTGCTTGGGGGATAGTACTTCCTGCTTGGGGGGTACTACTTCCTGCTTGGGGGATAGTACTTCCTGCTTGGGGGGTAGTACTTCCTGCTTGGGGGGGTACTACTTCCTGCTTGGGGGTAGTACTTCCTGCTTGGGGGTTAGTACTTCCTGCTTGGGGGGTAGTACTTCCTGCTTGGGGGGGTACTACTTCCTGCTTGGGGGTAGTACTTCCTGCTTGGGGGGGACTTCGTGTTTTACTGAATCCTAGCAGAATACTCAACAGTAGCAAATTAGCAGTAATAATAAAAAAATATATATTTTTGTGTGTCTGCCACTATACCATTCTGAGGGCTATGAGCTTTGCTGTGACAATGCACACAATAAACAGTTTCATACTACCAAACCTAACCCACAAAGAGATCAAAGGGGACATCAAGCCCTCATAAAGCATTTAACTTGTAGCAGAAGGACATTCTCTGCCAGGTTTAGAGTACACACAGGTACACTGTGGAACACACAGTCTGAAGAGTTGGGGTTATGGTACACCCAGATACACTGTGGAACACACAGGCTGAAGGGTTGGGGTCATGGTTCACCCAGATACACTGTGGAACACACAGTCTGAAGGGTTGGGGTTATGGTACACCCAGATACACTGTGGAACACACAGTCTGAAGGGTTGGGGTCATGGTACACTGTGGAACACACAGTCTGAAGGGTTGGGGTTATGGTACACCCAGATACACTGTGGAACACACAGTCTGAAGGGTTGGGGCTATGGTACACCCAGATACACTGTGGAACACACAGTCTGAAGGGTTGGGGCTATGGTACACTGTGGAACACACAGGCTGAAGAGTTGGGGTCATGGTACACTGTGGAACACACAGTCTGAAGGGTTGGGGTCATGGTACACCCAGGTACACTGTGGAACACACAGGCTGAAGGGTTGGGGTCATGGTACACTGTGGAACACACAGTCTGAAGGGTTGGGGTCATGGTACACCCAGATACACTGTGGAACACACAGGCTGAAGGGTTGGGGTCATGGTACACTGTGGAACACACAGGCTGACAGGGAGCAAGATCTTATGTCATCATTCTGTCTTTCAATCATCTAAAGTATTGTGTCTGCCATAGATGTGTACAGAACTGATTGTCAAATTTGGGATCCACAGTATTGTGTTCTGTCTGAAGTTTCGCTCATGATAAATAACAGCAACTAGTGAGCAAAATAACGTGGGAGAGCATTGTAGTGTTGTAGATGTCTGGTTTTGAAGATACAAAACTCTAAACACATCCTGTCGCATACACATGCCATGCAGAAACACTAGTGATGCACTCACATGGAAAATGAGAGTCATAGGAGAGGAAGGACTTCTTGAGAATTCAAGGGGGGGAAATAAAAGGACAGTATTATGACATGGAATAAGGAGGAGAAAAGGAGAGAAGGAGAGGAATAGAGGAGAGAAGCATTCCTTCCATTTACCAACACAAAGACCCCATTCTGTCAGAAAGTGAAAAAAGAACAGTGAGGGCTTGAGCAGGTCAGAAAACAGGAAGATCAGAAAAGTGGTGGTGAGGGAGACGTCGAGAGGGAGGGGAAGAAGGGAGCGATGTCAAGAGAGGGGGGAAGAGATGTAAACAGATAAATGTTATCATATTATTATGAGACCAAAATAATAATAGATGTGATGAACAGATAGTGAGTTAAACCTGCAAGCTCTGCGATACCTAACCACAGCCAACCACAAACCTGTCTCCAGCCTAACTTCCTGCCTCTGCTTCTTAGCTAGCTGTCTCTGGACCCCACTCTGCACACAACATTTCTGCCTCTGTTTCTCACATCCTTGTTTGGCTAACCCTATTATCAGTAACCCAACATAGGTAACAAGCCTGTGAAACTAGATATGCATGAAAAACAATTCCATGCGTACGTACACTAGTTAATCATCACACATTAAAGGAAAATTGCCCCTCTTTTTACACAACACACTAAGAGTCGTCCACAGCTGTGATGACTACAACCCTCACACACGCAACTGAGCATGCACGAACAATCATGCGCACACACACGATCACACACATGAGCACATACACTCATTCAGCATGGTGGGATCCAGCCATTGTCTCCATCCCTGTTGACTCCTACCTTAGCAGGTGATGGTAGTATCAGCCTTTCCTCTGCTTTGGCTTGTGGATATAAGGCCTCCTAAAACAGCGCTGGTCTGTTCTGTCTTATTTCTGATTGAGTCTAAGAGGGTCTTATTCCTGCTTTGAACGGATGCTGCAGTGATACAGAAACACACCCTTCTAGCCTTGTGTCTGCTCCTCCTCCTCCCTCCTGCACTCCTTCCTGCACTCTCATTTGCTGCTTTGGAGAGATGACATCATTCCTTTCATTGCAGCCCCTCTCTCTCTCTGTTTGTCTCTCAGTATTCCCCTGATACCTTCCAGCCCCTCCCCTTCATCTTTCTCTTCTGCTTTAGTTTGCCAGACAGCCAGCCAGCCAGCCTGCCTGTCTGCCTGCCTGCCTGCCTGCCTGCCTACCTGGCTGCCTGCCTGCCTGCCTGTCTGGCTGCCTGCCTGCCTGCCTGCCTGCCTGCCTGGCTGCCTGCCTGTCTGGCTGCCTGGCTGTCTGACTGTCTGGCTGCCTGGCTGTCTGGCTGCCTGCCTGCCTGCCTGCCAGTCCATCCTGCCTCCATGTTCGTCTCTACATCAGTCTATGAAGTTCTGTACGAAGTGGCCATATGCCCTTTACCTTCATTAACCCTTACACTACTTTCCAACCTTAACATGTAGCATGAGCAGACGTCATTCCCAACAAGATCTTCCTTTGACTTGGTGTATGAGTGTTATGGACAGCATGTGTGCATGTTTCTTTCTGTGTGCGAGTCTGTCTCTATGTGTTCAGTGTGTTTTTTCATCTCTTGATCTACAATTCATTACTTTTGCCTCTGTATGTTTGCATCTTTCATCTCTACAATTCATTACTTCCTCCATCTTTCCCTCCACCCACTTCTTCAATCCTTCCTGTGAGTCATAGCATCTCTTTTGTAAAAGTGTAACTCAATTAATGTGCATGTGCGCGTGCACGTGTAGGGAGCATCAATATGGAAGATGAGAATCTCTCCTCCAGCCTGGAACGTGGTTCTTCCCCCCTCCCCCTGTGCACACACACACACACACACCCACACACACCCACACACACCCTACGCACACACACACCCGCACACCCCCACACACAGACTAATACCACCCCCTACGCACACACTTAAGTGATTTATGTTTAGTAACGGTGACTCACTTTCTTTACTGGAATACTGTGAAGCAGGGTGCATAAAGACATTCTGTGGTTAACAAGAAAAAAGTTAACATCAGAGTACAACGTCTATAAGCCTTGTCATGGTTAATCTTTTACTTGGCAAAAATTGGTTGTGACAACAGCAAATGTAGTCTATGCAATCCAATGTAAGCATTGAAATAATATACGTAGGGGAAACAAGGAATTCCATGAATGCTTTAAATGAAAAAAATGAGATGTGCTAATCATATATTCATTTAATCTAACCCAGGTGCTTTTAATCAACAAGAGATTAGTAATAAAATGTGTAAGGGTTCATGATAGTAGTACTAGGTAAAGGCTCAGGCAACCAAGGTTATTTTATTTTATTTTGCACAAAAAGGGAGGGAAAATCCAGACATGCGCCTATCAAACATATATTAAACCAAAAAAGAGATGGAAATAGACCAAAAATGAGTAATCAAAGGTATTAGGGATTGTAAGAGTACCTGAAGGTATAGGCCCAGGCAGCTGAGGTAAAAAATTTACAGTTTTTTATTTTATTTATAAAAAAAAGTACTGGGAAATCAACATATGGTTTGCAGAGGTGGAGGAACACCAAGCAAATAAAAATGATAAGAATTGATATGATCTCTTTATTCATTCGAATCGGCTTCTGTCATGCTCCGCCCCCACCTGGCCTCAATCGTGACCGTCACAGTGTTTGTGGGCTGTAGGAGTATGGCATCTAGCATCTATTGAACATTAAGCAAATTCCAGTAAGAAATTGAAATAAATAAAAGTGAGCAAACAAATGTACAAGTGATTGCGAAAGTATTATACATCATATACTGTGGCAGCCATGGTAACATTTTTTACTCTTGTCCATAGAGTGATTAATAAATTGGGCGGGAAAATCGGAAATGCTTGAGAAAATGCCAGACAAATCAAAATGATAAGAATCGATATGCTGTTTTTATTCATTCGAATCGGCTTCTGTCATGCCCCGCCCCCACCTGGCCACAATCGTGACCGTCACAGTGTTTGTGGGCTCTAGGAGCATGGTATCTAGACATGCGCCTATTGAACATTAAGTAAATTCCAGTAAGAAAGCGAAATAAATGTGAGCAAGCAAATGTGCAAGTGATTGTGAAAGTATTATACGTCATATACTGTGGCAGCCATGGTAACATTTTTTACTCGTGTCCATAGAGTGATTAATAAATTGGGCTGGAAAATGCTTGAGAAAATGCCAGACAAATCAAAATGATAAAAATCGATATGCTCTTTTAATTCATTCGAATCGGCTTCTGTCATGCTCCGCCCCCATCTGGCCAAAATCGCGACCGTCACAGTGTTTGTGGGCTCTAGGAGAATGGTATCTAGACATGCGTCTATTAAACATTAAGCAAATTCCAGTAAGAAATCGAAATAAATGTGAGCAAACAAATGTGCAAGTGATTGTGAAAGTATTATACATCATACACTGTGGCAGCCATGGTAAAAATTTTTACTCTTGTCCATAGAGTGATTAATAAATTGGGCGGGAAAATTGGAAATGCTTGAGAAAATGCCAGACAAATCAAAATGATAAGAATCGATATGCTCTTTTAATTCATTCGAATCGGCTTCTGCCATGCTCCGCCCCCATCTGGCCACAGTCGTGACCATCCCCGTGTTTGTGGGCTCTAGGAGGATGGTATCTACACACGCATTTAACGAATATCGAATAAAGTAGAATAAGAAATGGAAATGGAAAAATATGAACAGACGAAGTTACAAGATATTGTGGAAATATTAGACGGTATATGCCTAGGCAGCCAAAGTGCCTTTTTATTTCTTACAGAATTTCTTTAAAAAATAATAAAATGGGCGGGAAAATTGGCAATGCTTGAAAAGACTAGTAGATTACACCCACTGTGATAAAAATAAATATTAAAAAGGGCGGGCAAACCAGCTTCCTTTACATGTAATAAATTATAAAAGGGCGGGAAAACTGGCAATTTTTGAA
>BROE01000020.1:22377583-22379446 GCA_036571765.1 Plecoglossus altivelis | reverse complement strand
TGCCAGGACTGTGTGAGTTGTGTTCGATATCCTCTAAAGAACCTGTGGAGGTTGGGTAGCATCAGGACACCATGGACTGTTGAGAGGTTGAGGTTAGCATCTTAGCAGGATGTGGAGGTGTGTTCCGCATTCCAAAAAGGACTTTGGATTGGTGGGTTAGCATCTAGCCAGGACTGCTGGAGGTGTGTAGTATTTTAGCAGGATGGTTGTTTGGGGGGTTTATAAGCATTTGCCATGATGTGTGGTGATTTGTGGTGGTTTTAGCATTTAGCCAGTATTGGTGGAGGGATGGTGGTTTAGTCATTTAGCCAGTGTGGATTGGTGGTGGGTGCGGGTTAGCATTTTAGCAGGATGGTGGAGGCGTTGGTTAGGTAATTTAGCCAGTGTTTCCTGGACTGTGGTGGTGGGTTAGCATTTAGCCTGGACGGTGGAGGTGGGTTAGCATCTAGCCAGGACTGTGGAGGTATGTTAGCATTTAGCCAGGATGGTGGAGGTGGAGGTCCTCAGCATCTATCCATGTCCCCAGGGTCTCACAGCACCCAGACAGGCTCATGAGCAGTGAGACCAGGTGTCCCTGGATGAGCTCTGACCTTGTGTTGACCTATCTGGGGGAAAACCATACATCACAGCCTGGGCTAGCGTAATGATTTATTAGAAAAGTTAGAAAGTGCTGTTCACAGGTCTCCTCCCAGAGTTCTCCACACTACTTTGGGCGTGGAACATACACTGGTTTTATCAACTAAACGGGCCTGATGCCAGTTGACTTGCAGAGGGTTTAAATTACATTCATTATGGGAGGGCATTTACATTAGTCGAGACTAGGGAAGCTGACCTCTTCAAATCGAATTGTGTTTGTATTTGTCTAGGTTTTGACTCTCTCCCTCGCTATCTCTCTGACTTTCTATTTTTTCCTCTCTCTTTCTCTCCCTCACACACACACACACACACACATCACACTTTACACACACACATCCACACACACTACACACAACACACACAACATACACACACACTACACAAACAGAACACACACAGAACACGCACACACACACACTATGTATCTACAACACAACACAGAAGTTATATCCATATCACAAAACACCAGCTGTACTTTTTTGGCATCGAAACACACAGGTTTACACGTTTACACTCAGTACTCACTTACCACACCACATCATCGCACACTAGCTACACCACATAACACCAACAGATATACACACACAGTTGAGCTTACACAGTGTACACACAGAACACAGTACACACACACTACACAACACACAACACAACAAAACACAACACAACACAAAACAACACAACACACACACACACAGTCATTGTAAGCAGTGAATCCCATTAGCCGAAGCTCTGACTGGAGACTCTGCTTATCAGATAAATAATGGTAATGATGACTATCCCTCACGCTGACACCTCCAGCCCCCTGGGGGCGCTCTTCAGCAGCCAGGCCTGCTGCTCTAATTGGTTCATGCCCTGCGGTCTTCTCTGCAGACCTGTGTCGCTGTGGGCCCTTGGTCACACACACACACACACACACACACACTCACACACACACACACAACACATGCATCCGAGAAATCTGCAAGCAAATAAACACACCGATTGGCAGATGGCGTTATAATGTCAATCACCCCAGAATATTTTCATAGGGGGCAATAGAATTCTGATTCACCCCACTACCACTATACAGGGGCAGCAGAACACTACCACTATACAGGGGCAGCAGAACACTACCACTATACAGCGGCAGTGGAACATCATCTCTGTACAGGGGCAATAGAACATCATCTTTGTACAGAGCATCCTGGACAATCTTCTACCATCTTCATCTCATTACAGGCCCCCTCC
>BROE01000020.1:22360083-22372583 GCA_036571765.1 Plecoglossus altivelis | reverse complement strand
AGGCAGACCTGATCTTTCTTCAGAGTGATCTGTCCCATCTCTCTGTTTCCAACAAAGGAGCGCGTGACCTTGTAGACACGCTCCCCTGCACGCACACGGATGATGTAGTTTGCTGGCAGGAAGCCAGACCTCTCTCCGATCTTCCCCTGGAACACAGACCGAGAACATGTATCACGGGAAAGACATTCACGCCCTCTGGACCTCATGACAACGTCTGATTGGTTCCCGACAGGGTCGAAGGGCTTGCTGATTGGCTGGATCGGCTTCTTCACTCACCCTCCACCATTCCTCGTTGGAGTCGTCGATGACTGTAATTCGATCCCCAGCACTGGAACACACACAGACAGACAGTACATGAGCATGTCTAGACGGTATATGAGCATGTCTAGACGGTATATGAGCATGTCTAGACGGTATATGAGCATGTCTAGATGGTATATGAGCATGTCTAGACGGTATATGAGCATGTCTAGACAGAACATGAGCATGTCTAGACAGTACATGTCTAGACAGAACATGAGCATGTCTAGACAGTACATGTCTAGACAGAACATGAGCATGTCTAGACAGTACATGTCTAGACAGAACATGAGCATGTCTAGACAGTACATGAGCATGTCTAGACGGTATATGAGCATGTCTAGATGGTTTGTAGAAGCAGAGTCTCACTGCAGGTCCAGGTCGTCCTTCTCCACAGCTTTGAAGCGGTAGAGCGCCAGATAGTAGTGAGACTGGCTGAACACACCCAGCTTCAACAAACAGACAAACAGACAAACAAACAAACAGACAGACAGACAGACAGACAGACAGACAGACAGACAGACAGACAGGCAGACCTGATCTTTCTTCAGAGTGATCTGTCCCATCTCTCTGTTTCCAACAAAGGAGCGCGTGACCTTGTAGACACGCTCCCCTGCACGCACACGGATGATGTAGTTTGCTGGCAGGAAGCCAGACCTCTCTCCGATCTTCCCCTGGAACACAGACCGAGAACATGTATCACGGGAAAGACATTCACGCCCTCTGGACCTCATGACAACGTCTGATTGGTTCCCGACAGGGTCGAAGGGCTTGCTGATTGGCTGGATCGGCTTCTTCACTCACCCTCCACCATTCCTCGTTGGAGTCGTCGATGACTGTAATTCGATCCCCAGCACTGGAACACACACAGACAGACAGTACATGAGCATGTCTAGACGGTATATGAGCATGTCTAGACGGTATATGAGCATGTCTAGACGGTATATGAGCATGTCTAGACAGTACATGAGCATGTCTAGACGGTATATGAGCATGTCTAGATGGTTTGTAGAAGCAGAGTCTCACTGCAGGTCCAGGTCGTCCTTCTCCACAGCTTTGAAGCGGTAGAGCGCCAGATAGTAGTGAGACTGGCTGAACACACCCAGCTTCCCTGGCTGTGGCTTCTTATTCTGCAACACACACACATGCACACGCACACGCACACATATGCACGCGCACATGCACACACACGCACACGCACGCACACGCACACATACACACACATCTAGTCCAGTCCTTTGGACAAAGGTAGCAATGTAACTAGGCATCCATGCAACACAGTGGTAACAGTGTGTTCAGGTAACTTTGAAACTAGGTAACATTGTAACCAGGTAACAGTGTAACCATTTAACATTGTAACCAGGTCAAAATGTAACCAAGTAACAGTGTAACAAAGTAACAGTGTAACTAGGTAACAGTGTAACCAGGTGATGGTGTAACCAGGTAATGGTGTAACCAAGTACCAGTGTAACCAGGTAACAGTGTAACCAAGTAACAGTGTAACCAAGTAACAGTGTAACTAGGTAACAGTGTAACCAGGTGATGGTGTAACCAGGTAATGGTGTAACCAAGTAACAGTGTAACTAGGTAACAGTGTAACCAGGTGATGGTGTAACCAAGTAACAGTGTAACTAGGTAACAGTGTAACCAGGTAACGGTGTACCCAGGTGGTACCTTGTCGTCAGCTGCTGCCTTGTCTCCCTTCTTGTCTCCCTCTGCTGCTGCTGATACACAGAACAACACAGGATTCACCAGCAGCCATGTTGGACAGCTCTCTCTGTTCAAACTCTGGGGGCTGAGGGGATGGGGGGCTAGGAGTCTGGGGGACTAGGGGGCTAGGAGTCTGGGTGACTCACCTCCTTCTGCTCCTCCCTCCTCCTGCTTGGGCTGGGACTCCTCCTCCTCCATCATCATCATCAGCATCTAGATGAGGAGAGATGAAGAGGAGAAATGGGTCATGACCGTAATCACCATTATTCTCATCTTCATCATCTTCATCACTGTCATTATCATCACCATCATCACCATCAAAATCATCATCATTGTTATCATCATCATCTTCATCATCATCACCACAATCATCACCACCTTTATCAATATTATTGTTATCATCATCCTCATCATCATCATCCTCATCATCATGCTCATCCTCATCATCCTCATCCTCATCATCCTCATCCTCATCATCTTCATCATCATCCTCATCCTCATCATCACCACCACCTTTATGAATATTATTGTTATCATCCTCATCCTCATCCTCATCCTCCTCGTCCTCGTCATCATCACCATCCTCATCATCATCATCATCATCCCCCTCGTCCTCGTCCTCGTCATCATCATCCTCATCCTCATCTTCATCATCATGCTCATCATCACCATGCTCATCCTCATCATCATCATCCTCATCATCATCACCATCCTCATCATCATCATCATCATCATCATCCTTATCATCATCATCCTCATCATCATCATCATGCTCATCATCATCATCATCATCATCCTCATCATCATCCTCATCATCCTCATCCTCATCCTCATCATCGTCACTCACGTTCTTCTTGTCCTCTGATCCCTTCTTGCGTTCCTTGTTGGCCATGATGACTCCCACACTCCGACAGATCATCGAACACACAGCGTCGGCTGACACAGATTTGGTGGTTGTCGCTCGCGCGGATCTGAGCTGCGACGACTGGCACACCGCCCAGGGTGCCATGCACCGCCCCCACACGTTACGCAGACGACGCACGCGCACGGACAAACACACACGTACACGCCAGGGTGCATGCAAGGATCACACACATGCACACACGCACACGCACACGCACACACACACGCACACACACACACACACACACACACACACAAACACAAACCGAGTCAGGTTATGAAAAGACAATCAGCACACCTGCTTCTAACGAATGGATTATTATCAAGCTCTGTGGAACCCTGATATCCCTGAACCATTATAATCAGGTGTGTTAGAGCAGGGAAACATCCCAAATCTTTCAGACAGTGGCCCCCGAGGACCAGGATGGCCCACCCCTTGGGCCCCAGGGCAGGCTCAGGGGCAAGGGCAGGGGCAGGGGTGGGGGTAGGGGCAAGGGCAAGGGCAGCGGGCAGGCAGGGGCAGGGGGCAGGGCAGGGCAGGCAGGGCAGGTGTCAGGGGCAGGACAGGGGCAGGGCAGGGTAGGGTAGGGCAGGGTAGGGCAGGGGAGGGCAGGGCAGGCAGGTAGGGGCAGGGGCAGGGCAGGGCAGGGGCAGTGGGCAGGGCAGGGGTAGGGGCAGGGGCAGGGGCAGGGCAGGGCAGGGTAGGGGCAGGGCCAGGGGCAGGGCAGGGCAGGAGCAGGGCAGGGCATGGCTGGGCAGGGCAAGGGAGGGCAGGGCAGGGTAGGGCAGGGGCAGGGGCAGGGCCAGGGGCAGGGCAGGGCAGGAGCAGGGCAGGGTAGGGCAGGGGCAGGGCGGGCAGGGGGCAGGGCAGGGTAGGGGCAAGGGCCAGGGGCAGGGCGGGTAGGGGACAGTGGCAGGGCAGGGCAGGGCAGGGCAGGGAGGGGCAGGGCAAGGGCAGGGTAGGGGGGCAGGGACAGGTCAGGGCAGGCAGGGGCAAGGGGTAGGGCAGGGTCAGGGTGAGGGTCAGCGGCAGGGCAGGGCAGGGCAAGGGTAGGGTAGGGCTCAGCGGGCAGGGCAGGGCAGGGTAGGGGCAGGGGCAGGGGCAGGGGCAGGGCAGGGGCAGGGTCAGGGCAGGGCAGGGCAGGGTAGGGCAGGGGCAGGGCAGGGCAGGGGCAGGGGTAGGGGCAGGGGCGGCGAGTAATGGGCCAGGGTTAGGGCATTAGGGGCAGGACAGGGCAGGGGGCGTGAACTCACAACCCTGCTGGGTAGGCACAGTGGTGTTCTGCTGACTACTGTAGAGAGGGGAGCTGTAGGCTCGTCTGAAACCCTGAGGCTGGGATGGGAGGAGGGGATGGGAGGAGAGAGGGAAGGAGAGGAGGATGGGGAGGAGAGAGGGGAGAGGAGAGGAAGGAATGGGAGTGTATGAGAGGAGAGGAGAAAGAGAAGAGAGGAGATGAGAAGAGAAGGGAGGGAGAGAGGAGAGGAGAAAGAGGAGAAAGAGAAGGGAGGGGAGAAGGGAAGAGAGGGAAGAGCAGATGGAGGAAGAGAGAGGAGGAGAGGAGATGACAGGATAAAAGAATAGAGAGAGTAGGAGACAGGACAGCTATTACAATCTGTTTCTCTGAGTAACCAGGAAGTAGAGGAGAGAACAGGTGATGCATGCTGGGAGTCGACAGGAAGAACCTTACAATCTTTCCGAAGCATCTCTGGAACTCCACGTAGGACTGGCACTCATGGTGGATGTTGGTCTTACAGTCCTTACACCTCAGAGCAAACTTGTTATTCACTGAAACACAGACGGAACACACAGATGGAACACACCCAGACGGAACACACACGAAGAACGAACACACACAGGTAGCAGACGGAACACAGACGGAAAACACACACAGACGGAACACACACACAGACGGAACACACAGATGGAACACACAGACAGAACACGATAGACGGAACACACACAGACGGAACAGTCAGATCCAGTACTATTGTTGCTTTCTAGGATGTAAAAACAAGATTTAGGATCATTAAAGACTCCACTCTGCTTTGTCAGCTTTATGTCATGCAAGTGTGACCGCCCAGCCTGGCTATGCCCATGCAGGCCACGCCCATGTAGGCCACTCCCACGCAGGCCACGCCCATGCAGGCCACGCCCGTTAAGGCCACGCCCAGACTGGAGCACAGGAGGGACTCACAGACGATCATTCGAGCGCACACGTCGCAGAACTTTGGCTTCTTGCAGTAGTGGTCCTTGAACTTGTGAGGTTTGTGGTCGTCGGTGGGTGTACGTAGGTACCGTGGTACGTTGGTTTGTGATGGCCTGTTGTTTGTTGTCGACAGTGTTGTGAGGTGCTCAGTATGGGGTGTGTGTAGGCGGCTGTGGTTTCGTTTTGTGTGGCTGGTGTGCGGGTCCTTCCTTGCGTCGCTCGGCTCCTCTCTGCGTACCGTTTCTCTCATGTGTATTGCCTGTAGAGTGAAGGGTATAGTGCAGGTGATGTAAGTAGAGAGTGTGATATCTGGGATGTGTGTGAGTGGGTCAGCAAGAAGGGAGAGATGGGGGACGGGGTAGTAATGGGAGAGGAAGGAGGGGAGGGGAGGGAGTGTGAGAGGGAGGGGTGGAGGAGGGGTGAGTTGAGAGAGGGAGGGAGGGAGGGGTGGAGGAGATGGGAGTGAGGGAGGGGGCAGGGTGGACTGGAGGGAGTGGAGGGGTAGGAAGGGAGCGGGGAGAGGGAGGGTGGAGTAGAGAGGGTGGGAGAGATGGTGGGAGAGATGGAGGTGGAGAGATGGGGTGGAGAGATGGAGGATGGGGTGGGTGTTGGATGAGATGGGTGTTTTTGTTGGGGAGAGATGGGGGTGGGAGAGATGGGGGTGGGAGAGATGGGTGGTGGAGAGATGGGGGGTGGAGAGATGGGTGGTGGAGAGATGGAGGTGGATGAGGTTGAAAGAGTGGGACCCCGAACGACAATAAAATGTCAGTGTGTTAAGCTGTCACTAAGCATTAACTCTATAAATCACTACCAGTTTCTATGGCACACACACACACAATCGACGGTTTTTGTTGGTACTTTTGTGGACACACTACAGCAGGTTGTGGGTCACACCAGGTTAGATCACCACTACTCACAGCAAGCTACTCCAGGTCTGTACACACACCAGGAATGCAGAGCTTTAAAAGTAACCCGCATCACATGGGCCACTGTAAGGTCCCAACTGTGTCTATAAAAGTCTTTTGACGATTGTCCATTAAAATAGTCGACTGTCGTAAGTTGGCATAGTTGATCACTCATCAGCTATTCACACAGCAGGTCAGAGACGACATCACAGACAAACACACAGACATACACACACACACACATGACGTACACACACACACGCAAGCGCCACACGCATAGATGTACACACAGACACAGACAAACAACAAAGCCACATATATCTAGGATAAAGTCTTCCAGGTGTCACTGATACTGTCACATTTCATCCAACAGTAACTGACCTGTTCAGACCATGGCTCTGGTCTGCACACATTATTACTGTCATTATCACTGTTAATACACTATCACTCTCATTATCACTGTTAATACACTATCACTCTCATTATCAGTGTTAATACACTGTCACTCTCATTATCAGTGTTAATACACTGTCGCTCTCATTATCAGTCTTAATACTCTGACACACTCATTATCAGTGTTAATACACTGTTGCTCTCATTATCAGTGTTAATACTCTGACACACTCATTATCAGTCTTAATACACTATCACTCTTAATTTAGTTTGTTAGGTGTATATGCGTGTTAGTGTGTGTGTGTGTGTGTGTGTATATGCGTGTTAGTGTGTGTGTGTGAGTGTGAGAGAGAGGCGATATGTATGATAATGTTAGTTGCGTTAGTGCGTGTGTGTTCCAGTATACCGTGTTATCCTCCTCCTTCACTACATTATCAGGAGCTGGAGGGTTGTCATGGATATCCAGAGAGTCCTTGTCATCCAATCTGAGGAAGAGGAGGTGAGGAGGAGGAGGAAGGGGGAAGGAGAGGAGGAGGAGGAGAGAAGGAGGGGGAAAGGGAGAGGGAAGGAGAGGAGGTGAGGAGGAGGAGGAAGGGGAGGGGAAGGGGAGGAGGAGGGCGAGGGGGAAGGCGAGAGAGGGGGAAGGAGAGGAGGAGAAGGGCGAGCGGAGGAGGGCGAGGGGGAAGGAGAGGAGGAGGGCGAGGGGGAAGGAGAGGAGGAGGCGTAGGTTGTTAGGGGTAAGATGAAGGTTTATCTTGTATGAAAGAATCCGTCTGTTCCTACTCACGTATCATACTGAGCCATGGGGCCTGGAGGTGACCTTTAGGTGCTATGTCTCTGTTTCACCACTAGAGAGTGCTGGAGACCCGGGGAAAACTGTTGGAACTGCTGTCACTCCTTGAAGAAGTTCAGCAGAGGTTCCACCATTTAAACAGAGGAGGGATGTTATTTTAGTACATGTTTCTGGTATCAAGACTTTATCTTTACTACTTTTTACTTTCAACAACTTTTTTAACATAAATATCTCATAATTGCACATAAGTATCTAGCTTATATTTTCAAGCCAGGCTCGTAACTTTAGTGTTAATATGAATTTGATGACATGATCAATACTGTTTCATCATTCCCCACCTTCTGTCATTTAGTGACAGACATCACACACAGCAAATGTCTACGAAGCTTCCATGGAGTAAAGTCGAAGGTTAAAACATTTTTTCAAAAAAGGTTGAAAAATATTTCTGACAAAAAACTGCACCATTAACAGTTTAAAATGAACTAAATCCAACTTTTTGTGTCCTGTTGTGTGTGTGTGGGGGGGGGAACGTTTCGAAATGTTGAAAAAAAACTTTGGGTGGAAAAAAAGTTGAGAAAAACATTTTGGCGAAATAGAAACTTCTTGTGTTGTGTTGTTAACAAAAGTTACAAATTAACGTAAAATCTAAAAAGACTATTGAGTGAAGGATGTGTGTACTTTTGCCATATCTACGTTTAACCCTTGTGCTACCTTGGGGTCATCGTGACTGACCTTTTGTACCACAACGGTGGGTCACATTGACCCCAAGGCTGCTCTATCAGGGCTAAATGTGCTTTCAAACACAAGGCTCGTACCACTTCTCTATATATAAATATATCATATTCATCTGCTGGCAGACCGACAGAATGAAACAGTTCAAAATCAATGACAGGAATGACCTGAATATCTCCACCCTCTGGTATGAAAAACCTTGAAAGAACAAGGATTGATTTTACTTGAACAATCTCAACCAATCTCACTGCAAACTCGTGTTGTGAATCTGAATCCAAGGACGATGTGTTTTCTGTTTCCTGTACCTGGAGTAAAGCAGTCCTATTCTGGATACAGGTTAGCAGGTTTGGGGGGGGGGAGGGAAGGGAGGGAGGGAGGGATGGGGGGAGGGTGTCTGGACTAGACCCTGACCTCTGACCTACTGCTAACCTCATCTTTTAACACCCATCTAACATCTGACCAGTACAGACGATGCTCTCATCAGAGAAACAGCAACACCATGGATACGTCCTTAAACACAAGAGAGAAGACTGAGGAAGACCAAGTCTGAAGTTCTACAACATTTCAGTGGTCCGAGTCCAGGATCTGTCTGGGTTTATCAGGAATGTTGCAACAGTATCTACAATACTAACATCACGTAGGACAATGAAACACATCTCAACTTGTTTACAGTTATTACGCCACATGGTAGCAACAGCATAACATTGTACAGTGTTACCACGTGAGACAGAACTGCTCGTATGACAGACTAGCCAGCTAGCTAGCTAGCATACCCAGGGTCTAAGATCACCTGACCTGCTGAAGCCGTCTGAATAATGGTCCTCTGATCCCAGGTCGTCCGCTGTGAGAGGAACGTGTTATTAAATGAGGAACTTACGTGAGCAAGGTTCCTGCCAGGGTTCTTGTCCTGTCGGTCTGGAGGTGACGAAACATCCCACACGCACACACCCGCACGCACACACGCGTAAGCACACGCACGCACACGCCGAGCGCTCCTGTGAGGCACACCGTGTGTGGGGAGGCTGGGACAGACAACTCTCTCAATGGAGACCAACAGGTGGGAGACTCACTGAGCTACGCAGCCTCGTGTGTGTGTGTGACGGTGTGTGTGTGAGAGTGTGTGTGTGTGTGTGTGAGGGTGTGTGTGTGTGTGAGGGTGTGTGTGTGTGTTTCAGGGTGTGTGTATGTGTGTGTGTGTGTGAGGGTGTGTGTGTGTGTGAGGGTGTGTGTGTGTGAGGGTGTGTGTGTGTGTGTGAGGGTGTGTGTATGTGTGTATGTGTGTGTGTGTGTGAGGGTGTGTGTGTGAGGGTGTGTGTGTGTGTGAGGTGTGTGTGTGTGAGAGTGTGTGTGTGTGTGTGAGGGTGTGTGTATGTGTGTGTGTGTGTGTGTGTGTGAGGGTGTGTGTGTGTGTGAGTGAGGGTGTGTGTGTGTGTGTGAGGGTGTGTGTGTGTGTTTCAGGGTGTGTGTATGTGTGTGTGTGTGTGTTTCGGGGTGTGTACGAGTGAGTTCATAGGAAGACGAAGGGTTAAGCCTTAGTTTTGAGTTTGAATGAGTTTAATTGTCATTTGAATGCAAGGTGTGTACGAGAGTGTGTGTGTTCCTGTTCATGTGAGTGACACGGTGTGTGTTGGACAGGCTGTGTGTGTGTGTGTTGGACAGGCTTGTGTGTGTGTGTGTTGGACAGGCTGTGTGTGTGTGTTGGACAGGCTTTGTGTGTGTGTGTGTGTTGGACAGGCTGTGTGTGTGTGTGTGTGTTGGACAGGCTGTGTGTGTGTGTGTTGGAAAGGCTGTGTGTGTGTGTGTTGGAAAGGCTGTGTGTGTGTGTGTGTTGGACAGGCTGTGTGTGTGTGTGTTGGACAGGCTGTGTGTGTGTGTGTGTTGGACAGGCTGTGTGTGTGTGTGTACCTCAGTGTGACTGTTACAGACAGCTGAGACCCCTGTCTCTGGTTGACTGAAGAGATGACAACATGTGCTCCCTGTTTCCTGGGTATGACCACACACACACACACACACACACACACACACACACACACGTACAACACACACACACGTACACACGTCCATGTACACACTAAGACACACACGCTCATACACACACACACACACACTAACACTCTAACACATACACACTAACACACACACACGTCCATGTACACACTAAGACACACACACACTCATACACACACACACATACACACTAACACACGCACACACATGCACACACTAAGACACACCCTTGTACACATACACACTAACACACACACGTTCACACACACACACAAGCACATACACACGTTCACACACACACACAAGCACATACACACACACACACCTTCACACACACACACAAGCACATACACACTAACACGCACGGACGTCTGGGTGCCTCATTCTTCCACGGCGACACAGTTCCTCTGCAGGCTGGTGACCATGTTAACACATTCCTGTCATGATCACATAACTCTTCTAATCCTCTGGTCACCTAGCTCACACACACACACACACACACACATTCATACACACACACACACACACACACATTCATACACACACACACACACATTCATACACACACCCAACACACATTCATACACACCCAACACACATTCATACACACACCCAACACACATTCATACACACCCAACACACATTCATACACACACACACACACACACACATTCATACACACACACACACACACATTCATACACACCCAACACACATACATTCATACACACCCAACACACATTCATACACACACACACACACACACACATTCATACACCCATATTACAACACGTCTGAAAAATCACAGAACCAGAATAGCAATTTTTTTTCCACTTTTATATTTTTAAAAACAAACAAAAAAAATAACAGATTAAATCAAATGTACAGTAGACATATGCAATCATAGTGCTTTCTGAACAACATCTTCTGATACATTGTGCACGGCTGTCAACAAAATCACAACTAGGAGAGGGAGGGGGAGGAGGATGGGGGAGAGAGGAACTAGGGAGGATGGGGGAGGGGGAGAGGATGGGGGAGAGAGGAACTAGGGAGGATGGGGGAGAAAGGAACTAGGGAGGGTGGGGGGAGGGGGAAGACAGGATGGGGGAGAGAGGAACTAGGGAGGGGGGGGGGAGGGGGAGAGAAATGGGGGAGAGAGGAACTAGGGAGGGGGATTGGGGAAAAAGGAACTAGGGAGGGAGGGGGAAAGAAGATGGGGGAGAGAGGAACTAGGGAGGGAAGGGAAGGGGAGGAGGATGGAGGAGAGGAACTAGGGAGGGAAGGGAAGGGGAGGAGGATGGAGGAGAGGAACTAGGGAGGGAAGGGAAGGGGGGAGGAGGATGGAGGAGAGGAACTTCGGGGAGGGTGGGGGAGGAGGATGGGGGAGAGAGGAACTAGGGAGGGAGGGAAGGGGGAGGAGGATGGAGGAGAGGAACTAGGGAGGGAAGGGAAGGGGGAGGAGGATGGAGGAGAGGAACTAGGGAGGTAGGGAGAGCAGAAGGATCAAGGGATCATGAGGTCTAAACTTATCCACTGAAAAAATCACTGAATATATAGATTTCTTTTATTCCTTACATCACTTATATAAATATATCGAACTGAAAATGAACATTACTCTTTAGAGAGGAACTGAGAGAAACAGCAACCCACAACAGCAGACAAGCAAACAGACGCCAGGAGGAGGGTCACCCCAGGAACAGCAGGAGACATGGCAGAGAGAGAGAGTGTTAAGGGAGAGAGAGTGTTAAGGGAGAGAGAGAGAGAGAGTAAAGGGAGAGAGAGAGAGTGTTAAGGGAGAGAGAGAGAGAGAGAGAGAGCGTAAAGGGAGAGAGAGGGAGAGTGTAAGGGAGAGAGAGGGAAGGAGAGAGAGTGTAAGGGAGAGAGAGGGAGGGAGAGAGAGTAAAGGGAGAGAGAGGGAGAGTGTAAAGGGAGAGAGAGAGAGAGTGTAAGGGAGAGAGAGGGAAGGAGAGATAGTGTAAAGGGAGAGGGAGAGAGGGAGGGAGAGTGTAAGGGAGAGAGAGGGAGGGAGAGAGTGTAAGGGAGAGAGAGGGAGTGTAAAGGAGAGAGAGTGAGGAATGGACAGAGAGTAAGGGAGAAAGAGAGGGTAAGGGAGAGAGAGTGTAAAGGACAGAGGGGGAGGGAAAGAGAGAGAGTGAGGGAAAGAGAGAGAGAGAGAGTGTGAGGGAAAGAGAGAGAGAGTGTGAGGGAAAGAGAGAGAGAGAGTGTGAGGGAAAGAGAGAGAGAGTGTGAAGGAAAGAGAGAGAGAGTGAGGGAAAGAGAGTGAGAGTGTGAGGGAAAGAGAGAGAGAGTGTGAGGGAAAGAGAGAGAGTGTGAGGGAAAGAGAGAGAGAGTGTGAGGGAAAGAGAGAGAGAGTGTGAGGGAAAGAGAGGAGAACAGAGCGTGCATATGAAAGGTTATAAATAAGTGAGATAAGGAGTGGATGGATGAGGAAGCCTTAACAGGGAGGAGAGGAGGATACTGGAGGTGACCTGTCCAGTCAGATATGTGCTACATGACCCTGTCGCCTGGCTGTGTGTATGAGGAATATCT
>BROE01000020.1:22327422-22355580 GCA_036571765.1 Plecoglossus altivelis | reverse complement strand
TGAGGGGTGTCGAGCCAAGCCAGCAGAAGAAAGAGCTAGGCTCATAAAGGCGTAACCCCGTGCACCTAACGGATGTAAAGGGGTTGTTGTTGTTTCCGGGTCTGCTCTTCAAGCTGAAGCTTTCGTGGGCTCCGATTATAGTATTTATACACAATCAAAAACTAGTCATAAGGAGCTAACGTTAGTTCTAGGTATGAGGGCTTTTCTTTTCGCAGTTGTCCGATCAATGAAACTCATTGAGGGGTTCTCCGAGGATAAGAATCAGGCGGGACTATCACCGGGATGACGATCCTCAGATCTGCCCAAGCCCTCTCTAGCCCCCTCCCGCTGCCTGGAACTCTGGGATCCGGCTCAGAGCCTTCCCCTGCCCTGACCCCTAAGGCCACCCCCTGCCCTGACCTAACAGCTCGCCAGCCTCCCCCCGGCCCTGACTCTACCCAAGGCCCCCCCGCTCCTGCCTGACCTAACCCCAGCCTCCCCCCTGGCCTGACCTAACACCCCAGCTCCTACATTCCCTTCGACGTGTGCCGTTGACCGGCAGCTCTCTCACAACTGCAGCCTTCCCCCTGCCCTGACAGCTAAACCCCCCAGCTTCCCTCCTGACCCTGGACTAAACCCCAGCTCTCCAACTGCCTGCTGAGACCAGCCTCCCCAATGCACTGAACCCCAAGCCCTCCCCCCTGCCTGCTGAACCCCAGCCTCCCCGTTGGCCCGACTCCCAGCTCTCCACCCTGCCGCCTACTCGACCCCACACACACTAACATGGATCCCCCAGGCCCCCCAACACATGCCCCCTCTCTAACCTGAACACCCCACTCACTTTACGACACAAGTTCACTATTACAAGCCCATCTTACTCAACAGGAATTAAGAATGGATTTTATTTCAGGTAGAACAGGGAGGAAATGGCAAATAGTATGTTGGGGGGGGAGGGGGAGGGGGGTACAATAGTAGGTTACATTACATCTTCCTACTCAACCACACTCTGATTGGCTGGTTTGTAAGGATTAGGGAACGCCTAATTTTCAGACCTGTAACCTGATAGGCCTTTGACGCTTTGGGTTAAAATGCTTAATTAATGCATTTATTCTTTATTATTCCTTGTGGAAAAACACAAGGGATTGTGACAGAGCCAGGTGGTCAGGTATGTGCTTACCTGTTGTCATTGATGTATCCATTCTGAGAGGACTGCAAAGGAAAACACAGCTGTACATTACGAATGGCTCCACCCAGCCCTGCAGAGCTCGCTAGACCAAACGCACCCCCAAAGTCCTCAAGTTGAAGCTACAAATACACCTTGTCTATTGAGCTGGTGGGTACAGGTATTACACCAGCTACCGACAGTTTGCTTCTTGTGTACTTTAAGGAAAGTACTGAAAGGTCAATAGTAGGTCTGGTCTTTCTGTGTCTCTCCTACTTCCTCTCTCCTTTTCATTCATTCACTCGTTCTCTCCATCTATCTCTACCATCTATCATTCTAGTCCAGTTGGCCTACTCCCTAACACACAGTAGAGTTAGTGTGTGTGTTTGTGTGTGTGTGTGTGAGGGGGGGGGGGGTTAGCATTTTTAGACAGGTCCCGCCCCCAACCGCCATGTTGCCGCGGCGACCTACCTCCCTGGCGAAGATGCGGTCTCGTACCCTCTGATACTCCTCCTCGCGCTCCTCGATGGACTTGCTGCGCCTCCCGTCCTGCAAAGGCACGCGGATCTGCCATTGGACGAGGAGAGGAGTGACTCACAACCTCATTGGGCAGAAGCGGGTATTGACTGCCTCATTGGCTAATTTACCAGTTGATTGATACTACTTTACTTGCTGAACAGACTGTTACTAATTTACTAGCTAAACTGATTGGTTGATTGACTAACTGACTTAAAACAGCTTATCATTCTTATTACAACATCATCAACAATCGTTCAGTCAAGCCAAACTGTTGCTTACTGATTATCTGGCTGGCTAGCTGGCTGGCTGGCTGATTGACTAACTGACAGACTGTCTGATTTTCTAGTTGACAGCTAACTAATTGACTGACTGGCAAACAGTCGGAGTGATGACTGACTGATGGCAGCGTTTCCTTCCTATTCCAGGAAGGTTATTCCATTGTTATTCCAGGTTAACAATGAGGGGGGGGGTATAGGTACCAGGTGGGGTATAGGTACCAGGTGAGGTCTGTTACCAGGTGGGGTATAGGTACCAGGTGGGGTATAGGTACCAGGTGGGGTATAGGTACCAGGTGAGGTCTGTTACCAGGTGAGGTCTGTTACCAGGTGGGGTCTGGGTACCAGGTGGGGTCTGGGTACCAAGTGGGGTCTGGTACCAGGTGAGATCTGATCTGTTACCAGGTGGGGTCTGTTACCAGGTGAGATACAAGTACCAGGGGAGGTCTGGTACCAGGTGGGGTCTGGGTACCAGGTGGGGTCTGGGTACCAGGTGGGGTCTGGTACCAGGTGGGATATAGGTACCAGGTGGGGTACAAGTACTAGGTGCGGTATAGGTACCAGGTAGGGTATAGGTACAAGGTGGGGTATAGGTACCAGGTGGGGTCTGGTACCAGGTGGGGTCTGGTACCAGGTGGGGTATAGGTACAAGGTGGGGTCTGGTACCAGGTGGGGTCTGGTACCAGGTGGGGTATAGGTACAAGGTGGGGTCTGGGTACCTGATTATCGTCCTTGTCCATGCTGGCGTCATCCCTCTTTAGGATGAACTTCTTCTGGAAATCCATGTTCCTCTCATCCTTGATGTGCTCTGAAAACCTCTGCTCCGGGCTGCAGGTAGGAACAGGAGGTGAAGGAGGAGGGGGGGAGGAGGAGCAGGAGGAGTGAGTAGGAGAACAAGGAGAAGTATGAGGTGGTGAAGGAAGAGGAAGAGGATGAAAACATCAGAAGAATGATATTGATTTGGAGCAGATACAGTAGCTACTGACCACAGGAAAATCATCTATAAATTGCATGCAGATCGTCCATCCCTTGAGTCACTCACATGCGTGTGTTTCCGGTCTTGTTGATGATAACAGCCTTGCCAGTCTGGTCTACGTTGTGATCCATGCCGAAGTAGGCTGCCACGCGATGCAGCAGCATGCGGTGGTAGGATGTCATCTGGGGGAACTTCTTGTACTGGTTACTGTAAGAGTATACACTTTACTATGAGAGTATATATATATATATGTTACTGTGAGAGTATATACACACACGTTACTGTAAGAGTATACATGTTACTGTTAGAGTATATACACACATGTTACTGTGAGAGTATATACATGTTACTGTGAGAGTATATACACACATGTTACTGTGAGAGTATACACTTTACTGTGAGAGTATATACATGCTACTGTGAGAGTATATACACACATGTTACTGTGAGAGTATATACACACATGTTACTGTAAGAGTATATACACACAGGTTACTGTAAGAGTATATACACACATACTGTGAGAGTATATACACACATACTGTGAGAGTATATAAACACATGTTACTGTGAGAGTATACACTTTACTGTGAGAGTATACATGTTACTGTGAGAGTATATACATGTTACTGTAAGAGTATATACACACATGTTACTGTGAGAGTATATACATGTTACTGTAAGAGTATACACTTTACTGTGAGAGTATACATGTTACTGTGAGAGTATATACATGTTACTGTGAGAGTATATACACACATGTTACTGTGAGAGTATATACACACACACGTTACTGTGAGAGTATATACATGCTACTGTGAGAGTATATACACACACATGTTACTGTGAGAGTATATACACACACACGTTACTGTGAGAGTATATACATGCTACTGTGAGAGTATACACATGCTACTGTGAGACTATATACACGTTACTGTGAGAGTATATACACACACATGTTACTGTGAGACTATATACATGTTACTGTGAGAGTATATACACACACATTACTGTGAGAGTATACACTTTACTATGAGAGTATATACATGTTTACTGTGAGAGAGTATATACATGTTTAATGAGAGGGAGTATATATATATAGGTGTACTGTGAGACAGGAAGAATACATATATACTATAGTATGCACTACTTTGGGTAAACAACAGTATTTTATTGTATTTTCTACAATAAAAGATTGATGAACCATCTAGGTTTTGTTCTTTTAAAGCCCAGTTCCTCACCACATGGTAACAGAGCAGTGACATGTGTTAGCTGTGTACTGGAGGGAGCCTGCTATTCCAGTTCAGGACTCTTGTCGCACCCCTACAGGGGCCCACAGAGCCAGCCTAGGACTCCTGTAGCACCCCTACAGGGGCCCACAAAGTCAGGCTAGGACTCCTGTTGCACCCCTACAGGGGCCCACAAAGTCAGGCTAGGACTCCTGTTGCACCCCTACAGGGGCCCACAGAGCCAGCCTAGGACTCCTGTTGCACCCCTACAGGGGCCCACAGAGCCAGCCTAGGACTCCTGTTGCACCCCTACAGGGGCCCACAGAGCCAGCCTAGGCTGTCTGAGCAGGCACCCACATCCATTACTATCACCCTATTTATCACATTACAAAAACTAGCTAAAAATACCCCAGGCTGAGGTCTACACGGAAGGCTAAGATTAAACGTGAGCGAGTGGATGTGAAGAATGTGTCTCACTTGTCGTCATTAATGAACTCCAGAATATCTTGTTCTAGTTTGAGCAGCATCATTCGATCCCTAAAGGAAAGAGAGAGAGATGAGAGAGAGATGATAGAGATGAGCACGCAGGGAGAGAGAGAGGAGGGATGAGAGAAGAAGAGAGAGAGGGTTGAGGGGTAGAAAGGGAGGAGTGAGAGAGGTAGACAGAGAAGGGGGTGAGGTAGACAGAGAGAGGGGGGAGAGATGTAGAGAGAGAGAGAGAGAGAGAGAGAGAGAGAGAGAGGTGAGAGATAAGAGAAGGAGAGAGATAGAAGAGAGAGGGGGGGTGGGGGGTAGGGGGGGAAAAGATGAGAGAGAGAGAGAGAGAGCAGGTGTGTTAAACTAGAGGTCAAACAACCTTGTTCTCATGGTCTAGTCTGAGACTGAACAACACAACAGCACGCTCTACAAAGTGCCTCAACATGCACTTTTCCAGGTTCTCTCTCCAGGAAGGCCTTATATCAAGTGATCTCTAAAATTGAATCCTTTCCAAGCTTCTCTCTACTAGAGAGACTCCAGCCTCCACCCCTCCACCCAGATCCAATCACTACTTAGCCTCCACCCCATCCCAACCTCCACCCCATCCCAACCTCCACCCTAACCTCCACCCTAGCCTCCACCCCAATCCGACCTCCACCCTAGCCTCCACCCCATCCCGACCTCCACCCTAACCCGACCTCCACCCCATCCTGACCTCCACTCCAACCCGACCTCCACCCCAACCCTGACCTCCATCCTAGCCTCCACCCCATCCTGATCTCCACCCCAACTCTGACCTCCACCCTAGCCTCCACCCCAATCTCACCTCGAGACAGCATCTTGCGAGGAGCCCTGTCCTTGTTCTTCTCTTCGTTCTCATGCTCGTCCTTGGAGGACTTCTCCTCCTCTTTGTCAGACGGACAGCTGATATGCAGTTGGATGATGTCCTGCAACAACAGGCAGATCTCTCTCACACGGTGTGGATCGTTTACGCTCCAGGATCGATAAAGTGCCAAACACTACATTTTACACTCTTCGTCTAACCAGCCAGACAGCCAGCCAGACAGCCAGCCAGACAGCTAGCCAGACAGCTAGCCAGACAGCTAGCCAGACAGCCTCTCATATAGACAGTATACAAAACAGACAACTTAGCCACGTCAGTCTCACGTTTCACAAACGTGTCAAAAAAGTTGCACGACATCTACACTGACAATAGTTTGAGGAAAGAGCAACAGATTATTTAGAGCGAGCCCATGTACTAATAAAAGGGTACCTGGGTGTCTGAGGGTCCGTCTATGGAGAACGGCCCTGAGGATTCCTCGCACACTGCCAAGCTCCTCACCAGCTTCAGCTTGGCGTTGGACTGAAACAGACACACTTCGTGTTACACAGCATAGTGGGGATGCACTTCCTGTTAGACAGAATAGTGGACGTGCACTTCCTGTTACATATTATAGTGGAGATGCACTTCCTGTTACACTGTGACACAGCATAGTGGAGATGCACTTCCTGTTACACAGCATAGTGGAGATGCACTTCCTGTTACACAGCATAGTGGAGATGCACTTCCTGTTACACAGCATAGTAGAGATACTCTTCCTGTTACACAGTGCAGCAGACTATAGATACAGTTTCTACCCAGCACAGCTGTTACTGTTACACACCACAGTCTACATACTGTTACTGTAACACACACCATAGTAGATGTTACACTAGACCTTAAGGGTTGTACGAACCAAGAGCAGTAACCGCTGGGCAACATGTCTCTTTTGTATCAGTCATCGGTGGCAAGTAGTGAAGCAAAACAAAACAAAAAAACAGGGTTGTTGAGCGTTTTTCTGTGGATTGGCGGGTTTTGCGTCGATGTGATATTGTTCGTGTTTCGGACAACATTGGTGTGGATGAAGCGTGACAGACTTCTTGTGTTACCTCGGCATTATAAAGCCGCAGTCAAATCTTGTTGACATAAAATACGCCTGCTCCCTTGCAGGTTTAAAATGAAGGATTTATTGCTATGACAACAAGTCCAGAATGAGCGTCGAAGAACCGAGCGATCTCAAAGTCATGATAAATCGTCAATAATCAAATTCAGCCGAGTTGTCGACGTATGGAGTTAGCAAAGATCAAATAGTTTGCAACACAAAGCTGGCTGGTAAGCTAACTATGCATTGCGCTACTAGTGTTAGTGTGTTTTAATTAATTGAAACAAAATTGCCGTCACCGACAGTCCGGAAAGTTAAGTTAGCCGAACTGTGTAGCTAGCTACGGTAGTGCTAGCTAGGTGGGTAGTGATGGATAGCTAGCATAAGATAGCTAGGTGGGTAGTGATGGATAGCTAGCATAAAATAGCTAGGTGGGTAGTGATGGATAGCTAGCATAAGATAGCTAGGTCAGTTGCAATTTCGTTACATATCCTGAGAGAAATGTGGAAACGTTCCCTTTAATTCCTAGTCTAGTGCTTATGTTCCCCCATGCCCAACTGAGTTTATTACGAAACAATTTTCTTTATTTCAAACGTTATGACATATAATTTAGGATACTCTGACACCACAATTTTCAAACTCTCCTCTGTTGAAATCGTTACAAAAGCACGATCTCTGATTGGCCACCTATTTTATTTTATTTTTTTAAATCTCAGCAGAGTCGCTATTGTTTCCCTGAAAAATCGCTAGATTACGTGATGACGTCAATCCAAAACAAATTGTGCCCCGCGTCCACAGCAGTGGAAAGAAAAATTAGATATATATCACATGATTGGTTGGAATGACAACAAGGAAGTATGATTACAGTTAATTTACTGCAGCAAATTATGAAAACGTAAAAACGTGAAGTTATTTCGTTTTTACCATGAAAAAAATTAACAAAAGAAAATCGAAAATATTTCTCGTTGCCTTCTGCCAGGCTCCAGATAATTTCTGTAAAATTATTTTTGTACCTTTCGGAAAAAGTCTAAATATATACGTTTTTTTTAATGAGCGTGCCATCAAATACAGATGAAAACTAACATAACAAGGCTGGCTTTAAAATATATGAAGTACAAAGTACATTTATTCAATGCACCTGAAAGGATGGCATCCAATTGTTCATTGTACAACGTACAATTAAAATAAATATACATAAATCATTCATTCATCATGGTGACAGTGTAGATAGATACTCGCTACTACAGAGCAGTAAAGATCTATACTGCAGAAATGAGGTTGAGACAACACAGACGTATTCCTCCCCCTTCATCTCCCCCCCTCTTCCCCTCCCCCCCTCTCCCCACCCTCACATAGCCCAGATACATAGAGCAGGTAGGGCAGGGTGTGTGTGTGTGTGTGTCAGAACCAAGCAGTGAATTATACCGTGCAAGTGTAAGTGACAGCATGGCCCAGTTGTCCTATAATAGCTCCCATCAAATTCTCAGTTCCATTGACCTGCTACTGGACTGAGAGCTCCACTGCCCTCCTTCCCCCCCCCACCTCGAAGACGTTAACAATGAATGGAGAGGAGGAGGGGGGGTGTCTTATGGGGCTATTTAAGGCCAGCTGGGCCATGGGGAGGGCAAGCCTCATTGACCTCTGACCTCTAATCCCCCTCTGCTTCCCAATTCAGGACCAAACGACTTGAATCTTATGCAACACAGTTAGTGGCAAGGCTAACGACTGACTACTAGCAGGTAGCTGGTAGCTATTTACAGTAGATGCTTGGTTTTAGGCTAAGTAGAAGCTAGTGGGAGACCAAGTAAAGATTAGCAGCTAGCTAAGAAGCTGCTAGCTGGAGAGTAAATAGCAGCTGTAATACAAACCAACTTCTTACCTTGGCTCGTTTTCTAGTGTGACCGTGGTTTGAAGTTCGCCTCTGTTGAGGAAAAGGTTTACATTAGTCAGTGGTAAAGTGACAGAAAGGTTCGTCACAATGTAAACAAACTAAATCAAATTCTTCTGTTTGAATTTTTTCAGAAGAATAAAAAAACAACCTTGCAGACATGTTTTATTGTCTAGTTTTATTGTCAATATTATTTTCCCGTTGCCAGACAGAATTTCTGGAGAAAATCTATCAAATAAATGTAAGTGTCAAATATCTCAATGGGTTATTGAGTGGTTTGCTAGCTAGCTGGCTGACTGTTTCGCTGTAGGTCTGTCTGGCTTACTGACAGGCAGTCTGGCTACCTGGCTGTTTGTCTGTCTACCTGGCTGTCTGTCTGATCAGCTAGCTGTCTATCTGTCTACCTGATTGAGCCAGTGAAGGAGTTAGCTACAGCCCTACCTGGGAGTCTTGTGCAGAGCAGTCCTCAGCTTCTAAGCCCTCCCCCATGATACTCTCCTTGCCCTGGGGCTGGGTCTGAGGCTGGGGCGAGGGCTGGGTCTGAGGCTGGGGCGAGGGCTGGGGGGAGGGCTGGGGCGGGGGGGAGGGCTGGTCTGTGCTGGCTGCTGGGTCTTCCAGCGGTCCATTCTCCCCCTCAGCCTGGCTGTGTTCTGCCAAACTCATGGACATTATCTCAGGGGGGAGAGGAGGGGGGAGGGAGGGGGAGAGAGGGGACCCAGGCGTAGCTATGGATGGAGAGGGGGAGGTACAGTCAGCATTCATCAATAATGTCATCAATGCAGAACAGATTCATACTGCATATTATTGCTGAATTACTGGTGCAACTGTAGGAATACAATGTCAAGAAGAATATAACCTCAGGTAATATAGGAGCTCAGGTATTATAGAACCTCAGGTAATATAGAACCTCAGGTATTATAGAACCTCAGGTAATATAGAAGAACAGGTATTATAGAACCTAAGATAATATAGAAGAACAGGTATTATAGAAAAACAGGTAATATAGAACCTCAGGTAATATAGAACAACAGGTATTATAGAACCTCAGGTAATATAAAAGCTCAGGTATTATAGAACCTCAGGTAGTATAGAACCTCAGGTATTATAGAACCTCAGGTATTATAGAACCTCAGGTATCATGTCTCAGGTAAAACAGACAGCAATGGTTGAATTAAAGAGGATGAAGAAGAGACAGAGGAGAGCTCTGAAGACCTACCTTATTCAGACAACAGCAGTGGCCTGTGTTCCTGTTGTGCTGGTCTAAGGTGTGCTGATTCTACACTGCGGGTCTGGGCCTGGGCTGGGCAGGGGGGGGAGGGCATTCCATAGCACAGCCTGGGGGGTGAGGGACAGAGCGGCGGGGGAGGCAGCAGGCCCGGGGGGGAGGGAGGGAGGAGGGAGGGTGTTGTCTCAGTGTTGCAACATGATTGGCCCTCCAGCCAGGACCCCTAGAAACAGGAAGAGAGAAGCAGGAAGAGACCATGACATCACAGAACTGTGACTCATCACTGCAGGAGGAGACGATTTCTTTTTTTATTTCCCCCGAAAGAAGGAAAACATCTGAAAAGAGGCGGTATTAACGCAATCCAGCAACAATGATCCTCGTCATGTGAACATGTGAGTGTGCGTAGGTGTGCGTATGCCGCAGGTGTGTGTATGTTCATTCAAGCGAGCGATTGCGTGTGTGCCACAGTCATACAGTATGCAGGGATCCCCACATTAGGAAGACCCAGACACAGAGGGCGTCATCAGCTCTGCTCTGCATCACTGACCAAGACACCCACACACACACTGCAACCCTGGGAGCTTACACAACCACACTGAATCATCCTGCTACCCACACAACCTTCCTCTCTCTATCTGGCTCTGTCTCTCTACCTTTCTCTCTCTCTCTCCTGTCTCTCTACCTCTCTCTCTCTCTCTCTCCTGTCTCTCTACCTCTCTCTGTCTCTCTCTCTCTCTGACTCTACCTCTCTACCTCTCTCTCTCTCCTGTCTCTCTGTCTCTCTTTCTCTTTCTCATGTGTATATCTCTGTACCTGACTCTTCTCCTCTTCACTCCCTTCATCTCTCTCTGGGACAGTTATCTGAGGATATGAGGTCTGTGTAGACATACGAAGGGCAGACTCTCCAGCATGGAGAGATGGAGAGTGCTTGTGGGTGTGTGTGTGTGTGTGTGTGTATGTGTGTGAGTGTGTGTGTGTGTGTGGTGTGTGTGTCGTGTGTGGTTTGTGTGGGACTTAGGGCAGGACGAAAAGGAAGACGCGAGTAGGCCCGAAGAGGGAGAGGGCAGGGAATGAGAGGACCGGTGATTGTAGCGAGGCCGCTCACAGCAGGGAGAAGAGAAGGGGAGAAGCCCTAGGAGGGTTGCAAAGGGAGAGGAGGGCAAGAGAGAAGGAGAAGGGGGCGTATAGAGGGTAGGTTGGAGAGAGAGGTAGACAGACCAGCGGGGAGAGACCGTCTGATTAGGGGGAGGAGAGTTTGTAAGTGGGAATGACAGCGCAGCATGGCGGAAGAAGGAAAGAGAAGATTAATGTGTGGCCACACCGCGGACGGAGGAGAGGCAGAGGTCACCAGGGAAGAGAGTGAGAAGAAGCGGCAGGGGGGAGAGTGGAATAGACGGAGGAGGGCAGAGAGGGGGGGAGCAGTAGGCCCAGGGAGTGGAGAGAGGGGCTAGAAGAGGAGGGAGACGAGAAGAGTGGGCAGGGAGTGGGAGATGAGGGGGCAGGAGCGTGAGGTTTTGTGGCTTCATGAGAGAGGGAGAGCACGGTAGAAGACCGGGCAGACGACTCAGATGGAGAGGGCCTGGGAGCACCACTTCTGTTCTACCCGTTCTCTCAGTTGTGGAAGAAGTGAACTGGACATCTGTCTTCACCCCATTCTGCGCACTCCCTCCCCCCATTTGTTCACAGCACGACAGCAGGGTTGCCCAAGGGAGACGGCGACGATCCCATGTTTTCTTCAGCTGCTGGTGCTCCACATTGGTTGGAACGCCCTCGAAGGAGTTGTGGAGAAAAGCAAGGAGGGGGTTAGATAGTAGAGGGAAAAAAATGAATGGGGGGACACAGAGAAGAGGGAGAGCAAGTGAGGCAGAGAGAGACAGAAACAAGAGAGAGAGGGTAGGTGAGGTAGTAGAAGAGAGCAAGATGAAGAGGTGAGGGACGAGTGAGAGACAAGAATGAAACAGGGAGGGGGAGAGAAGAAAGACTGAAGAAAGAGGGAGGGGGAGAGAGTGAAGAGAGAAAGACAGGGAGATGAATTTAAAAACTAGGGTATAACGTTGGTAAATGCGGGCAGTGAAGTGAGAGGTAATTGTATGGAAATGACAGTCTCATGCCTGATGACCCGACAATCCTGCTGGCTAAATACCGCGATCAACGACACACGCTGAGGTATGTCAGTGTAGACGCACACACACTGCACAACACACGATATGGTTTTATGTAGGACTCCAGGTCTGAGATAGGGTCTGCATTAACTTCAGAATACGGCTAAACATCCCACCTTCACCTTGAGATCTGAGCGTAGAGATTTCGTATATGCAGATGTTCCAATCTTGAATAATGATAAGAGTGTGGTGGTGGTTGGAGGAGGAGAGAGCAGAGAGAGAGACCGTATCCACACATTGGGAGAGGATATGTAGAGACGAACACTAACACCGGATGAGACAGAGAGGACAGAGAGAGAGATAGAGAGAGACAGAGAGAGAGACAGAGAGAGAAGAGTAGAGAGACAGAGAGAGACAGAGAGAAGAGAGACAGAGAGAGAAGCCCAGAGAGAGAGGAGGTGAGGAGAGCAGAGCAGAAGAGGAGAGAGCAGATAAGAGAACCAGAGACAAAGAGAGAGAGAGATACGAGAAAGGACAGAGAGAGACAGAGAAGCGAACAGGAGAGAGAATAGAGAGAGAGAGAGGAGAAGAACACTGAGAGAGAGAGAGAAAGGAGCAAGAGAGAGAAGAGCGAGAACAGAGAGAGGAGAGAACAGAGAGAGAGACAGAGAGAGAGAGAGACAGAGAGAGAGACAGAGAGAGACAGATGAGAAAGAGAGAGTAAGAGAGATATTATAGAGGAGAAGATGAGGAGATGAGAGAGAAGAATGAGAGAGTAGAGAGATCAGGTATCGCAGCACGCACACTAGAAAAGAGAGACAGAGATAGAGAATGAGAGGACGAGACCAGGAGATAGGAGAGAGAGAAGGGTGAAGGAGAGAAGAGAACTGCAGGAGAGGAGAGGACGAGATGATAGAGGAAGAGCGAGAACGAGATGAGACAGGTTTGGACTGGCCAGGACCTTCAAACACGCCCGCTCAACGTTGGTGGATGAAATCCATGCAGTGCTATGTCGAAGGCTTCCTCTTCTCTTCTACACTAAATACATGAAGGAATCACATTAATGAAGATGTGCACAGTCAAGACGCGCGCCTGCCTTGCAGAAGCTGAATGAAGCATGAAGGTGAAGATGGACAAGATCTTCTATCTTGAGTCTTCAATAACCTGTCCACCCCTTCTCTCCCTCCCCTCACGGCTAACCCCTATCTCTCGCTCACTCGCTCATTACATTGGCTTACCACACTCATCCTCCTACCTGTTAATCACCCTCCCTCTCGCTCGTCGTCGTTACTCTCCTCTCGAACCCTCCCTCTATAACATCTGACCTCTCCTTCACGGTTAGTATCTTCCGGGCTGTCGTCCCTCCTCCACTTCCTCTCCCTTCCCTCCGCTCCCTCTCTCCCACCCTCTTGCTCCCCTCGCGCGGGCGAGTTTGCCCCCTCACCCTTCCTCCCTCCTCTCCCGGTCCCTCCTCACCTCCTTCCCTCTCGCTCCTTTCCCTCCATTCTTCTCTGGCCTCTTCTCCCTCCCTTCCCCTGAACTCCCACGTCCTCTCCCTCCCTCCCTCACCTCCCTCCCCTCTCTCTCTCTCTATGTATCTGTCTGTCTCTCTTTCGGTTTCTCTCTGTCTGTCTTCTCTCGTGTTTTCCGTCTCCTCCTCCCTCTCTCCCTTTCTCTCTTTCCCTCCTCCCCTTGCTGTGTCGTCTCTCAATTTCCCTCCTCTCTTTCTCTCCTCCCCCTCCTTCCTCTCCTCCCTCGCTTCCCTCCCGTGCTACCTACCACCCTCCCCCATCAGCGCTGGTATCCCTGCCAGTAAGGGAGGGTGACACTAGCAGCGAAACGCCCACTTCAGGCTCGCAGTTCAAACACCGTGTGAGATAGAGCTGTCTGTATGACGTGAGACAGCTTTCTGGCACTGGCTTCACTTGCTCAGATCCTCAACGTGTGTGCGTGTGTTGGTGTGTGTGTGTGTGTGGAGTGGTGTGTGTGTGTGTGTGTTTGCGTGCGTGTGTGTGTGCGTGCGTGCGTGGCGTGTGTGTGGTTGTGTGTGTGTGGTGTGTGGCGATTGTGTGGAGTGTGTGGTGGCGTGGTTGTGTGTGTTGTGGTGTGGCTGTTTGCGGGTGTGTGTTGTGCGTGTTGTGTGGTGTGTGCGTGCTTGTGCCATACGAGAGGGATTCCCCCTGGTGACTGTGGAGCGTTGTACCAGGCTTGGGACTGGAGAGGTGATGGGTGGGACACACACGGGTGTTCGTATGCACGCACGCAGCACGCACACACCACACACACACACACACACACCACACACGACACACACACACCACACACATCAACACATCTGTTGGGTGCTGGTGGAACAGCCAGTGTGAAAGGTTGATGAAGAACACAACAACTGCCCACATTGTACAAAACAGAATGGAACATCAGACAGCTACAAAAGACCAGAGGAGAGAGGAGAGAATGGGGGTAGCGCTAGAAGAGGGATGGAAAGCTGTAGGATGGGGGAGGCGGAAAGAGAGGATGAGAGAGAGACGATGGATGCGAGAGTGAGGAGAGCAGAGAGAGGGATGGAGGGCAGAGAGAGAGAGAGATGGAGAAGAGAGAGTAGTGGGGAGATGGAGGGGAGAAGAGAGAGGGATGGAGGGAAAAGAGAGGAGATGGAGAAGATGGACGAAGAGAGGATGGAGGTAAAGAGAGGATTGGCGATGAGAGAGATTGGAGACACACACGAGAAGGTTTGGATGGAGGGAAGATATGAGATAGAGCAAGAGAGGGATGGAGGGAAAGAGAGAGATGGAGAGAGAGAGATCTGGAGAGAGAGATGGAGCGAGAGAGGGATGGAGGGAAAGAGAGAGATGGAGAGAGATGGAGGGAGAGAGAGATCTGGAGAGAGAGAGAGAGCGAGAGAGGGATGGAGGGAAAGAGAGATATGGAGAGAGAGAGGGATGGAGGGAAAGAGAGATATGGAGAGAGAGATGGAGCGAGAGAGGGATGGAGGGAAAGAGAGAGATGGGAGGAATGTGGAACATAGCATAATGGGAGTTATAAAAAGGACAGTTGACAGATAAAATGGGAAGGAGGGAGAGTGAGGGAGGTGGAGAGGGGAGAAAGGAGGGATAAAGGGAGGGAGACCAAGAAGGAGGGAGGGAGGTGGAGAGGGGAGAAAAGAGGGATAGAGGGAGGGAGGCAGAGCAGGAGGGAGGGAGGGGAGCCGATGAGTCAGAGCTCATCCTACAGTAGTGAGTGGGCTGAGTGGAGGAGGATAGCGTCAGGGAGAGACAGGAAGAGACAGGAGGAGGCAGGAGGAGGCAGGGAGAGACAGGAGGAGACAGGAGGAGGCAGGGAGAGACAGGAGGAGGCAGGAGGAGACAGGGAGAGACAGGGAGAGGCAGAAGGAGAAATTAGGAGAAACAGGAAGTGACAGAAGGATCAAGGGGGAGACAGGAAGTGACAGGGAGTGACAGGAAGAGACAGGAGAGAGGGAGTGACAGGAGGAGACTGGAGGAGACAGGAGGAGACAGGACGAGACAGGAGGAGACAGGGAGTGACAGGAGGAGACAGGAGGAGACAGGGAGTGACAGGAAGAAACAGAAGGAGACAGGAGGAGACAGGAGGAGGCAGGGAGAGACAGGAGGAGAAATTAGGAAAAACAGGAAGTGACATAAGGAGCAAGGAGGAGACAGGGAGTGACAGAAGGAGACAGGAAGAGACAGGAGGAGAAAGAGAGTGACAGGGAGTGACAGGAGGAGACATGAGGAGGCAGGAGGAGGATAAAAGAACAAAGTGGGAGGCAGTCGAGGTCAGAGAGGGAAAGGAGAGAGCCAGAAACAGGAAGATAAAGAGACAAAGAGAGAGAATGGAGAGACAGGGCGAGAGAGAGAGAGAAGGGAGATGCAAAGTGGGCATGAGTAGTTTGTTAGTGGTCCATAATGCATGTCATCCAGGATACTGATAAGTCCCTCCCCCTTCCATAATCCTTGTCTTAGTTTTAGTCTTAGTTATAATCCCATCTCTAGTCCTAGTCATAAACCTAGTCCTAATCCCAGATCTAGTCCTAGTCCTGATCCTAATGTTAGTACTAGTCCTTAGCCCAGTTCTAATCCTAATCCTAACCTTAGTCCTACCCCTAGTTCTAGTCCAGGTCTGGAAGAGGCCTGTCCTGTGCCTCAGTGTGTCAGAGGGTGTAAATATCAAGCAGGCAGTAAGGAGGCAGCAGCCATGTAGACAAGCGCCTTACTGGCACACAGAAGTGTGTCAGAACTGGGTGAGATCCTGTCCTCAATACTCCACTAACATTATGTCATCTCTGCACTTCAGCTAGTTTAGTATGCAAACCGAAAGAGGGAGAGAGAGACACAGGGAGAAAGCAGGAGAGAGAAAGTGTAAGGACAGAGAGAGAGAAAGAGAGAGAAGAGAAAGAAAGTGAGAGAAAAAGAGAGGGAGAAAGAGAGGGAAAAAGTGAGAGAAAAAGGGAGAGAGAAAGATTGGTGTACAGAGTCAGAGAAGAGATGAGGAAGAAGGAAAAAATTCTCAATGATGAAACAGCCTGTGCCGTTACACGATTGGACCAAGCCTCCACCAATGGGAGACCCAGCTCCATGGCAACAGGCTCTGTCACCAAGAGAAAACCAGAGAGAGATCTCTCTCTCCCTTTCTCTCTCTCTCTCTTCCTCTCCCCCTCTCTCTCTGCCCAATTATACTGCTCTGTGTACTTACTAGTGTACCAAAGAACATAACAAGCTGGCTCAGTCACACACACACACACACACACACACACACACACACACACACACACACAGGTGAATTGCATATCGATAACATTAACTCACTGTGTCTGCTATGTAGTTACGTAACACCACTGACACGCTAAACTGAGTTTCAGAACAACTGTACAACACAACACAAAGCAACAACACACAACACAACACAAAGCAACAACACACATCACCAAACTGCATAGTAAACTGCAGCCTACAAGGCTTACATTAAGTTCCAGTTTACCACTGGACCATGCAGCTTGTGTCAGCTGACTGGTAGAACCAGTCAGACAGTCTCCTTATAGAACCAGTCAGACAGTCTCCTTATAGAACCAGTCAGACAGTCTCCTTATAGAACCAGTCTGACAGTCTCCTTATAGAACCGGCCAGACAGTCTCCTTATAGAACCGGCCATACAGTCTCCTTATAGAACCAGTCTGACAGTCTCCTTATAGAACCAGTCAGACAGTCTCCTTATAGAACCGGCCAGACAGTCTCCTTATAGAACCAGTCTGACAGTCTCCTTATAGAACCAGTCAAACAGTCTCCTTATAGAACCAGTCAGACAGTCTCCTTATAGAACCAGTCTGACAGTCTCCTTATAGAACCGGCCAGACAGTCTCCTTATAGAACCAGTCAGACAGTCTCCTTATAGAACCGGCCAGACAGACAGTTTGGAAAACCCTCTTCCTTTCTTTTCCTCTCTCTCCTACACCCTCTCCACCCTTGGGCCCTCACCCTCTCTCACCCTCTCAGCCCCTCCCCTCACCCTCTCACCCTCTCAGCCCATCTACTCACCCTCTAAGCCCATCCCTCACCCTCTCTCACCCTCTAAGTCCCTCCCCCCACCCTCTCTCACCTTCTAAGTCCCTCCCCCTCCCTCTCTCACCCTCTCAGCCCTGTCCTTCACCTGCGCTCATTCGACTTGAGCAAGTTTGTTTTCTGTCTGTTTTCTGCCTGTCTACAAACTGAACAATCGAAATGTCTTTAAACCAAATTAAGACTCAACAATCCATAAAAGCATGACACAAACGGATTCTGCAAAACAACAGCTCGATAGCAAGCATGAGGAAGGAACTTCAAAAGAGAAGAGAGAGAGCTGAGAAGATGAAGGAGGGAAGAAGGGGGGAGAGAATGGGGGAGGGATGAAGAGAGGAGACATGGATGGGGGGTGAGGAGGCAGAGGCTATGGAAGAGAGGAGGACAGGGGCTATGGAGGAGAGGAGGGGCTATGGAGGAGAGGAGGGCAGGGGCCATGGAGGAGAGCAGGGGGAGAGTACATGGCGGGAGGGAGTGGAGATTGAAGAGGGATGTACATGGTATGGGGGGTGAGAGAGCCGGCTCATTGAGGTCTTATGGAGAGGAATCGTATGGAGCAAGTGCCACCTATGGCGCTACTGGAGGGGAAGTAGTCGTCTAGGTGGGGCCTATTGAGGAGGTAGAATTTTATGGGCCAGTCCCAGGGGCCTCCGTGGAGGTGTGGTGGAGCGAACGGAATGCATGGTGGTGCGAGCTTGCCACCGGAGAGAGGGATGGGGCCAGCGGGGGGTGATGGAGGGAAGATGGAGGGGGCAGGTCTGTTTTGGGGACCGCGCGGGGCTTACGGGGGAGGGTTGGGGAGGAGAGGAGGGGCAGGGGCGTTTTGGGCGTAGATCCACCGACACGTCGGGTGGGTTGGGCAGTTTTTGGAGGGAGCTGAGGGGCAGCGGGCTTGACCCTGGGTAGGCGAGGGAGGATGGTGGGCGTGTCTGACCGGGTTATTGAGAGGCTGGGCGCAGCGCCGACGGTCCGAGGAGGCAGGGAGGAGGAGGGAGGGACATGTGATGGCGGGGTTTTCCTCGTGTTCGGTGGCAGGAACCAGGAGGAGCGCGTTCTTCTACTTTCGGGCGTCAGACTGCGTCCAACTGCTGCAGGCCCCGATGAACAGCTGCAGCTAGGTGAGGGGATGGAGCGGAAAGGTTTGGAGGGGCAGAGGCCAAAGGGTCCAAACGCACTCTTCCCTAACATCCCTGCCTCGGTATTCTTTTGTTGCCCACTAGGCCGCTATTACCCACACAAGCATCCCGCAGCTGAGGGTGGCTATGGAGTTGTTCCTTTTTTTCGTTCTTTCCTTCCTTTTTCCTCCCTCCCTCTTCTCACGTTCTTTTCGGCCCTCCCTCCAGTCCCTCCGCCTTTGTCCTGCCAATTCGTCGACTCCTGGGTTTAGGCAAGCAGAGTGGGGCTGCATCGTGCTAACCGTTTTGTGAAATTCGCTGCTGCCACTCTCCCAGGGCTTTCGAGGGGTAGTGCGGTAGGTACTAGGGGTAGGGAGGTGGAGCGGAGAGGAGGGGGAAGGATGGAGGGAGGGGAGCGGTGTATGTTGAGGTGCATGGGAGCGCAAGTGCATGTGCCACCAGTGGAGGGTGAGAGGGAGGCGACTGCGGAAGTGGGGTATCAGGAGTGGATGCGGAGGGGAGGTTTTGTGAGCCCGGGTACCACGATCCGTCGAGGGGGAGCGGGAGCTGGATACGGTGCTGGAGGGAGGGAGGGAGGGACGGTGGAGGGCCCGAGTTTGATATGCTTTAATGGGGTCCTTTCGCTGTAGGACCAGCTGGTCTCAGCCGTGCGTGAAGTTATTCCTTTTCATCATTAATCGGAGAGATGATCTACCATGACACCAGAGAACACACATCGAGATGCCAACTACCCTGGAAACACTACCACAAACGGACCGGTGGAATTCGTACTAGACACACACACCGGCGGCCCTGGAACATGCTTCACCCGGTTAAAACACCGCCCGAAACAAAAAACCAAATTGGCAAACGCTGGTTCTTGAGCAACGCATTTGGCTTTTCTGGGAGAGCAGAGTAAGAGTGAAGGAATGGGGGAAGAATAGGAGGGAAGTAATAGGTGGAAGGTGCACGAAAGGAAACAGAAGTGAAGGGCGAGGATGGAACATGTATAGGATGGGATACAAGGAAGGATGTTATACGAGGCAATTACAAAGAGCAGGACAACTAGAGCTGTTTTCTCTCCCCCCTGCGTTAGTAACAGGCCAGCTTTGACAGACGATTGATCTGATTTTATGAGGCACACTGACTTTTGTTTAACATTATAAGAGGCCTCTTGGCTTGGCCGCAAATGCGGACTGTCCTACCTGGTGTGGTGCTGTTCGCTACTGTAGATCTCCTTCCTCAGGCCGTTTCTTTTAGTATTTCCTGCCTTGCCATCATACACAACCTACTCCGCCTCGCTAAGGGGTTAGCTTCTCTTCCTCCTTCCAATGGCTTCTTCCATATCCAGCGGTGGTTGCGTTCTTTTGGGCCTCCGCTCTCTTTCCTCTTCCGTCGGCCATCCTTTGGGATCCTCTCATGAACACTGAGGTCCGCTGGGTGGTTGGGTTAGTAGTTTTTTGCTGCCCTAGCGGGGTTGTCTGCGCCTCTTTGTGCTCTCGCATCCCTAGGGGTTAGTTGCGTCCGGCTCTCTGCCCGCTTTTTTTTGGCATCAGTCTGGCAATGGGAGAGGCCAGGAGAGGCCACAGGGAGAGGAGGGGGAGGCAGGAGAGAGGATTGTTGAACAGGGAGAGAGCGCGCGGTGCTCTTAATTACGGAGTCAGATACTGCCTCCGGGCAGCGAGAGAAGGGTCCGAGGGTAGGAGGGAATCTAGTGAGGGCAGAGGACAGGGAGAGGCGCAAATGGAGAGAAGCAGTTTGTGTTAGAGTATGAGAGGTGGCTACCTGGCTACCGGTGACAGCAGGAAAGGGAGAGACGAGAGGAGGGCACGGAGAGAACAGGCGAGAGAGAGGCAAGCGCCTAAGAAACATGGGTAGAGACAGTAGGCAGGAGAGAACAAGGAGGACCAGAGAGGGCAGGAGAGAACAGGGAGGAGAGAGAGAGAGGATGGGGGAGGGATGGGGTGAGGGATGGAGGGAGGGTGGGATGGAGAGAGAGGATGGGGGGAAAGGGGGAGAGAGAACAGGGTCCAAGGGGAGAACAGGGGACAGAGAACAGGGTAGAGGGGGGAGAGAACAGGGGGAGAGAGAGGCAGGAGAGAACAGGAAGAGGAGAGGCAGGATGAGAAGGAGAGAGAGAGGGCAGAGAAGAAACCAGGGAGAGAGAGAGGCAGGAGAGAACAAGGAGGAGGAGAGAGTGCGCAGAGAGTAACCACGGTGAGAAGAGAGGCAGGAGAGAACAGCGGAGAGAGGAGCCCGTTAGTTGCATGGAGCAGAACGATAACAGGGATAGAGAGTGTGAGTAACAGGGAGCAGAGAGACTGAGGCAGCCGTAAGGACGGGGTAATATAGGGATGAGAGAGAGCAGGAGAGATAGCAGATACCAGCATACAACGGCGCGTTTTCTCGTGGGCTACTCACCAGAGGAAGACTACGTTTTGTGATTTACGCTGGGTTGTTGGCAGTCGATCATAGCATGGCATTGTACTTTCTCTCAGGCAGAAGGCTGTGTTCAAATCACTAAGCTAGTTTGGCCTGCCCACGACGTCCGGAGGGGGGTCTGCGTTTGGGCTCCCGCAGTGCCGACGAGTGGTGGGTCTGCGGTTTTGTGGGTTGCCTACCGTCCGGGTTGTCTGCGTTGTTGCTATGCTCCTCTGGGGTTGTTTGTTGTTTTGCGCGCCACTACCTGGGGTTTGCTCTGAGTTTTTTATTGCTTTGGCATCTCCATCGCGAACTGACGATTCGACCTCGGCGTTTTTGTCCTCTCTGTTCGCCTCCACTGGTCTGCGTTGGTTCCTCGTCCTCGAGTTCCCGCGCCTTCGCAGAGGCGGTGCGACTCGTTTTTGGTCCTCACAGCGCTGGGGACGTTCGTGTGCCGTTTTTGCTGGCTCTTACGAGTTCGTCTGGTGCGCACGTTTTGCTCACGCACATTCATCCATACGGAGGTTCGCTCTGACACTTTTTCTTAGCCCTCCCATATCAGGGGGGTTAGTCTGCCGTTTTCCGGGTCCCCTGCCAGACCCCAGCGGTTTGTTCTTGCCATTTTTGTGCACTCATTAGATGCGCGGTTAAGTGACGAGCTCTTGTTGCCTCACGTTTTATTTTTTTTCTGCACCAATCACCGGATGCGGGCTCGTCTGCCGCGCTTTTTGCATTGCACGGAATACTCTCGGTTGGACGTTTCGTCTGGCCCGCGTTGTTCTGCTGCGCTCCTGGGGATTTCGTCTGCGTTTTTGTTTTTGAGGCTCCCGTCCGGGGGTGGTGCCGTTTGGCTGCACGCCGTGAGAGCTGAGGGTACTGACGGCGGGACGTTTGCGCCGCACCGCCGTACCGGGGGCCGTGGGGGGGTCTAGAATCCACCAGTTTTGCCGGCTGCCCGTCGTACGGGTTGGGTCACTAGGAGGTTTTCGGCGACCACGCCGTCTCACCAGGCGTCGGTGGGGTCTATGATTGATAGTTTTGGGGTGCCACAGCCTCCCGTGGGGTGGGTATGGAGTTTTGGGTTGAAAACACGTAAGGGGTGGGTATGACGTTTTTGCGCCACCCCCGTTCCTGAGCTGGGTCAGCGTACCGTTTTGGGAAGAAAAAGACCGTAAAGAGGGGGTATGTCGCTCGTCTTTGGGCCCTGAGCTCAAGACCGTAAGCGGGGTATGACGTTTTGGGCTGAATACGCATGGCTGGGTTAGTATGAAAGTTTTTGATGAAAATACATAAGGGGTTAGTATGACGTTTTTAACCCCTTATGTATTTTTAACCCCTTACGTATTTAAATACGTAAGGGGTTGGTGGGTATGACGTTTTGGTGAAAAGACGTAAGGGGTTCCAGTATGCCCACGGTTTTTGATGAAATAACATAAGGGTCAGTATGACGGTTTTGATGAAAATACATAAGCTCGGGGTTAGTATGACGTTTTTGGCTAAAACACGTAAGGGGGGGTGTGACGTTTTGGGCTGAAAAGACGTAAGGGGTGGGTATGACGTTTTGGGAAGAAAAGACGTAAGGGGGGGTATGATGTTTTGGGCTAAAAAAACGTAAGGGGTGGGTATGACGTTTTTGGCTGAAAAGACGTAAGGGGTGGGGTATGACGTTTTGGGCTGAAAAGACGTACACGGGGTGGGATATGACGTTTGCGGGAATGAAAGGGACGTAGGGGGGGTTATTGAGACGTTTTTGATGAAAATACATAAGGGGTTAGTATGACGTTTTGCGCAATAGCGTAGAAGGATTGAGTATGAGTTTTCGTTGATGAAAGTACATAGGGGTTAGTAAGAGACAGAGCGAGAAGAGAGAGAGACCCGAGAGAGACAGAAGCGAGAGTAGAGAGAGAGAGAAGAGAGAGAAGAGCGAGAAGAGAGAACACAGAGAGAGAGAGAGAACAGAGAGAGAGCAGAGAGAGAGACACAGAGAGAGAGAGACAGGGAGAGAGAGAGAGAGAGAGGACGACAGAGAGAGAGAGAGAGAGAGAGAGAGAGACACAGAGAGAGAGAGAGAGAGAGAGAGAGAGAGAGAGAGAGGAAGGGACAAAGCTTCTTCCACCACAGCATTACCACACTGTCATCAGTCTCAAACAGATTCCCACCAATCAGAAAGTGCCCAAGCAGCTCAATAACAGCAGAGGAACAGTATGTCACAAACGGCCAAAAGCTGTGAGAGGTGCAACACAAATCATAGCAACAATAATCACAATAATATAATCATCATCATAATATTCCTCCACTTGCTTTAATTGTCTGTTTGATCTGGAGTTGGATGCATGAAAACTGTTCTGTACGTAGGTTTAAAACACCCCTACCCCCCCCAACACACACACACACACACACGCTGCACATGCACACACTTGCACACAAAAACAAATTACTGCAAAAAAAATCACATCTTACTGTCATTAGAGTGTTGGTCCTGACGTGGGGAGCGGGACCAGGTGTCAGAGGGAGACTGAAGTTCCAGCTGATCTGAGAACAGATGCTCCGCTGACGAGATCTCTGTCTACAGAAACCCTACCAGACATTCCATCCCCCACGGCAACCAGATGATGGTTTTAGAGGGTGGCGGATCTGTTTCTGCGCTCTCTTCTCTCCCCTCCTCCTCTCTCTCCCTCTCTCTCCCTCCCTCCCTCTCTCCTCTCCTCTCTCCTGCGCCTCTCCGCTCCTCCCTCTCTCCTCTCTCCCCTCTTCCTCTCTCTCTCTCTCTGCCCCTCTCCCCCTCAGCCTCCCTCTCCCTCTCTCTCTCCCCCTCCCTCTTTCTCGGTTTGGTCGTCCCTCCTTCCACTCCGCCTCCTGTTGTCCTGTCCCGTTCTGGCTCTGTGTTCCTGTTCTACGTTCCTGTTCTACGTTCCTGCTCTACGTTCCTGCTCTACGTTCCTGCTCTACGTTCCTGCTCTGGGTTCCTGTTCTACGTTCCTGCTCTGCGTTCCTGTTCTATGTTCCTGTTCTACGTTCCTGCTCTGCGTTCCTGTTCTACGTTCCTGTTCTACGTTCCTGCTCTACGAGGAGACTGCTCCCTTCTCCATGCTTCTTGTGTTTTTCTGAATGAAGCACAAGCCTGCATGAATACTGCCAGCTCTTTGTCCCTGCTCGCTTCCTCCTTCTCTCACTACATCACACGCATACCACTCTCTCACTTCATCTCTCTCCCTCCCTTCTTCTCTCTCCCTCCCTCCCTCCTCTCTCCCTGCCTCCCTCCCCTCCTGTCTCCCTCCTGTCTCTTCCTCTCCCTCTCCCTCCTCTCTGCTTCCTCTCCCTCTGTCCCCCTCTCTCTCAGCCCCCTGCATTGACAGCCAGGTCAGTGTGTGTGTGGGAAATCCCAGCATTGACAGGCTGACACACAGTCTCATGGCCAGACCCAGAACCAGCCTGTTAAGCAGCCTGTGAATCAGCCAGAGAGCCCATCTGTTAACCAGCCAGAGAGCCAGCCTGTCAACCAGCCAGAGAGCCAGCCTGTCAACCAGCCAGAGAACCAGCCTTTTAACAAGCCAGAGAACCAGCCTGTTAACCAGCCAGAGAACCAGCCTGTTAACGAGCCAGAGAACCAGCCTGTTAACGAGCCAGAGAACCAGCCTGTCATCCAGCCAGAGAACCAGACTGTTAACCAGCCAGAGAACCAGCCAGAGAACCAGCCTGTCAACCAGCCTGTTAACGAGCCAGAGAACCAGCCTATTAACGAGCCAGAGAACCAGCCTGTTAACGAGCCAGAGAACCAGCCTATTAACGAGCCAGAGAACCAGCCTGTCAACCAGCCTGTCTGCAGACTCTGCTGAAGCTGCAGGACTGAACACAGTGGAACCTGCAGAGGATCACCACACACAGCTACAGCACATGAGAACATATAGCAATGCTTTTTCATGTATTTTTCTACCACTAAGCTATACCCATCCATACTATATCCTTTGTGCAGTGAGAATATTCCCTGTAGGAACAGTGTCGATACGACACTCTACACAGGTCTGGAAGTGTGTGTGTGTGTGTGTGTGTGTGTGTGTGTGTGTGTGTGTGTGTGCACGTGTGTGTGTGTGTGTGTGTTAAAGTCACTGGTACCTCTTTATTCCAGCAAGCAAAGCCACATACAAGACCAACTGTACTACTCCATAGTTACGAACAACAAGCCCTAGCAACCACAAGAATCACCAGCTGAGCTAGCCAATTAGCCATCGCTACGCTAGCTAGCTTTCAACACTCCTTCCTTGGGAATGGCATACACAGGTCACACATCAAACCAACTTGATACGTGGGTCAATGGTTGTATATCTTTGAAATCTACATTACAAGCATATTGATTCGCCATTAACGCTGTTTCTCCCAAACAGGATTTTTCAATGAACTATAATGTAATGTAATCATTTAGCAAGACGCTTTCATCCAAAGTGCTGTACGGGAGTGCGGGGGAGGGGGGGAGGGGTGGAGGGGGGGAGAGGAGAGGAGATCAGGACTTTGATCTGTAGGCAATTGCTCTTCATATCAAACAGGCTTGTTCCTTCAGTCAGAATAAGTTGGTCTATATTAGCACAGCTCAGTGTTGGAGCTCTTAGGTTTACAGTGAGAGAAGATTGAAGCTGCAGGTTGTGTTTGGAGGAAGTAGCCTCACCCATATCCTCACTGGACAACCACCCTTATCATGAACACAACCTCATCATCATCACCACCACCATCACCAACATCACCCTCACCATCATCATCATCATCCTCAACACAAACTCATCATCATCATCATCATCATCATCATCACCACCATCACCCTCACCATCACCATCACCATCCTCAACACAAACTTATCATCATCATCATCACCACCACCACCAACAACAATATCATCATTACCACCACCACCACCATCACCATCAAAACCAACAACAGCATCATCATCATCACCACCACCACCACCATCACCACCACCACCACCACCACCATCAACACCATCAAAACCAACAACAGCATCATCATCATCACCACCACCACCACCATCATCATCACCATCAACATAATCATCACCACCATCACAATCATCATGTTATCATCACCACCTCCTCACCACCTCACAGGCAGAAGAGATGCCCTGGCTAACTCTGATTAGCGTAGAAGGTAACATGATCAATACCCATGGAATGATGCGGGACTTGTGTGAAGTTGCAGGCCAGAGGAACACACAGCATCTGAAACACTGAGCCCTAATCACAGAGAACCATCAGGCTGTTGGAGCCCTTCTGATGAGTAACTGGCTGCATCGAGCTCTACTTCATCCAAGCACAGTCTGGGTGGGTTAGACTGTGTTCCTTTAACACATGTTGGCCGCTAGCTGTTGCTCTGAGCCCAGGTGGTGACTTGTTCAGAGGCTATGACTGGGTGTTGGTGATCATGTCTCTCTCTCTCTTCCACTCCTCTCTCCCTCTTTTTCTCACCTCCTCTCCCTCCTTCTCACCTCACCTCCTCTCCCTCTCTCTGCTCCACTAGCTCTCTCCTCCTCTCCCTCTCCCTCCTCTCCATTCTTTCCTTCTCTCGCTCAATCCTCCTCTCCCTCTCTCTGCTCCACTAGCTCTCTCCTCCTCTCCCTCTCCCTCCTCTCCATTCTTTCTTTCTCTCCCTCCATCCTCCTCGCCCTCCCTCCTCCTCTTCTCATCGCACCCCGCTGCCTCAACTTCCTGCCGGTGCAGCAGTGACATGGTGACAGGCACCGACAGGGAAGGCACAACAACACACAAGTCATGAAACCAGTTGCCTCCTCCTTTCTATCATCCATAATTTACATCTAACAAGATATGGAAAGAGAGAACGACAGATAGGGAAGGAGGGAGGGAGAAAGGAGGAGATAGGAGGCAGGAGACACAAGAAGATACAAGGAAATGAAAGAGGGAGGCAGGGAGAGGAGGAAGAAGAGAAAGAAAGAGGAAAAAGCCCCCAAACAAATGGGAAGAACAAAACACAGAAGCACAGCAGCAGAGACACACGAGCCAGAACACAAGGCGACAGAGAGCGAGAGAAAGGAGAGAGATTGCGGGAAAAAGAGAAGACAGACAGGTACAAAGAGAGAGAGAGCATGAGAGAGGGATGGAGAGAGACAGGGAGAGAGAGAGAGAGCATGAGCGAGGGATGGAGAGAGACAGGGAGAGAGAGATATAGCATGAGAGAGGGATGGAGAGACAGGGGAAAAGAGGGAGAGAGAGAGAGAGAGAGAGAGAGACAGAGAGAGAGAGAGAGAGAGAATGAAAGAGGGATGGAGACAGGGGGAGAGAGAAATAGAGGTAAAGAGAAAGAGGAAGAAAGAGTTTGTGGGAGAAAGAGAGAGAGAGGGACACAGGTAGAGAGAGACACGAGAAGAGAGACAGGGGGAGAGAAAGAGAGAGAGAGGGACACAGGTAGAGAGAGACACGAGAAGAGAGACAGGGGGAGAGAGAGCGGCAGCAACATATTCTGTGCTCCAGCAGAGATCTATAAATAGTTCTTCAAATCTCTCTAGAAAAACCCTTACTGCTGCAGACAGACAGAGGCAAGCAGCACATGCCTGCTTTGCTAACCTGCAGAAAGACACAGCCTTCATGCAGGCTCTGGAAACGCTTTCATACTTCCTGAATGAAACCATTCTCTAGTATCAATGACTTGGCAGGTAACTACAAAATTACACATTACCCTATGCTTTCATTCATTTCAGTGAGAACATTATTTATGAATATGTCCTGTGACCGTCCTCCTTCCAGCCACACAGACTGGCTGGCCTCAGAGTCACTGACCACACACACACACTGTAAACGTAGGCGTATGATACGATTGGACAGGATCTGAGTCATCAAAGCTCCAGAACCAATCAGATACCAGATCGGAAACACCAACTCTAGTTGTTCAGTTTGTTGGTCCAATCACAGATTCTACATCTCAAGGAAAACTCACCAGGGTAGAAACTGTGTTGGTCGACTGTAACCATGGAAGAGAAGAATGTGAATCCCTGAAGAAGGATGCCAACAGGAAGGCAGATACACCCTTTTGTCCACTTTTACACTCGCAGGCGTGAAGACTGCTGCTTTAATAACACCTACTAGAGACTGGTCTCTAGGGTCCCCTCCACACACACACAAACATACACACACACACACACACACACACGCACACACACACACACACACACACATACACATACACACACACTCCTTTTCTCTCTGTCACACACACGCTTGCATGCACACCAACACTACCTCTCTCCCTCTCTCCCCCCCTTCTCTCTCTCCCTC
>BROE01000020.1:22281097-22327149 GCA_036571765.1 Plecoglossus altivelis | reverse complement strand
CTCTCCTCCTCTCTCTCTCTCTCCTCCCCCTCTCCTCCTCTCTCTCTCTCTCTCCCCCTCTCCCCCTCTCTCTATAACACACACACACCTTAGCGCACGCTCGTTCTGTGGTGCAGATCTAAGCAACGAAGCGTCGTGCATCCAAACCCTGCTCATTGGAAAAGTGGTGCACCTGCCTGCTGTACGTGATTGGCTACTTTCACCACTGCACTTACCAGCCAGCCCGCAGCCTTCAATTAACCAATCAATTCATCAGTCAACCACTAAGCAGCTGTTACCATGGATCCCAACTGACTGTCTAGGATTCTGTGGTGTGAGACAATGTTTTTCTTGATGTTCGTGTCACAAGGTCAGGCCACAGCTATAGAGGAAGGCCAATATTTCTCTGTCTCTCCCCCCTTCTCTCTCTTTCTCCATTTCTCTTCCCCCCATCTCTCTGTCTCCCGCTCTTTCTCCCATCTCTCTCTCTCTCTCCTACCATCTCTCTCTCCACCATATCTCTCTTTCATGAAGCAAGAGACTTCAAAAAGGCACAGAACTACAAAAGCAATTATGTTTGGAGGATTGATCCCTTGCCTATTTGTACAACTGTACCACTTTCCAACTGTACCGGCACAACTGTAGCTGCCTGGCAGGTCGACAGTTAACAACCACAATCACGTTAACAAGTTCAAATCACACCAGTCCTTCGGTTCAACCAGTTGTTGCAAACACAGTTAAATTCCCTGATGAGGATGTTTGATATTTACTAAAAGGACCACAGGGTGTCAAACGCTACTGTAGCTGCACGCTCACATTCTGCAGTGCATGAGTATGATCCAACTAGTCTGGACTCACTTCTTGTACAAAGTAAATAGATTCAGCAAAAATAACACTTGTACTAAGTGGCCTTAGACACTTCGAACAGTTTCAACGCGGTTTATGAGCGGCTATGACCGAGGGACTGAGTAACGTCGCTGTCCAGGTGCTGAAACCGGCAGCGCGATTCTCTCCATCTCGGTCCATTTTAGATGCTGGATGCAAAACGCGCCTCGATCAGAATGAACTCAATGTCAGATGCAACATCGGGATGAATTAGGGTCATCTCTAAACTTAAAGAAAGCGTTAGCTCTCAGCAATCTAGTCTGATCTGACAGTGGTTTAGCAAGATGGTTGTGCAAGCGGAAAACAAGGGCGTCTTGGACACGAAGATTAACGTTACAGATTATATTACTTAGATTATACTACTTACCAAGAGTAAAGACGTCCACTGAAGTCGTGTGGCAAACTCTGCTATGTAGAACTAGGTTGACGTCTGTGTGGGCAGGAAAGGTGTCATAGCGTTAAGAGAGCGGTTAGCTAGCGAGTTACAGATACACTGTCACTGACAACAAGCAACGAAGATTAGCTAGCTGGCTAGCAACAGCAAAGATGACAATGAAATACATCTGAATAAAGACTGCTCTTCGTCTCTCTGCCAACTACCGCTAACAACTTGTAGTTGGAGCTAGCTAGCTAGCTGTCTGCCTACAACAGCGGGGTCTCTTTCAATCAATCAAGTAGAAACATAAAGCGTTAGCTTCAAACCCACTATGCAAGCCTCACGTCATTACACATTAGCTACGAATCGGCAGCTAGCTACCGCGCGTTCAAATAACCGAGACACATATCATACGGCAAGACAACGTCCAGATTTGGTTAGCACTACTACTTGTTGTTGCTAGTAAGCCCTCGTCTTCTACATAGCCGTCAAACTAGCAGTATAGTTAGCTAGACTAGCATTGTACAGTCGGTACAGCGCAAGACAGCGTCTGTCAAAACATAGCCCACCGCAGCGCGTGAGAAGGAGCCGTACGTTTGGGATCACACCGAGAATGAAAACAGGCAGTGCAAAAGTCTTTCTACTGGCTGTTAGCAAGAAATCATTTAAATTAAAAACCTAGCAAACAATACGGCTAGGGGCTTTAAGTAAAATAAAAAAAACTAAACGAGTCCTTTCCCCTCGGCTCCGGTTTCTGCGCGTCGGCGTCATTCATCTGTGTAGCGAGCTGTGCAACGTTACTACGTTGGCAACGTCATTTAATTCGCCAATTAAATCCACCTGTGTTTAAAATTGATGCGTTTAATATGAAATGCAGTGGATATTATAACGTATCATATTGATACGCAGAGCAAAATATTATAAGGAGGAAATGGCGTAGTCGTGCAAAGCTCGAGGAAAGCATTCTTTTTCTTTAGACGTATCTATAGAAACCAAAGGATACTGCTGCGTGAACGTGTTTCTATCAGGTCCAGTGTATGTATCATTGTCGGTCCTATATGAGTTTATCAGTGACGTTAGTAATCACATATCCTCTTAGTCCTCAGTTTTGATGTTTTGTAAAGAATCTCCTGAGCTTTCACCTGTTGGTCGTTAGGCCGGTAGGCCATTACTCCTGTGCGTGCGCGTGTGCGTGCACGCTCTCATCAAACTGCCTTTGAAATACATAAAGATGGATGCAATATGCCACAGTAGCGTGTCTAAGTTGAATCCTTCTGTAGTGTTAATTTCATCTCGGGTAATTTCAGGAAAATGCTAAATATTTAATCAGTTGCTGATATTTGAAAGGACTTGTAGCGACTCCAGAGTCAAAACGTCTCTATGGTTCTGAGTTGAATCATGTTAGACTAAGTTCGTTGTACTTTCAACATCTATCCACAAGGCGGCGCTCAAGTACCAACACTTGACCAACAATGCTGCGCTATGCTTTGCTTTGCATGGGCTCAAACACCAACATGACATTTTTTTTAGTTTTCTGCGGGTTGATTAAAACTATTTTTAGGACAATACCATGGCACACTGAGTTTGTTTGTTTTGTTCAGTTTTTTAAGAATCCAAGCAGGACCTTGCGCGTTTTGGGGATCCGTGACTAAAGACAGAAACATCATTATTAGAAACTTGGTCCGTAAAATTTGTCCCTTTACAGAGCGCAGGTTCAGTAAGTCTGATAAACAAGCTCGAGTCTTTTCGTCCACTATCTATTATTCAAATTAAACAATGGAGCTAAATGTATTCCAGGGATCTGGATCAACCACCAAACCGGGCCGTGCTGCATTTTTCAACGGGGTGACTAGGAACCAGGATCCGGCTATTTGGGGACCCACACACCACCGGACGGTGCCTAGAGGTCTGAACCTCGGGGCAATTCTGGAGGACCTCGGGGCAGTTCTTGAGGACCGAGGGGCAGTTCTGGAGGACCTCGGGGCAGTTCTTGAGGACCTCGGGGCAGTTCTTGAGGACCAAGGGGCAGTTCTTGAGGACCTCGGGGCAGTTCTTGAGGACCAAGGGGCAGTTCTTGAGGACCAAGGGGCAGTTCTTGAGGACCAAGGGGCAGTTCTATAAGTGTGTGTGAAGTTCTCTGTGATATTGCTTGTGCAAAAGGACAACAAATAAATGTGTATTAGAACTCCACTCCAAGTGCTCTTATACGTACTTTGTAAGTCTTATTATAAGTACTACATTTCTATAAATAACATACTATATGATACTATACGTTTATCGACATGACTACAAGGTACTGATAATCGTGTTTTTAGACAGTTCGGACCATATTGTCATAATGCTAAAAAATAATAATAATAAATAAAAAACACTTATACACATCGCGTACAATTACGTGATTTTATTTAGCTCAGGTTGTCCATTTCTGACCTAAATCAACTGTCGACAGTGTTCTACATTCCTCGCAGCCGCGGGAGCTATGTGGCATTCGTCTCATCTTACTGAACAGGGGGGTAAGGGGGCATAATTGCATAATGTATGTGATACGACACGTGCTGCCTTTTATTTCACCAGGTGTTGAGATTGAAAACTAGGCTAAAGGGCACCGTGGCTGAACTTCGATCAATCATAGGGAACGTTACTTTTCGGCTCCTTGCCATCGGGACTTTTCATTGCGTCATGTCATAAGCTTACACGGTAGAACAACGTGGCATTTTCATGGGGTTTATAGTCTCATCGATTTCCATTGCATTAATATCCCAACCCTGACGACATACATATATATATATATATATATATAGACCAGGAAAATAGGTTTGTTTAAAAGTTACAGTACAGGTGCTACGGTATGACTCTAGCCGTTTCTTGAGCTCGTCTTTCGCTACGTTTCTCGTATGTGCGTGTGTGTATGTGCCCGTGTGTATGTGTGTGCGCGTGTGTGTGTACGTGTGTGTGTGCCAGTGTGTGCGTGCGTGCGTGTGTGTGCGTGCGCGCGTGCGTGCGTGCATAAGACATAGAAGAGGGAGGGGGCGAAAGTGTGGGTGCCTGTAAATTCGTTGATGCTCTCATTGGTGCGTCCTTCCAACGTGTCACAAGTTTTGGTGGATTACCCTAGATCTGTCCAGCATCAAAGTGTTGGAGAACCATCCATCCTCGCCACTCTCCACGGGATCCTGCCGCGCGAACACACCGGACACCAAGAGCACGCTCTGATTCGAAGAGAACGCCAACTACAAACATGCTTTCAAGGTTTTCTCTATCAACTGTGCCTTATTCCAAGATGCATTCTCGCCGCTCAGAAGAGTCCAGCATTTTGTTTTACTGCATATGGCCAACGTTGCTTTTGATGGCATCCCTGCTGTGTAACGGGTCCGGTTCCGACGCGGCTACCACCGCGGGCGGATCCACGGGTTGTGCTTCCTGCGGCACACCACCGATGGAGAAAGAATCCGAGGAGCGGCTCATGGTTGAAATCGCCAAGCAGCACATTCTGAAGAAGCTGCACCTGAAAGAGAGACCAAATATTACACACACGGTACCGCGCGCAGCACTCCTCACCGCGCTCCGCAAACTGCACGCGGGGCGCGTGAAACCGGACGGCACACTTGAACTTGAAAACAGTTCGACTTATACAAAAGATCTAGGATATGAAATTGTGAGCTTTGCAGATTTCGGTAAGTTTGACAGCTTTTTATTGACGGTCTTAATTCAACGCAGCTTTGTTGTGTACTTCTGTCATAAATAATCGTAACTACAGTGCGCTTTAATTCTTGTCAGTGAACTTGATCATTTTACACACTAGCTTTATTACGTTGTTTTTAAACCAGAAAGTTTAAATTTCGCACGTTGAAAAAATGTACACATCATTTGTGCGTTTTTTACATTCTTAAACAACGTAAACGTCACCCATTTCATTTTTTCCTCCTCCAAATTACAAATCTTATGGGTGCAAATAGTTTTTTCCCCCTGTAAATAAACCTACTCTGACATACCATGAAATACGGACTCCTGAGGGGGAAAACTCTGGTGATGTGCCCAGTGTGTCGTCAGCTCAGCTGATAGGCTCATGAGTCAAGCTGACATGCAGTGTTTCTATCCCTTCTGTCTATAGATGACTCAGGCAACAGCAGTATCTCCCAGCCAGGACTAACCTTCCAGTTTCTGCAGCAGCAAGGCCAAAGACTCCAGGTGCTGCAGTCGTCTCTGTGGCTGTACGTGAGCTCCTCCCAGACCCCTCACAGCCAGGCCCGCGTCTCCGCTCAGGTCTTCCTCTCTGGGGAAGGAGGCTCCAACCGTACCCTGGTTCTTCAGAAGCTGATGGAGGTGCAGAAGGGGAACTGGCACACGTTCCCTTTGACCCAGACCCTCCAGGCGTTCCTGGACAGGGGCCAGGGGCACCTACGCTTGGAGGTGACCTGCGACGAGAACGGCACCAACCTGTGCTCCATGGGGGGCGCGGCCGACGCCTCGCACCAACCCTTCCTGGTGGCGCAGGTGCGTCTCCGCGAGGACGACCCGAAGCACGTCCTCCGGAAGCGCTCGCTCCGCTGCGGCGAAGACTCCAGCATCTGCTGCAAGAAGGACTTCTACATCAAGTTCAAGGACATTCAGTGGCAGGACTGGATCATTGCTCCGGAGGGCTACCACATGAACTACTGCATGGGGCAGTGTCCTCAGCTATACTCAGGTTCACCTGGGATCGCCTCGTCCCTTCACGCCACCGTGTTCAGCCAGCTGAAGGCCAACGGCATCAATACGGCCGTGTCATCGTGCTCTTATCGTGCCTTTGCCCAGTCCAGCCGTGCCGCGCCTCACACACACACAGGCTGATGCTCACTCTTGACACCCGTCGAGACACAATCAGAGTGAAACGGGTTCGCATTCGTGCCAAGTGAGTTCGTATAAGAGACAAGTACATACCGATCCTGATACGAATTGCGATCACGGTCTGGCGGCGCTACCCTCATCTCGCTAGTGCTCGTTTGATATTGGCCGCGCCTAGTGGGTTGGTTGCCGGAAAGCATAAGGAAAGGAGGGGGGATGGAGACATGTGGAACGTGAACGATAGCAGGGGAAGGGTCAACACTAATCTCCTACAGGCTCACAAGGACTCCCACAACACACGACACACCAGCGAGGCACACACAGTTTAGGATCACACACACACACACTTAGGCAGAGGGGACTACAACACACATGGCACAGACACACCGTACCATCAATGCCACAGGACACACCACACACAGGACACACACACCACACGGCACAGGGAAACACCACACAGGCGCATCAGCGACCACAGCAAGACTACAGGTCACACGCACACCCACCACGTCGAACACACACATCAAGTAGGGAACAGGGACACAACCAGACACACAGGGAACCAGACACACAGGGAACCAGACACAGTACACAGGCCACACACACACAAGACACACAAACAGGCACAGGAACACACACCAACTACAGGGATCATGCACAAGCGCACAAGCGCCACAACACACACAATGGAACATCTCACAAACACGGCACGGGACGCACAGCGAGGCCGACTAGGATACACAACGGCGATCAGGACGACACCATCACGGTGGCATGGCACACATGAACGTAGGTGAGACGAATCACCCACACCACAACTCCAGCGGCAGTTAAGTACATCACAAACACTCAGGGCAGACACACAAACACAGGACTGACACACACACACAGGACGTTGGCATTGTGGACAAAGCATTTGAGACAAAGTATTGTAGAGATCTGCTGTTTTACCACTGTGTTCAAACAGACGAACCATGCACAACATGCCAACTGTTATACGTCTTCAAGGAACACTGAACGTGCGATAACAGTTAATGAGTTATACAAAGACAACAAGAGATTCATACTGTATATACAGTAGCCTTCATTTGACAGTTTTGAACTGTGTGCTTTATAGGGGTTAATTATCACATTTCTTTTTGTGTAAGTGTTTGTGTGTTTCTTATATATATTTTTTTAAACCTTTTTATATGTTTTGCACACTAGGAAGAGTCCATGTGGATCTTGGTCCTAGGGATGTCTAGGAAGAGTCCATGTGGATCTTGGTCCTAGGGGTGTCTGGGAAAGACTTTTGTCTTTCTTCTGTCATGTGTTGCATTTACCACCAAGGCTGATACACACTTCCCTCCTAAAGGGAACTTGGATTGTCTCTCTGTGGGAGAGAATCTCTTTAAGTTGTCCTTAATTGGTGGTTTTGTTGCCATCGGGACCAATAGGATTCTCATCTCTTAATTCCCAAGAGCCAATCACAGTATGGTTTATGATTCTGTTAAGCAATGCTGCAGCGACGGGCCCATCCCTGCTTTAGAACACGTTTCCTGACCGCTTCTTTTCCAAACTGCATGAAGAGATTGATTTTGACGAGATGTCATGTGTTCTGAGTGTGCCTTCTCCCTCGGTTGAGAAATTAGCAGAGTGGAATGTTCCCAACCAACCGGTTTCAACCAGAATCCACATCCTATAATAACCCACGACGGTTGATCTGAGATCAGTCATTGACTGGCAATCAAAGCTCGGTAGTTGTGCATTTAACTTCAGATCAAGAGGTCACAGTTCACCCTTCCATCACCCCCCCACCCACTTTCCCCCCTGCCTCCTCCCTCACCTCCTCCCCTACCTCTTCCCCCACCTCCTCCCTCCTCCACCTCCTCCTCCACCTCCTCCTCCACCACCTCCTCCCCTACCTCTTCCCCCACCTCCTCCTCCACCACCTCCTCCCTCACTTCCTCCCCCACCTCCTCCCTCACCTCCTCCCCCATGCCGCCTTGGTCCGAGATGATTGTTCATCGTCGAGCAAGAAAAAGGGGCAGATTGTTTTGCTCCTACTTGATGCTCCACAGAGTGTTGCTGGTGTTGCAAAGCAGAGAGTCTTTCCCTAACAGCCTCCAGCAGCCTGGAAACAGGCAGATCATCACCTGCACTGTATTATTGACTCTCAGTCATCAGTTAGGCAACAGGCTTTTGATGACATGAACCCTGGGTTATTACTCATCGCTGTGAGTCAACATTTAGCTATTGCCTCAGTGTCAGGACAAGTGAAGGTCTGTAGGACAAGTGAGCCAATGAGAATGGTTGACAGGCACATCAGTTACTCTTTTTCCAAAGTCTAAAGTTTTGAAATTATGTAAATAGTAAGCTTTGGAGCAAAAGTTATCCTCCGGAGAAAAAAAAGAAAATTTGAACAAAGGAATTATTGTTAAATGTCCAATTTTTTTTACCCCATCCCCCACCATGTTTACACTGGATAGATTATTACGCTTACAATGGTCTTTCTGCTTGGTGTGAGTCTTGAACAAACTATAGTAATTCCTTAACTTGAGCTTCACTCACAAAAAGGCACCTTTGATGCAGTAAATCTGCAAGCACTTCCTGTTTTAGTTCTGTTGTTTTTGTTTGGTTTCCTTTGCACTAAAGCACTTCCTGTCCCCTGTCATAATGGAACGTCGCGAAGGTTCCATTCTTCAGTGACAAAAGCTTATAGATTTCAAACACTGACACAAGATGCGCTGCAATGTATTGATGCTACAGGTTAGAACGCCTGTAAAAAAAGAAATCAGGAATTTGCTTTTCTCAAAAAGCAATACTAAACTGTCGCGCCATTTCTGCAAACGCACTTTACAGGCCTATATGGTATATTTATGAGACTTTTTAAGTGAAGCGTAGGTAAGAGTTTCAGCGCTCTTTACCTAAAACAGCACAAAAGATCTTGTTCTTCCTATTGTGTAAATACTGTGTTTCGCTGTATCCTTTTCCTATGAATTAAGCAGGGATTTCTGTCTACTGTACCAGGTTTCAATATCAATTTAAATAGATATTCCATATTTTTATATATATATTATATTTTACGAATTGTGAATAATTGTATGCAACTACTTTATTATACAAACTCAACTAATTCTCTCATTGTACTGTTGACACTAAGGATAGCAAATTATTATAAACAGAATAAAAAATATTGATTGCAAACTGGAATGGACATTATCTATGATTTTGCAACTGAGGATGGAATAACATCCCAATTACAGCATCAACATCGCTAAATTTGAGTTATATTTCTAGATCTCAGTCGACTAAAAATAAGACCAATGCCAAGGTTCTCTAAATGTCCATTCATACTCTCATCTATCTTCGGAAGTATATAGGCAAAGGTAGAGCACTGGTTCACAGAGCACTAATCGAATAAGCAAAGTCTCCTAAAGGCAAAAGAAGAGTGATTCCCAAACAAATCATATAGTGAAACTATGTGATCGAGGTATGTTTGCAGAGGCACGGTCGACGTGCGAGAATGCTAGGAGTCTTCATCCTCACATTGTCTTCCCATGCAATGTCACATCGCCAGTTAGCCATGAAGGAGCTTGACGTGGCAGGAAGCTAGCTTGAAAGGCGCATAGATTGGCAAGGGAGTTAGGCCTGCAGGAGCAAGAGAACTAGGCGAGAAACTAGCCAGCTGGCAGAGCTAGACCTTGGCAGAGAACTAGCCTTGGAAGGAGCAGCTGGTGGCAGCGCACAGCTTGCGTCCGATTAGAGCGCTTGCAGGAGAACAGATAACATGGCCGGACAGCATAGTGACCTGGGCCAGAACGAAGAGAAACCCCCTGCACTACACGGACAGGACTAGCTTCTCGAGCGAGACAAAGACACCCCTGGCAGAAGACTCTTAGGGTCCTAGGAGGAGAAAGACCGGAGTGTCAGCACTAGACACCTATCAGCTGAGAGGATCAAGAATAAGCAAGACTAGCACCTAGCTCGGCTGAGAGCTAGCTCTTGGCAGGAGCTAGCCTTGAAGGAGCTAGCCTTGAAGGAGCTAGCCTTGCAGGAGCTAGCCTGACAGGAGCAAGACTGGCAGGAGCTAGCCTGGCAGGAGCTAGCCTGGCAGGAACTAGCCTTGAAGGAGCTAGCTTGGCAGGAACTAGCTTGGCAGGAGCTAGCCTTGCAGGAGAAAGACTGGCAGGAGCTAGCCTGGCAGGAGAAAGACCGGCAGGAGCTAGCCTTGCAGGAGCTAGCCTGGCAGGAGAAAGACCGGCAGGAGCTAGCCCGGTAGGAACAAGACTGGCAGGAGCTAGCCTGGCAGGAGTTAGCTTGGCAGGAGCTAGCCTGGCAGGAGCTAGCCTTGCAGGAGAAAGACTGGCAGGAGCTAGATTTTCAGGCCTCAAACCTCAGCTAAATCAAGTGGTGTAGAGCTAGCATGTGTAGCAATGCGATGAGCTAACAAGGGTTTGATGGTGCGTCTGTTCACGTAAGTGTCAGCTACTTTGATCTGGAATAAAGCTCTCTGACCATCTTCCTGAATCCTGCTTTGAATTCCTGATTCTCAAACTTCACTGTCCTGCTTGTAGCTTTGAGTCTGGTTCAGAGGCGACATAGAAGCACAAAAAAAACACAACTGGACAACTAAGAGATTTCTTGTGTGCAAAGCCTCCAGTTTACACACTGTCGGGGTAGCAGGACAGCTGCATGTACTATACACCAGGATAAATGAAGCTTGCTAAATTAAAAAGAATGTATGAACTTGGTCATGCAATAATTCCGGAATGTAGTGACACAGGCTCCACCAGGTGGATGTAATCCAGCATAAATGTAGTTATCCAGATGGTCTATATGTAATTGAGTAATCTGAATGGTCTCTATAACTAATTGTGTTGATTCAAAATTCGTAAACACGATATTGAGGAGTGAGAATCTATGAAACCTACCGGGCCAATCTATGTATTTCTATTCGTGACCTTACAGCACATTTGACACGGTTATCGTTTTTATATACAACCGGGCCTGCATTGAGGTCAGACTACAGGAATTGATGCCAGTGTACACAGGAAGCTCCCTGTTCTCACAGCCCCCATGTGACCAAGCTAACGAGGCCCGCGCCAGGAAGTCAATGCTTTTGGTTTGAAACGGAAAGAGGCTTGTACCTTGGGAAACCTAGTGACTCACTGATATAGTGACACACTGACCCAGAGACACACTGATTGCTATGTGCCACTAATGCTTTAATCCTGCTGTGCTCGTCAAATCCGATAAACCCAGTGGGTTAAGGTGTCAGACTAGTCCTCCACTGCTATGGATGAAAGTCCTGGATGGATAACTCTCTCTCTCTGTCTCTCTTTCTCCATCTCTCGCTCTCTCCCTCCCTCTAACCTCCTCTATAACTCTTTCCCTCTCTCTCTTTCTCTCACCCTATGTTGCTCTCTCTCTTCTCCCTCCCTCTAACCCTCTCTGTAACTCTCTCTCTCTTTCTCTCTCTCTGTTGCTCTCTCTCTCTTCTACCTCCCTCTAAACCTCTCTATAACTCTTTCCCTCTCTCTCTCTCTCTCTCTCTCTCACTCTCTGTTGCTCTCTCTCTCTCTCTCTTCTACCTTCCTCTCTTGCTTTGCTAGTAGCGTCAACAAGTCTAAGCTGTTTACTTAGAATAAGACATGCCTACCTTGACGCAGAACAGTCAATATACCTGAACAGACATCTTCCGCAACACAGCACATTCTTAATCGGTGTGTTGTTGTCTAAGAATACAGCATCGCATCTACACAACGACCCCCTAGTCCAGACATAGAAAGTTCTGGAGAGTTTCGCTGACATTCGCGACGGCTGTTGATGATGTAAAAGCAAACAACATGCTCAATTATTCAATTACCGATGTGCTGAGAACTAAGTCCAGGTACTGAACAAAACAGGGTGACCTGTTTGTGACGTAAATAATATCACTTTGCACACGATCGTTACATGAGGATTACATCCAACATATACAACTTTTTAATAACTTTACTTTGACTGAAGCATGGAAATAGGAACCTAATCTTAGAAAGTTATCTGAAAACCAGACAGCGTATCATCAGGAAGGTTATAAAGTAATTACTGTTTAAAGGCCTAATCAAGTTGAGTGCATTGTAAAATCAAATACTGTATTGTCCAGAAGAACATTTGCTTTGGACATATATCATCTCTTCTGTTAAAATACAAATAACATAGCGAGTCCACATGCTGTAACCCAGAGGTCTCCAATCCTGGTCCTCGAGGGCCGCTGTCCTGAAAATCTTAGATGTTTCCCTGCTCCAGCACACCTGATTCTGAGGAATGAGCCATTACCAAGCTCTGTGGAAGCTTCATAATGACCCTTTATTAGAGTCAGGTGTGCTGGAGCAGGGAAACATCTAAAACCTTCAGGACAGCGGCCCTCGAGGACCAGGATCGGAGACCGCTGCTGTAACCCCCTACACAAGCACTTAAACACGCAAGATACCTGCACAGACTATCATCCACCAAACAATCGTAATCATCACATGTAATGCAATACAATGCAAAGACAACACTAGAGGTGAGTGTGTCTAAGGCAGCCTCAATGTCTAAAATCTGTCAAATGTTCTCAACACATGGCCTGACTTTGGCAACGTAGTAAAATGTACTGTAGTTATTGCATTATCACATACTGAATTAAATGACTGCAGTCTTTTACATTCGCGAATATCGATCACCATTCTCTAACCTTAAACAATTCTAAATGAAACCTGTGAAATTCATAGAACGAGCTATGAGATTTCACTTGGAGACGTGTGCTTGAGGGCTCTGTTGATGCTGGTCCTTGGAATATCTTCAAATAACTTTTTAATCCCCGGGATGATCCTATTACGACAGACCCAGTTACCTGACACATCCTGTCTTTGTTACATCAGACTAGTAGCATCTTTGCTCTTCTCACCGTGCCTAATTATAATACAGGATTGTGCTTGGCGATCATTGTGCATTGTCTCATATCATTATTTTTTATTCAAATCGCGCAGTTTGAATTCATTTTCTTTGATTAAACAAACTTTTCTGATGTAATAAAAATCCATGGAACTACTGTATATTCCAAGTGTAAAGTTTGTTTGGATAACGAAATGCCATTCTATTAAAACATATTGTATAATGTTAGAGTATTGCTATAAAAGAATGTTTTTAGCTCCTGTACAGTCAAATGAATACATTTGTATTATAAGTAGCTAGCGACTGTATCGAATATTGTAACAAGCTAGCTAGCTATTGTATTATCAAAAACACTAGTTGGCTACTGTGTAGTTGATCATTATCAGCTAACCACTGAACAGTATAGCAAATAGTTACTGGCTAGCGACTGAAAAGCAAGCCTATAATAAAGTTTTACAAGCTAGCAACATTATAATTGATGAGCACTAGCTCGCTAGCTAGCTAACAAGCATAACCTGGATATGTAGCACCAATATCGTTACTTTGTCATACATTTATACGTACAATATTAAATAACTTTTCTTTCTAAAGTTGAAGTAACTTCCCTAGATACAGTATGGTATAACAGTAGGGCAAGAGCTGGTTAGGGATGTACATATTAAGGTAGGGTAGGATGATGTAAAATAGTACAGAGTAGAGAAGGGTGGATTACCGTAGGGTAGGGCGTGGTAGAGCAGGGTAGGTGATGGTAGGGTGGAGTAGATTTCAGTAGGGTAGGGCGTGGTAGAGTAGGGTAGGTGATGGTAGGGTGGAGTAGATTTCAGTAGGGTATTGTAGTACATCGAAGGGTAGGGTAGGTTAGGTTTTAGTAGGGCAGATAGCCGGGTAGGATAGTGCATAGTACAGTAGGGTATGTTAGGTTATAGTAGGGTAGGTTATAGTAGGGTAGATAACAGCAGGGTAGTGCATACTGTAGTAGAGTAAGGTAGGTTAGGTTATAGTAAGGTAGGTTATAGTAGAGTAGGGTGGATATCAGGTTAGGCTATAGCAGAGTAGGTTATAGTAGGGTCGGATGTAGTAGAGTACATAGCACGGTAGCTTATAGCTGGTTAGGTTATAGTAAAGTAGGTTATAGTAGGGTAGATAACAGTAGGGTAGTGCATAGTACAGTAAGGTAGGTTAGGTAATAGTAGAGTAGATAGCAGGGTAGGTTATAGTAGGGTAGGTTATAGTAGGGTAGATAACAGTAGGGTAGTGCATAGTACAGTAAGGTAGCTTAGGTTATAGTAGGGTAGGTTATAGTAGGGTAGGATATAGTAGGGTAGGATATAGTAGGGTAGGTTATAGTAAGGTAGGATATAGAAGAGTAGATAGCAGGGTAGGTTATAGTAGGGTGGGATATAGTAGGGTAGGTTATAGTAGGGTAGGATATAGTAGAGTAGATAGCAGGTTAGATTATAGTAGGGTAGGTTATAGTAGGGTAGGTTATAGTAGGGTAGGTTATAGTAGGGTAGGATATAGTAGAGTAGATAGCAGGTTAGATTATAGTAGGGTCGGGTAGATCAGGGGGTGGCTTGCCACCTTTAGTTGGGTTGAGAGACCTTGCTCCAAGTGGAGGAGTTCAACTATCTCTGCGTCTTGTTCACGAGTGAGGAAAGGACGGAGCGTGATTGGCAAGTGCAGCAGCTGCAGTGATGCGGTCTCTGTATTGGACCGTTGTGGTAAAAGAAGGAGCAGAGCCGCAAGGCAAAGCTCTCAATCTCCCGGTCAATCTACGTTCCTACTCTCACCTATGGTCATGAGCTCTGGGTAATGACCGAAAGGACAAGACCGTGGATACAAGCGGTTGAAATTAGTTTCCTCCGGCGAGTGGCCAGGTGCTCCCTTAGAAATAGGCTGTGAACTCGTTCCCATAGGAGGAGCTCGGAGTAGAGCCGCTGCTCCTCCACGTCGAGAGGAGCCAGCTGAATTGGCTCAGGCATCTGTCTCGGGATGCGTCGTGGATGCCTCCCTTGGGAGGTGTTCCGGGCATGTCCCACCAGGTGGCAGCCCCAGGGGAGACCCAGGACACGCTGGAGGGACTATGTCTCTCGGCTGGCCTGGGAACGGTACATGATCTCCCAAGAGGAGCTGGGGGAGGAGTGTGTGGTGAAGGAAGTCTGGGCTTCCCTACTCAGACTGCTGCCCCTGCGACCCAGCCCCGGATAAAGCGGAAGAAAATGGATGGATGGGTAGATCACACCAGGATACCCTACTCTACAATACCCTGCTCTGGGTAGTGCGTAGTAGAGTAAGGTAGGTTATAGTAGGCTAGTTTACTGCAGGGTATGGCAGTGCATAGTACAGTAGGCTATAGTAGGTTAGGTTATAGTAAAGGAGAGTGGATAGCAGGGTTGGGTAGTGCGTAGTTGAGTAAAGTAGGTCATAGTAGGGTAGTGTAAAATATGGATAAAAGTTTTTCTTCATACTATTATGTTCATGCAATTGTTGAATATTATCGCTAGGTTATAGGGGCAGCATGGATAGGGGATAAGGTAGGTCATAGCCAGGCAAATCATGGTAGGGTAAGGTAGGGTAAGGTAGAAAATTAAAAGGTGGGATAAGATAATGTAGGGAACGGTTCAGCCGGACAAGTCAGTCTACAGTCTGTTGCAACACAAGATAAAACATAGATAACATATTTTCATAATACCGTTATGACTAATACTGCAATTGTTGCATACTATTGCTTATAAGTCACAGTTATTTACACTACCAGTTATGAGTTTGGACACACCCTGCCTTTCAAGCTAACGGGACAATGTGTCCAAAGTTTTGACTGGTAGTGTATGTATGTCATGTGAAACTGAAACTGAATTCTATCCATTCACGAAGCTGATCGCTAGGTGGCAGTTCTAAAGGCACGTGGCACGAGTGGCTGTTATCCTGGCTCAACGCTAGGGAGAAGATCTCATTAAACACACTCCTGATTAGTTCCTTGGTAGAGTAAAATATTTACGTCAGCAAAAGAGAAAAATAAATAAATGCTGTTCCACATTATTACCCGTATTAATCAAGATCCCAAATCAAGGCATGAAAGTAAATATTTCACTAGCAAAGTTTAGATTGTGTTTTCACTTCACATCTGCACATTTGAGGGCAACAAACCGAATCGTCACAAACTGACTGTCTCCTGTTGATCCTGATGGTTGAAATTAGCTTCAGTACACCCTGCCATTGCTTATAGCAGAAAACTGGACTTTGCACAGTAGAATAGATATAATGTCTTTGCAAATTAAGAGCAATTACCAGTTCGACCACCTGAGGGCGCTAGACTTATCTGCATGTGCAGAATGTGTGTCTGGATGCCTCTGACTTGCAAAAAAGGATGGAGTCAAAAAAGAAAGTAAGAAAAATGTTGAGATTCTTGGTTCCTTTTTGCTGACACACAGATCTACCCTGAAGATCCTTCAACAGGAGTCCGGAACACCTTTAAACTGATGAAGTCACCGAGTTCCGCTGTTGTGATTGGCTATCCAACGAACCCTCCAGCGTGCTACCTGAGAACATCACACTCTAACATCTCTTCAGCCTGGCTCTGATTGGAGAAACCTCAGAAACCGATGCCCTTTATGCCTACACAGTAAGAGCTGAAGAGGAATAACACATTCCCTGATGCTCTTTATCCAAAGCAATGCACAGAAAGGGGGTTTGGCATGACCATTTGATCTTGTCTCAGGTGGTCAACCTCTGAACTAGACCCAGTCTGTCACACCTCTCCCAGATGGACATGGAGGAAGACTACTGCAAGGAGGACAAACATAGGTGCCTCAGTATACCTCAGTGGTTGAGAGTTTGACTGCAGATCAAGAGGTACTGGGTTCAAATCTGCCTGTATGTCACTTTGGTTAAAAGGGTCAACTACATGAATGCATTATACTCTCTGAACCTATCCAGGAAAGTGTAGAGGAAGTCTACTTTCTATAATAAGTATTTTAACCCTAAAGGAGCGTAGATGTCATTATTGGAGAACTACAGAAACCGGGTTGGAGTGTCAACTTACAGAGTGGTGTCTCTCAAGAAATCTGATAGAGTAGGGTATCTCTCCAGGAGCAGGATAGGAGTCAACACTTACAGGAGGGTATCTCTCCAGGAACTGGGTTAGAGTGTAAACTTTACAGGAGGGTATCTCTCCAGGAACTGGGTTGGAGTGAAAACTTTACAGGGGGGTATCTCTCCAGGAACTGGATAGGAGTGAAAACTTACAGGAGAGTATCTCTCCAGGAACTGGGTTGGAGTGTAAACTTTACAGGAGGGTATCTCTCCAGGAACTGGGTTGGAGTGTCACCCTACAGGAGGGTATCTCTCCAGGAGCAGGATTGGAGTGAACACTTACAGGAGGGTATCTCTCCAGGAGCAGGATTGGAGTGAACACTTACAGGAGGGTATCTCTCCAGGAACTGGGTTGGAGAGTAAACTTACAGGATGGAATTTCTCCTGGTATAGGCATGAAGTATGCACTCACAGGAGGGTATCTCTCCTGGTATAGGCATGGAGTATGCACTTACAGGAGGGTGTCTCTCCAGGTATAGGCATGGAGTATGAACGGAAAGGAGAGTATCTCTCCAGGAGCAGGATCGGAGTGTACAAATCTACAGTAGGAACAGGGTTGGGTATCCCTGCTCTAGAGAAAGCATACTCTATAAAGAGTCCTTGAAATGAGTGTCAGGAAGAGAACAACAGTTCGAACGTTTGACCTGGGTAGAAAGAAGCTTCAGAGTTCTCAGTTTAAATGGTCCTCAAAGTTTATGGCTGCTCAAATAGCCTATTAGATGTCTGTTGATCCACAATGTTCCCCGCCCCCATTCCAAATGTTACCTTTCGGGGAAAAGATACAATTTTCACTCTCTGGATTGCGCTTCGTCGCCGTGGCGAATCACGTTTGTCATCTCAGCACTCACCTCTTGTTTAGATTCCAGTTACACTGCTCAACTCTAGCCATTTAGTATGCCAGAAAAACATCTAGCCTTGTTAGTCCCAAGGCGTAGTAGAGCTAATATGGTATGCCAACATACCTGAATGTCCTACTACATTCAGTCACTTTTTGAAGTATGCCAGACTGGCATACCTTTCTGGATATCCTGATTGACAACTCTTTATTCAGCGGAAGAGGTGTACCACAGATATCTCTGGGATCTATTCGTATCTATTTGACAGATCACAATTTGTCCACTGTAATGGACGCTCAACCAGGAGCTCCACTGGAAAATACGGAGTACCGCAAGGTTCTGTCCCAGGCCCTGTGCCATTTTCTCTCTACATGCAGCCTTTAGGAAACATAAGCAGAAGCGTTAGAGTAAATTCTCAGTCCTATGCAGATGACACCTAGCTATGCATGTCTCTAAAGCATGGAGAACTACTCCACTCTCAAGAAAAATGTGTTTCTGGGATGAGAACTTGGATGACAGCAAATTTCACTCTTCGCAATTCGCATGAAACAGAGGTGTACATTTTTGGACCTAAGTAACACAGAAAGAATTGATTCATTCTGATCTAACTTAAACAGCTTCAAATCTTTCAAAGCCAGCTGGTCAAAAACCTATGAGTCACAATGGATCCAGATCTCTCGTTTGCATACCATATTAAGCAAATTACCAGAATTGCATTTTTACATAACATCTACATAACATATCCAACATATGAAATATCCTCTCAAGGATGTTGACAAACTATCTCATCTAACTTTTTAATAACAAATAAAGCTTGTTATTACCCCTGGAGAGCCAACTTGAATTTACAAGTATAGCAGATACAGTAAACAGTAAACCTGTTTACTGTTTATTGTTATTGTTATTATTTCTGTTGCTAGCCGGCGACAACAAGGGAGGGGGCTTTCCTATTCATATTTTAGAGTTTCTCTTCTCTCGAATGGATTTCATGTTTTAACCAAGGGAGGCTGGTACTGTCCTAGTGTCTAAGGCTGCTTCAAATAGTCTTTGTAATCTGAAGAATTGCTGCACTAGTCTACACTTGACTGGTGGGGACCTCATTTTTATATTACAGTAACTGTTAGTTGCTCCCAACACTCTATAATATCTGCTATCGTTCCACTATCCTCCCACACACACACACACACACACACATACATACACACACACACACACCTCCTTTTGGTGTTGGGGGTTTGAGCTGTCAGCTTCTGCCAAGGCATCACCCTGTCAACGCTGGACCTGGTTGCCAGTGGACATCGATCTGTGACAGTCTGCCAAAGCTGGATCTCTGCTACCTCTACCTCATTTATCAACTTTAACCCAAGTTGAACACTGAATTGCGGTGTTCAACTTTGTTGTGTTTAACACCCAGTGACACTTTCCTGCTGTATAACTGATGTTTAGCTTGTGTTCTGCAACTCTCTTTCACCAACCTCTGGAGGAGGTGATCCCTCACGGAACTGTTCCTCCTGAGAATTCTTCCAGATTTCTTCCTCTTATGAGTTTTTCCATGTCTCCCTTGAGGGTTTCAATTGCTTGAGGACCAGTTCTATGGGCATGTTTGAAGCCCTCTCTGACATTGCTTGTAAAAAGGGCTATTCGATTTTGATGTTCATTTTTTTAATACATCTTATTTTACCCTGCTCCATGTCATCTTACCCTACCTCATGCATTTTGATTTTTTTATCTACCCCATCTTACCTCACCTCTTCATACCCTACTCTACCTCATCTCATCCCACTGCACCTCATCTTACTCTTCCTCATGCTACCCTACCTCATCTTACTTTACCTCATGCTACCCTACCCTACCTCATCTTGCCCTACACCACCTAATCTCATATTTGTCTACCTCTTCTTACCATACCTTATCCTACCCTACCTAATCTTACTTGTTTCTAACTCATCTTACTCTACCCTACCTCATCTCACCCTACCTCATCTTACTGGTCTCTACCTCATCTTACCCTCTCAGCTCACTTCATTTTACCTTACTCTACCTCAACTTACCCCACTCTATCTTAAGTCACCCTACTCTACATAATCTTAGCCTCCCTACTCTACCATGTTACCCTACTTTATCTTACTCTTCCTCACTTTAATATACATCATCGTACTCTACCCTACCTCATCTTACTTGTTTCCACCTCATCTTACCCTACCTCATCTTACTCTACCCTACCTAATTCTTCCCTACCTCATCTTACCCTACCTCATTTGACCCTACCTTATCTTACTTGTTTCTACCTCATCTTACCCTACCTCATCTTACTCTACCCTACTTCATTTTACCCTACCTCATCTTACCCTACCTCATTTGCCCTACCTCATTTGCCCTACCTCATCTTACCCTACCTCATTTTACCCTACCTCATTTTACTTGTTTCTACCTCATCATACCCTACCTCATCTTACTTTACCCTACCTCATTTTGTCCTACCTCATTTTGCCCTACCTTATCCTACTTGTTTTAACCTCATCTCACCCTACCTCATCTCACCCTACTCTACCTCATCTTACCCTCCCTACTCTACCATGTTACCCAACCTCATCTTACCCTACCTCACCTTAATCTACCTCAATTTACCCAACTCTACCTCATCTTATTCTACCCTACTTCATTTTACATGACCTTTTCTTACCCTACTCTACCCTTAGGGAGGTATGGAGGAAGAGGAGAGAAGGAAAGTAGAGAGTAGAAGATTAGGTGGGGAAGAACAGGTACAGAAGAGGGGAGGAGTAGACGGAGAGGTGGGGAGAGTAGAAAAGGAGTTAAGAGGAGTAAAGGAGGAGGAGTGGAGGGGTGGAGCTGTAGATGGAGAGTTGGTCAGGAGAAGGACTGAAGTAGGTGGAAAGGATGGGAGGAGCAGGGGTGGAGGGGAGGGGAGATGGAAACAAAGTGTGGAGGGGAGGAGTAGGGGTGGAGGGGAGGAGCAGGGGTGGAGGGGAGGAGAGATGGAAACAAAGTGTGGAGGGGAGGAGTACGTGGAGTAAGAAGAGATACAAGTGTAGAAGTTGGCCCAGGCAGTGTTCTAACCAGGCCAGCTACTGTAAGATGTAAATAGTCTGTGATCCAACATGAGCTTGCCTCAGCACAGCTCAGGGAATTAATGTCACAGGCCCTGTTGTTGCTCCTTAACCCTCACTCCCTCTCACCTTCCAGCTCTTACCACACCAAGTTTCCTGCGGAGACCTAATTCTCTCAGAATAGGAGGATGGAAACTATAGAGTGCCCTTGGTCTTACGTTGACAACCGCTTATGTGACAGGTAAATTAAAGAAGCTTCCAGATCAATTGTAATTTAATGAGCCTTTTGTTCAGGTGATGTTGGAATTATGTGTTCTTGACAGAGTCCTGTCAGCCAATCAAAAACCTTAACCTGTACAAATTATCCCTTAATTAGGAACACTTCCACTTCTATCAACTATAAATATAACACAAATAATTTAATACAAAAGTATTTGTCTTCAGCAATGAACTCAAAAGAACTTACAGTGGACCTTAAACTACATATAAGTACTAAGAACCACCTAAGCCTGTCTGTTTATGTACATTAAGTAAAAGTTTTCACTGTGGTTGAGTGTGTGACGATGACCTATTACTAACCCCATGGCCTGGAGGGGTGAGGCCAGGCTTATGGGGGTGGGGCTAACAGGGGTGAGGCCTGGAGGGGTGAGGCCTGGAGAGGTGAGGCCTGGAAGGGTGAGGCCTGGAGAGGTGAGGCCTGGAGAGGTGAGGCCTGGAGAGGTGAGGCCTGGAGGGGCGATGCCTTGAGAGGTGAGGCCTAGAGGGGCGAGGCCTGGAGGGGTGAGGCCTGGAGAGATGAGGCCTGGAGGGGTGAGGCCAGGAGGGGCAATGCCTGGAGGGGTAAGGCCTGGAGGGGTGAGGCCTGGAGGGACGATGCCTGGAGGGGTGAGGCCTGGAGGGGTGAGGCCTGGAAGGGTGAGGCCTGGAGAGGTGAGGCCTGGAGGGGTGAGGCCTGGAGAGGTGAGGCCAGCCCACTCTCACATGTTCCCACCCGCTTCTCTCTCTCTCTCTATTAGCCTCCCTGAGCTGATGCTCACCATAAGCTTGTTGTCCAACTAAGACTGTTGAGGGAACGTTATACAATAGACATCTGACTGCTTAGCTGTGAACGGTGACATGTAAATCTACAGGGCGGCTGAGCAGCATGAAGATTTGTGTTTACTTTGACCCGTTCAGGACAATGTGGAAGTGCTTGTCATGACATGAATCATGTTTACTGTTATGGTTTGGATAAATCAACTGTTTTTCAATTTACAGTAAACCAACAGGAACAATCAATATGAAATCAACCGTTTTAGAACTATCAGCCCCAGGTTTAACTCTGGCGCTGCCTGTGAGTCATTGGGATTCACCTTTTGTGCCACAGTGGCAGGTCACAATGACCCGGAGGCAGAACAAGGGCTCATCGGGGGGTTTCATCATTATTAACTTACAATTCCCCCCCTCTGAAAGTGTGAGTCTGCTCTACAGTAGTGAACAGATGTTACTGTGAGTTCCACCCACCGTGGAGGAAGGAGGTGTTGATGAGGAAGAGCTCTCACTCTTCCAGAGGCTCCGGAATGGTGAGAGCTCCGGAAGGATGAGGGCTCCGGAAGGGTGAAGGCTCCGGAAGGATGAGGGCTCCAGAAGGATGAGGGCTCCAGTAATGTGAGGGCTCCAGAAGGATGAGAGCTCCAGAAGGGTGAGGGCTCCGGAATGGTGAGGGCTCCGGAATGGTGAGGGCTCCGGAATGGTGATGGCTACAGAAGGGTGAGGGCTCCGGAAGGATGAGGGCTCCGGAATGGTGAGGGCTCCGGAATGGTGAGGGCTCCGGAATGGTGAGGTCTCTTCCAGAGGCTCCGGAAGGATGAGAGCTCTTCCAAACTGAGGACGGAGGCTCTTCTGTCCATCTCAGATCTTCAGAACCAGAACTCCCTCTCTCTCCTCTCTGGACCCGGGTTCTTGACCTGCACCTCTCAGATCTCTGTTGTCTAAGCAGACATGCACACACACAGAGCACAAGTTTACGTTTAGCTGACTTTTTACTCTTGATGTTCAGATGCACTTGCTATTGTCAGTTTGTTTGTAACTTGGGATTTGTTTGTTGCACTGGGAAAAAAAAGTGACACGTTCAACTAGTTCAGCATGACAAATCTATGACACATTGAGAAGGAATGACAGGGGAGGGGATTGTCATTAAACGCTCTGGTTAGCATTAAGACACCAGGCACTGATCTTATCTGAGGTTGCAACCACACCTTGGACATGATGTTCCTGGTTAAAAACACCACTTCTCCAGAACTGCAAGTGAGTGTTCCCTGTGGGAGTTAGGAGGGCCGTCTGTAATAACAGAAATATTGAAGAGGTAAAAAAACAGGGTTCAGAAACAGTTAAATTGATGTAGCTTTTAGAGTAACAACACGCCACAATTTCAGCATAAGGAAAAGAAAAAAACGTTGTATAAACTTTATAGAAAGGTATTTGTTTGATGTGTGTACAAGGCTGCGGCTGTGTTGAAAGATTGATCGGAGAAATGTTGTTGTTTCTGCTGGAGCCAATTTCTGTTGTTTCATGTTTCTTCTTTTCCTCTAACTGTCTCACACTGCCCCCTGGTGGTCAGGCAGCAGAGTGACAGTCTGGAGCTAAGGAAAGCCTGGCTTCTGTTGTCGATACATTTTACGTTCCTCGTGGGCAGACTAATAACCCAGTAAACCACAAGTACGCACAGTAAAGTTTACACTAATACAACAAGGCTAGTTGTATGATATGTATTTTCAATATTTACAACAATTACGCAACGTTGAGACCAACTAGAACATTTCAAATTAACTTCTGTTGGTTTGAAGTCCTCTTTTCAGCAATATTCCACAGTCTAGTACGTCTGTTCTGGTTTAAACATGACGCTGATTTAGTGTTTCATAACTAAGGTAACAATACATGGCCACAGCCAGGGGCTCAACTGTACATTTGCTGAGGGGTATTTAAGACCCTGGTGTATCATGCATTTTACACATTAGCACCCCCCCCCCTCCTATCCGGCACACCTATGCACTGCACACACCTATGCACTGCACACACTGCATGCACTGCTTACACTGCATGCACTGAATGCACTGCATGCACTGCACACACTGCACACACTGCATGCACTGCACACACTGCACGCACTGCACGCACTGCATGCACTGCACACCCCATTTCTGCGCCACGGGCCACAGCACTGTCCAATATATCAACAATATCTGTCACATTTGAGAGTAAAACCAGTTTTTTCTCCTGGGTCCTGAGGTAAAGAAACGAGGTGTGGAGAGTTTATTGCCATTCAGCTCATCTCAGTGTCTCCCCTACAAACTATCCACATAATCTCTTTAACTTCAGACTTTCGATCACGCTAGCTCCCAGGTCACACGTTAACCACAACAAGTCTCGTAACCCGGTAACACGTGCTACGCCAGGTAGCACGCTCATGCACACCAACCCCCCCACCTCAACCACCATCCCCTCCCAGCCCCACCCCCATCCACCCATCCAATCGCCCTACACCACCCCCCCCCACCTCGACCCCCGCCCTATCTCCCCCAACATTCTTCTACCAAATCCCCGTTCTTCGCAATTTGTCCGATTGTCTCCGTGGCTGTCTCCTCCAGCCACACATTGACACTAACTTCCCTTCCACATCCAGGACCAAAAAGGCCTCGTCCATTTGAGAATCATGAACTGCGGATATTTATGGGCGAAGCTTAACAAAACGTCCTTTACCCCTAATTTGTTTTTACTGCAGAAAACCTACAACTTCCCTGGCTACTACGCTACTATTACCTACCTACCACTACTTACTCCATCTACTAACTACGTACTAACTTGTTCACCTACTACTACTCACACCTACGTACTTCACTTAACTCTGACTCTACTACTACTCAACTAAAACAATGGTCTGTATTAGACATACCCTTAACCTCCGTCTACACCTAGATGTACTACCTACACTACTACACGATACTAACTCTCTCGTTACTGATACGAACTCATTTTACTCTCTAAAACACTCATACTTAACCTATCACCTCGAATTACATACAGAGTGCTCCTCATCATACAGTACGCACTATATTCGCTACTATTTACCTACTACTAAGACTCATCTCGAATTACCTCACTAATATACTCGTCAACTGTTTACTACTATACTGACTACCTGCACTCTAATATCTGAGGGCCTACTCACCTAACTCACTACCGTACAACCTTCATCTAGCACTTCATCCTCCTCACGTGACTCTACACGACACACAACTACATAACGCGCTCCTCACTCTAATCTCACCATTAACTTTAGCCTACCATACCTTCTACTACCTACTACTCACTATTCACCTACTATACTATTACCTATCTCACTACACGTTTACGGCCTACCTACTACTGTTCTAGCTCCCCACCTCTACGGTAACCTCTACTACACACACCTCACTATTACACGAGCGGCTTACTAGTACTCACTAAAGCTTACGGTGGCTTATTGTTAACGACTCAGCTCACGTTAACTAACCTACTGTAAACTATTCACTACCACTCTACGTATTACTCCTATTACTCTACTAACTACTATACTCTACCCAACTTGGTTCCTACCATGAGGATAGCGCCCCTACTTGACTAGCGTTACCTACCTTAAACTACTACACGCGTTACTCTATCAAACCATACTACTGTTACTACTACTAGTACTACTGTAACTACTACTGTAACTACTACTACTACTATTTTTTTTCCTACATTTCAATGATCCTGTAACTTTTCTCCTCAGATTGCTTCTACTTCTAATAAAACGGATATTTTTGTCCTTGCTATGTTCTGTTATATTTGAGATGAGTTTTACTCCACAGATTAGGAAAATACTGCACTTCAGATTATTTTTTATATTTTTCATAATAATGAAGCATAATTTTTTTCTGCACTGTAGTATGATTAATGAAGTAACAACGTTATTGTTGCCCTGGAGATATATTATTATTGCTGAACTGTGCCTGGTGGCTGAAATGGTGATTTAATTTGCATTGTGTCTGATAAATACAGATTGGTCCTTGACTGTCTTAAACTCTATGTACTTTTGTAAATATGTATGCATGTATAAAGATCACTGGACATGTTTGCAGTTGTAGGTTTCTTACCTTTCTATATGTCTGCAGGACAGGTACAAAATACCTGAGCTAAACAGGCTGAAGGTTTTCAAACTACATTTTTCTTCTCTATCATTCTCTTCTCTTCCATCCTCCTATAGGTTTTGTATCTGTTTCTTCCATCTTCTCCTTCTTACCATTCTTCTTCTTTCCTCTCTCTCTTCTCCTCTCCACTCCTCTGCACTCCCATTCAGTCCTCTCTTCCTCTCCCCCCTTCTCTCCTCTGCACTCTCCTTCTCTTCTCTCTTCCTCTCCTCTCTTCTCCTCTGCACTCCCATTCAGTCCTCTCTTCCTCTCCTTTCTTCTTTCCTCTCCTCTCTTCTCCTCTCTTCCTCTCCTCTCTTCTTTCCTCTCCTCTCTTCTCCTCCCCTCCAGTCCTCTCTTCCTCTCCTCTCTTCTCTCCTCTGCGCTCCTCTTCCGTCCTCTCTTCCTCTCCTCTCTCCTCCTCACTCCTCCTCTCCTATAGTGGCTGGACTGGGGAGCAGCAGGCAGTGAGCAGGGCAGCTTTATAGTCAGGACTCAGGACCCCGAACCAATGAAAAGAAAACATGTGCCCAGGACCATCTGCAATGGAAAAACAAATCCTGTAAGATTGTGTGGACTTTGCAGAGCGGAGAAAGGTGTCCAGATGCTTCAGGTCTCAGTGAAGAGAAGCTTATACACACTTACACACACTCACTTACACACACACTCACTTATACACACACTCACTTACACACACATTCACTTACACACACATTCACTTACACACACTCACTTACACACACATTCACTTACACACACATTCACTTACACACACTCACTTACACACACACTCACTTACACACACATTCACTTACACACACTCACTTACACACACTCACTTACACACACACACATTCACTTCTACACATGAACACTGACACACACGTTCACTTCTACACACACACACACACACACATTCACTTCTACACACACACTTACACGCACACATTCACTTCTACACACACATATATTCACTTCTACACACAGATTCACACACACATTCACTTCTACTCACACACACTTACACACACGTACACACTCCCACATACACACATTCACTTCTACACTCACACATACGCACACACATTGACTTATACACACACACTGTATACTGTACATACATACATACATACATACATACATACATACATACATACATACATACATACATACGGACACTCACATACTGTACATACACAAATAGGCACTACACACTCATATACAGATTCACTCACAAGCACATGCATTCTCTCACACACAGTCTCACACACACACTGTCTCTCACACGCACTGTCTCTCACACACACTGTCTCTCACACACTGTCTCACACACACACTGTCTCTCACACACACTGTCTCACACACACAATCTCACACACACACACACACACACACATTGTCTCACACACACTGTCTCACACACACACTGTCTCTCTCACACACACACACACACACAGAGTCTCACACACACACACACACACACTGTCTCACACACACAGTCTCACACACACACACACACATACATACACACACACTGTCTCGCACACAAACTCATTCCAGCGTCTGCTTTTCTGTTGTATATGTCATATGCACTTTGAACACTTTGACAAAATGTCTTCTGTTAAGTCTCTGGTTAGCTGTTCAGACAGGGACTCAATAAAGAAAGTGATATATTCTCTTTCCTTTTCACTTGAACAGAGAATAGATTGACAGTATTAGCCTCTGGCTCGCCTCGCTACTAACCTTGCCTCTAATCTCCCTTCGTAGCACTAAGCTGTCGATGAGATTTGACGGAATTATGTTAGTGGACACCTGCAACTATTATTACTGAGCCAGTCAACCTCACATGGCTTTCGATTCCTGATGGTACACTGCATATGGTACGAGTTACTGTAGCGATGGCCCGGGTGGTAGAACTGAAGTAAATCTTTGTTGAATGGCGAGCGTTGTCGACATCGTTTTACCAAGAGGTCAATAAAAAAAAGAGTTGGTCGTGAAAACGTAGCCTTGAAGTAAAATGACTTATTTGTCGGAGGGATTTCTTATAGACTATTGCCCAAATCGAGAACCGAGACTATTTTACTTTTGTGTTTGTGCAAATCACCTTGCAGACTTTTGAGTCGGTCTTCATCGTACTTTGAGTCCTAAAACAGACTGCTCTTTTGACAAGTCCTCTATTTGGGGCAGCGTCTCTGCCGCCCTGCAGCGATGCTCCGAGGCCGAGACGGACCACCGGGGTGCGAGAGACTCCACTGTACGGCTACTATCACTTCTCATTGATAAGCTTCCTCCGACTGGCGGTCCACCTGACATGAATGAAACGTGACTAGTGACTCAGATCAGCCATAAGGACCGACACCTGCCCGAGCCCAAATTAGCCCGGCTTCCTTTAGTGGGACTCTCTCATTCACAAGCTGGTTAAATAACCCTCCGTATGTTCTCAATGAGACTCAGACGAGTTGAGACGAGGAGTTGTTGATCAGCCAACACGGTGATCACCCACTCACGGTTTAAGATCGTCCGATGACATGTCAGAAGTTTGTTCTTGCATGCAAGCAATTACTTTTCCGCTTTAGTTTTTAGGGGATTATGTAGCCTAGCATTTAAACACAATAATACGTAGGCTGGGCTACTTCATATAATTTATCAAGTCAATTTTAATGTTAACAATACATTTGTTATTTACAAAATAGGTCTACGCGTTAAAACGTGAAAACTTTTTTTTTTCTCTCTCCAAAAAAATTAAGACCCCTGTCTCGAGCTCAGCCAACTACCGCAAAGCGGGACGGGATAGGAGAGTGTGAATCCACTCCAGGTTTTGCGGTTTACTCTGAATTCCAGTAAAGCGTAACGTACAGCGGTCATCAGCATCTCGAGCGCCAACATACCACACACGCTGCTGGGGCACACGCTGAAATGCAACTTTCCAACGGTTTCCCAACTTCACAAAGTCCAAATATGTTCTACACTGAACAAAATCACGATTATTATCGCATTATGTCAAAGTTAAAAGTGCTGTTATCATTCGCGCTAAATCGTTATTTTAATAAAGATGTGTTGTTGTTTTTCTTTTTTTGTTATCCAGTCATTGTCAATATGCTGCATTTGTGTCCATCAGAAATCCAACATTTAACTTCATTCGTTATTCATTTTGAACCTACTACAGCAACTACCACCACGGAGAGAAATCCTAGCAGCGTGGTCCTTTTTTTTAAGAAAAACAAAAAGTGCACTTCCTGTTTCGGGGTGGTCCACAGACTTGGAGAAAGAGAGAGGGAGGGGGGGGGGCGGGGAGCACAAGGGGTTCGCATTCCCCTATAGGCTGTGCAACCAACTTCGGGCTTTGCGGGACTCAGTAAGCGAACATGGGGCTCAATTTTGTTGAAGTTTTCGAGTATTGGCTCTGAAGAAAACTATGGAAAGCGACTGATAAAAGAGTATAAAGGCGCGGTTATAACCCGGCCAGCGGAGTTATACTTCATCTGTATGTGCCTTCCAGAACGTTGGGATAACTTTATTGGAGATTCTTAAACCCCCAGCGGGACGTGAATGCTCGGTCTCCGCCGCTCTTCCAAGAAACAGTCCGGGAACAAGGTTTCTTTAAAAAAAAAGAAGAAAAAAACCTGATGAACTCTCAATTTCCCTTTCAGCAGAGGTAAGATATAATTACAGTGATGTTCCATGGTATTATGCAAATAACCTGTATGTTTTACGCTTGTAAAACAAAAAAAAAGGAGTCAACATTTGCGATGAGCGCAAAGATAATAAGAGATACGAGCTACTTCAGTGCATTCAGTTCAGTTCAATTGTATACCAAAGAGTTATTCATTTCAATACAAGACGTGGTGCGGTGGCTGGAGATTCTTCTAATCGCACATTCAATGTGGTGATGTCTGAAAAGTTTGGTATTGATTGTTGATCTTTTTTTTATATTTACTGCAGTGGCATGTAATTGCAAATTGGGGCCCAGTTGAATGTGGCCATAGCTTGTATCTAATACTCATTGATTTTGCTCGGTGGTTTCAGTATTAAGACAGTTCTCTTCCTTGCTGAGAAAGCAGCCAGACCACCGTGAAAGGCCTTTCTTTTCCAAGTGAGCGCTTCGCCGCATAACCCTCTCCTGTTCTGTCTCCTGTGTTCTGAGCTTGTAAATTCTTCCCTCACGGTTTGATGTTTGAAAATAGCTCCAGGAATAATGCTCGTCTTGGAATGTCGTCTGCCTGGTCGAGACGGCAAGTGTCGATATGAAAAAGTATAACTTTGGGAGTGTTTAATATTGTTGGGTTTTTTGTGTGTGTGTGTTTTTTTTTTCATCAACGACATACCAACGTCACAGACTTGTACACAGTCTGTGAGACTGAAACAGCCAAGCCCTCGCGCAGTGTGTTGGGGTTACCGAATTCCGTAGAGGGTCGTAGGACCGCACGAGAGCAGCTGTTTCTTGTAACCTGAAATACTTGAGGTGCCAATATATTTTCCAAATATGCGTTTCAGTCTGGACACCCACGACAGAACGACATCATTATCTGACACAGTAGGCCTACTCTTCAGGTCAAGACCAGGAATTGACATCACAATTTTTGGCTGATTCGTTTTTATAATGCATTATCCGATGTATTTAGTATAACTCTCCCACGCCATTACCTAATATTCACTTCTTAAAAGGACATCCAGAACAATACTAGCCTAATAATCAGACGTAATCTTAGTAATTATCCTCGAAAGAGGTCACTTTATCTGCTAATGTGCCCAGTTAAGGGCTTTTTAAGCTAATGTGGTGTTAATGCCTTGAAGAGTGTCAACACTACAGACTATTGACCTACCAAACACCTCAGATCTCCTGACTGAGCAGAGAAGCGGTGATGTCAAGCACTCTCACCACCATCAACAGCCGTCACGCTGCAGGATAGCCAATTGGATTCATCCAGAAGACGTTTCTTTAATTTTTAAAAATTATTTCAGACAGTCAAGATTCGGTCCATAAGAAAACAAGAATTTAAAATACATTAAAGACTTAAAATACGGTTTAGTGCATTACATCAAGTAATACATAATACAGTAATACATGAAGTCATTTTATAATCCAAAACGACCTAGTAGGCCTACAAATGACGCACGTGAAAAGGGCAAACAAAAATCAAAGATTGTGACACCTCAGGCGGTCTCACGTCCAGATTTCAGTCGCGCGTCTTATTGTTTTTTTAGAATAACCGTTTAGACGCTTGTTCAGAGAGAACGGTTGGACTGAGACTCGGGCCTTTAGATGAACATACGCACGAGCGGGTAGGTCTGTGTTGAAACATCCATTTTGCTCTTCTCTTTTCTCCACTCTTGACGTATGACTGTTTAGCCTCTAATCTGCATTTCTACTTTTTTTTTCACCATGGATTTTCTCTTTGAGTTTTTACTTGTCTTCTGTGAGGGTTTAAGTTGGTTTGAGGGGCAGTTCTATGGGCATATGTGAAGTTCTCTGTTTCAGTGTTTGTAAAAGAGACTAAAGTAATACATTCTGATTGGATTTTGATGTGGTTTACATGTTTTGGATGACGGAGGGTAACGTTTGTTTAGATGAGGCTTCAATTGTCATAGATAAGTGTTTTATGGAGCCTAGTAAATACAGACCATGACTCTGACTCTGACCACTGAAGTACTGTTACAAACTCTCCACTTCTCTTCTGATCTCCCAATCACTGACTTTCTGCTGTGGGTTTGTAGGCACTGTTGTCGTGAATCTTGGGATGAAAGTGAAATGAACATAACGAGAGAGTAACGCAGCCAAGATCATTCTAACTAATCCAGTCAGATCAGACGTACAGTGTGTCGTTTCTCTTTTCTACAAGCATGCCAAACATTCCCAACTGCATCCTAAATCTTGGAAGGAAGATAAAGTCAAACTCCCACACAAACGTTTTATTCTATTTGATGTCATTGTTGACGCCTGTGTGGCTGATCACGTCTGGTCACAGAGGGGTTAACCTGAATTCGTTGCCGCGGTAACTCTCAGGGTTGCTTTTGGTTGACCCACACAGACGAGCTGTAGGTGTACCTGTGTTTGGGGGGGTCTGAGGGGGGAGCGGCAGGAGGGGTGGAGGGGTCAGGTTCTGGGGTGTTCCTCAGGTTAGAGTTGGGCTGACCTGGGAGGTGGAAGCTTGTTTTGGGGGGCTGGGACAGTGCTGGTCTGGGGTTAGAGGGTAGCAGGCAGGGCAGGTCCTTTGTGAGTGAGACAGGTGCTGGACAGAGCCTGGTCTGGCGTAGAGGACAGGGAGGTGAGCAGGCAGACAGGGCTGGCCCATTGCTGAGGAACAGGTGAGCAAGCAGGCGTTAGAGCGGGACAGTGAGGAGGGGGCAGACAGCGCAGGCTGCGTCTGGGTTAGAGGGACAGGACGGGGGAGCAGGACAGGGCTGGTCTGGGGTTAGAGGGGGGGTGGAGGCAGGGCAGGGCTGGCCCTGGTGGTGGAGGTGAGACAGGGGGTTGGGACAGTGCTGGTCTGGGGTTAGAGGGGGGACAGGGGAGGGGGTGGAGGCAGGGCAGGACAGGGCTGGCCCAGGTGCTGGAGGGGAGACAGAGGGGTGCACTTGGCCTGCGTGAAAGGCACGGTTGGTGGGCTTCCCATGCTGGCCTATTCTTTATCAGGTGCTGATGAGTCTCTGTCAAAGCCAAAAGGACACCCCATAGGGGACATCCTAAACAAATAAACCATCCAGGAAGGACTAGTGTTCTTGTATCTTACACAGTAATACAGGATGTAGTAAGTGCTCCTGTAAGCTAGCCTGCTAATGACCTCAATCCTGCCCTGAGCAGAAGGACTCGAGACTGACCAGGGTGGGTAGGGACGGAAGTGGAGAGGATGGAGGTATGGAAGTGATGGAGGAAGGAGGGCTGAGGGAGAGAGGAGAGGGATAGAGATGAGAGAGAGACAACAATGGATTCATGCTTATGATGTCGCTTTGGATGAAAGCATATGCAAAACTTTTTTTTTTTTACAACAACAATGGAAAACATTGCAGAGAGAGGAAGAGGGAGAGAGAGGAAGAAGGGAGCTGCGGAGAGAGAGGAGAGAGACGTGGGTAGGAAGAGGAGAGAGAGAGCTGGGAAGAGAGAGAGAGAGAGAGAAGCTGGGGGAGAAGATGAGAAGAGAGAGGGCTGTAGAACAGAGGAGATTGGATTCCTGTGTGTGTCCGATACACATCATGTGATGCAGGCAGGCAGCAACAAGCGATGTTTTTTTGTCCAGATTTCATTTTGGGCCGCTAAGCAAGGAACATGTGTCACATGACGTGCCCCTGCCCTCCCCACTCTTCCCCCCTCCTCGCAGGGAGACCACCCTGGCTGAGTTCAGAGGCCCTCAATCAGACCCTTTCACACCCTGTGAACCTGAAACAATCAGGGTTTAATAGCAGCTGTCTGTCTGTCCCTGTCCACCTTAAGCTCTCTGCAGGCTGGGGCAGAGACTGGGGCAGAAACAGAGACAGGGGCAGAGACAGAGGCTGGCGAACAGAGACTTGGCTGACAAACTGGCAGCGACTGGAAGAGACTGGGACAAGTGGGCAGACAGAGACTGGCAGGACAGAGCTGCGCAGGACAGAGCTGCAGACTGGACAATGACTGGACAGACTGGGCAGACAGAGACTGCGGGCCAGGCACAGAGTGGGCAGGGACAAGAACTGGGCAGGGGACAAGACTGCAGGACAAAGACTGCGCACGATGGAGGCGGTAGCACCAGAGACTGGCAACTGCAGTGACATGAGACTGGGACAGAGCTGGCAGAAAACGGGCAGCAGAGCTGGGCAGGACAGGAACTGGGCAGGACAGAGGACTGGCAGGACAGAGACGGGCAAGGACAGAGCTGGGCAGGGACAAGGGCTGGGCAGACTGGACAGAGACTGGTACAAGAGCGGCAGGACAAAGACTGGGCACGATGAAGGCTGGGTAGGACCAAGACTGGCACGCAGAGCTGGCAAGGACAGACTGGGCAGGCGACAGAGGACGGGCTAGGATAGGGGCAGGGGGCAGGGGAACTAGGAGAGAGAGACCAGATTGACATGCTCCCAGACACACACAGACAATACTGCTAGAGCTCTCTGTCCTCCTCCCCTGCTCTCATTCTTCATCTTTGTGTTGGTCTCTTACTGAGCGAAGGGATGAAATCAGAGGCTGCCTGCCCGCCGTGTTCTGGTGGTCGTTTCAAAGCTCAACTGGTGGTCGTTTCAAAGCTCAACTGGTGGTCGTTTCAAAGCTCAACTGGTGGTCGTTTCAAGGTTGAACAATTTTCCAAACTTGTCGTTCGTTCTCTCTCAGCCTCTCTTTTGCACATCGTTTTTTTTTATTTATCCATGAGTGCAGTTTGGAAGTGTGTGACTTTTGTGTTTGCTTGCATGCGTATGCTGTGTGTGTGCATGGTGTGAGAGACTGTGAAAGTGTGTGTTTGATGTTAAGAGTGATAGTGTGTGTGAGTGTGTGTGTGTGTGTGAGAGAGAGACAGAGAGAGAGACAGAGAGAGAGAGACAGAGAGAGAGACAGAGAGAGAGAGAGAGAGAGAGAGAGAGTGTCTCTGAGACCTCGACCAGACCCCAGACCCAGTCCAGTGTTGTGTTAGTGATATAGTGAGTCTATGATGAGGGGACAAATTCATTTCCTTCCCAGAAGGTTTGATTCAGAGGGAGCGTGTCTGTGTGCCAGGCAGAGAGAGGATCAGATCAGACACAAGACAGGATCTCTCTCTGCATCAATGCTCACTCACTGCATGAAACCTCTGCTCTCACAAACTCTTTTTCTCTCTCTACTTTTCTCTTGCGCACATCTCTCACTCTCTCATGTCTCCCCCCTCTCTCCCATCTCTCTCTCTCCACCTTGTCTCCCCCCTCTCTCCCATCTCTCTCTCTCCACCCTGTCTCCCCCCTCTCTCTCTCTCCACCCTGTCTCCTCCCTCTCTCTCTTTCCTCTCCCTCTCAGCCGACTGAAAGCAAAGATGAGGCGGTGTTTATTTTTTCGCCAGGTTGCCATGGTCGCTGTGCGTTTGTGTTTCGTCATCAGTAATTACAACGCTCCAATGTCTCTACCTTCCCCTCCCTTCCCCTGCCCCCTCCCTCCTCCTCCCCTTCCCCTGCCCCCAAACCTCCTCCCCTTCGCTTCTGTCCCTACCCTATTCGTTCCTCCCCGACCCATGTCCAAGAGTTATGTTTGATAAGCAGTTAGATTTGAACTCTGGTTCAGTTACTTCCTTTGTGGTAGAAGAGTATTGTTCATCGCTGTCCTCCTCTTACATTTTAAGTACTTCTGCTTCAGTTTTTCTCTGCTTATCCTGTTCCCACATCCTCTCTGTTGTAAATCAGGGATGACTTTACACAGAAAATATCTGGTGTAAACAAGGGATTACTTTACACAGAAAATGTCTGTTGTAAACTGGGGAAGCCTTTACACAAAAAATATCCGTTGTAAACCAGGGATGACTTTGCACAGAAAATATCTGTTGTAAACAAGAGATGACTTTACACAGACAATATATGTTGTAAACTGGGGAAGCCTTTACACAGAAAATATCTGTTGTAAACCAGGGATTACTTTACACAGAAAATATCTGTTGTAAACTGGGGATGACTATATACATAAATATCTGTTGTAAACCAATGATTACTTTAAACAGATATCATCCATTAAAATGAACTAGCTAGAGATGAAAATCTTTACTGCAAAGTAAACAGTCTATTTTACACTCAAAATGACTGTCCTGGATGTTTTAGATTTCCCATGGCTTCAACACACCTAATTTAAATGACTTAGCAAAACATACAGGACAGGTAAAGTTTTTTTCTCCACACAGAACACATAAGTGTTGTTGTTTTTTTCAAAATCCTTTTCTCAACCTTTAAACCTTTTTGATGATTCGAAGAGAGATATTTCAAGTTGTCAGCATAAAAAAAGCATTCCTGGTGAATGTATCGTGTATTTTTGTATTTAAGTGATGTGAGGTCCATCAAGCAGCAGTAATAGCTACTTTTTACCTCAGTGTATATCAGAGCCCACACTTTAAAGTGAAAACGTGTAGTCACTAGCTTCACATTTAAACAGTCTTTTTAAACATGAGCATCTGTATTTCTACTTCAATGTTGTACAACAACGCGATTAGTCAACCGACTGTAGAATGTTGATGTCAGGCAGCAGTTTAACACGCAACATGTGTGACGTCCATCGCTTTTAATTCTGAAAGGTGTTTTAAATCTCATGCGTTCGCTATGTTGATACCCGTCTCAAGTTATACTGAGTTCCATGCCACCTCACAGCAAATCAAATCAAAAACACCACCAGTACTTACTCCCCCAGAAACATTGGGCTAGACAGCAAACGTTCTAATGACATAATCACCTACTATCAACATGTAAAGTAATGGCAGATTAACGACGTCGCCATTTCACTATTTAATAAACACAACATTGCGACTAGGGTCAAGTGACCAACTATTGGCGCTGTTTAAGTTGGGGAAAATCGCCAAGCCATGTCCAGCTTTCTATTTTGACATTTTTGACTGCTCTACAGGATTTATGATCATCATTTGATACACCTCTCCTAGTTTACCGCTTTCCTAATATTATATGATCATAATCCTTGGCTAGTCCCGCCACAATATAAGCACAACATGAGCTCAGAAATTGAGAAAACAAAATTGGATAGGTATTAGCAAACTGGTTTGTAGCTAGCTGGCTACCTGTACATTTGTTTTGAAGAACTTCATATCATTATCTAAGGAGGTGTACATACTAGCTATAGCCGGCTCAATGTACCATTTTGCTCACCTGAAGAAGCCGGCAGAGTATTGTTTGCTCCAAGTTTCAGACCAAATCCAATAACTTGTACCGCTGAGCTAACTAGCACTAGCCTACTGATGTGTGGCCTGTGGAGTTGGTAGAGCTAACAAGGCAGTGGAGGGCGGAAATACTGTGTTGATATAACAGCTTGGAAATATAGCTTGTTTCATAAGATGTTATCACCCTGGTCAGTGGCGTTTCTGCAGCCGTTGTAGCTAGTTAGCTAGCTAGCTAGCTAGCCATCTCTCAGAAGATAACAAGCTAGTACAGGTCGGTGTGCTCTTCTGTAGACACTCGCGCAGGTTTGTAACGTTAGTGATTGTGGCTAGCTAGTTAGCAACGGTTTACTTCACTTTTAGACACAAAAAAGTCATTATACCTTGAGCTCTTGAATTCTGTCATACATTTGGCGTGACATTTCCATTCATAGATACCAAACCAACGTTTGGGTACAAAAGGTTCGGTCGACGGGGGGAGGGGCGACGGTGGTGGGTCGGTTTTTATCGCCTGTTTTCTTTTAACTATGTATATAACTCCAGACAACGCGGCATAAATCTGCGCCTCGTCCAGTTATTGTGGAATAAGTTATTCTTTCCTCCTGAGAGTGAGAAATGGTTGAAATGCGTGTGAAATACAAGGTGTTGCGTGAGATTGTGAGAAATAGTTGAACGGGCGTGAGTCTCACGGCAAATGTTTGAAATTTAAACCGTTCAACGGAACTTTCCAGCCGACGTAAGCAACGCTTTCATAAACAAGAACACGCTAATTTGGACAGATACGTAACGCAACTGAGGAACAGTTAGAGTGCAGCTAAAGTGGTAAAATAAATAAGAAAGAAAGACATGCAAATGAGAGACATTGTATGCCTTGCTCAAGGCAAGCACATTTAATATGGTGTTTGTGTTAAAACTGAGTCCTGTGACGTCTGGACAAGCCGACATGACGTAGCACCTGTAGCTGTCCCAGATCACACACCTCCACACTGCTCAGTCAGCCCAACACACAAACACAATTAGGCCTTTAGAGAAAGAATATTGTTGGCAGGCAGAGAGAAAGACGGCTATTCTGTCACTGTAGGACCTGCTGGAAGAGAAGGAACTGAACTGTGGGGGTGAATCAGGGAACAAGAGAGAGAGACGGGGGAGAGAGAGACGAGGGAGAGAGAGACGGGGGGAGAGAGACGAGGGAGAGAGAGAGACGGGGGGGGAGAGAGACAAAGGGAAAGAGGGAGATATGGAGAGAAGTAAGAGAGAGAAACAGGGAGATAAAAAAAGAGAGCGATAGAAGGAGAGAACGAGAGCGAGAGATTGTTTTAAATCTGCAGTGAGTCAAGCTCTCAAATTTATGCCCATGGGCTGCTTCTTGGGTGGGCTAGCAGGAGAGAGAGAGAGAGACATAGACAGAGGGAGGGAGAGAGAGGGAGAGAGGGAGAGGAGGGCGGGGGAGGATCTCTGCTGCGGGGGAAAGTTGCAGACTCCACACTGCTCTCCCTGCAGCTTGGCTGGAGCTCAGGAACAGCTCCTGATCCCAACGCTTCGGTTCGCGCTCCTGCATCCATTCGCTGCTACGGAGGAAGGACGTTTTACTTTGAGGGGTTTAGTTTGCGACTCGGTCGACTACCAAGTCAAGTTCTCTTGCGCATCTGCTGGTTCTGGTTAACTAATGCATCGGCTAGCAGAAAAGGATTGAGGAAAAACTGTAAGAGTGTGTGGGTGTATATTTATGATTGTGTGTGAGAGAGAGAGAGAGAGAGAGAGAGGGAGGGAGAGAGAGGGAGGGGGAACGACTGTATTGAGGAATGAGCAGTGTTGTCTGTTGATTGAGCAGATGTGCTGGAATGAGCATTAGCTGAACGTGAGCTCACATTCTGTCCTCCTCACCTCACCTCCTCTCCCTCTACTCCCTTCTCACCTCCTCCCCTCTCACCTCCTCTCTCCCTCTCCACCCCTCTCACCTCCTCTCCCTCTCCTATCCTCTCACCTCCTCTCATCCTCCTCTCCTCTCACCATCTCTCTCTCTCTCTGCACATCTCTCCCTCTTCATCCTGCCTCTCCTCACCTCCACTCCTTGGCTCCTCCCCTCCTTTGCTTCCTGTGTAGTTTCTGTCTAACCCTCCATTCTTTCCTCCCCTCCTTTTCCTCCTTCCTTCTCCCCTCCTCTCTCAGATGCTGTTGTCTGTACGTTTCACTCCACATCAGAGCCCATGTCTTCTGTAGATCCCCCTGTGTGTTTCTCTGTCGGAGCGATGAAGATGTCCATCATTGTAAAATATCACCAAAGAAAGCAAGTTCTAAGGAACAGTACAGGCCTAACTCCACCCATGTAAACATATAAACACACACACACACAACACTGACAACACAGTTACTCACACACACACAAATACATGCATGCACACACCACACTCACACACACCGCACTCACAACAAAGTCACTCGCGCACACAAACACACGCAACTGCGCCACACCAGCGAGCTACGGCCACACCAAAACCGGCGGGAAGTGGTTACTACGCTATGGACACCAGTCACCTCACCACACACTTGCAACTCGGTCCGGCAACAGCAACAGTCACTCGACACCACATAAACACCACCACACCCACAATAAAACAGCGATACTAAACCCACACACAGGCTCAGTACACACACACACACACACACACACACACACACCCTAGTCCTGTCAGATGTGATGACTGAACCCAGTGCTTCTCACGCTGCTTCCTGAAGTTGACTGACTCAGAGCTATCCCACCTCGATGCAGTTCCAAAGTTAGCACCTACACACACACTGGGGTCCTTCGAGCGTGGCCTCGGCCTCTGGAGCTAATGCAACTAAGGGTAGGAATATGGTTATTGGTGGACAGTTGGGTAAAACCATCTCTTTACGGGTGATTATTTACAAGCGAGCAATGGTCCTTGGGTTTTCGTGTTGCGGGTGGTTGGGGAGAGGGAGCACGGGGACGGTGAGGGGCGAGAGAGGTGTCGGGCCGAGTGTTATGTATGGTGTAGACAATGGAGCCCTACTAAATGGGCTTTGTGTGTACAGTGTGTGTGTGTGTGTAACAAATGAACTCTCCACAGACCCTGGCGACATCTGGTCTCCATTGCTCCTCTGTGACATAACGGTGCCTGTTAATCACAGCATGGGGGCCACTTCCTGGTCTGCTGCTCGGACACTGGGGTGGGGGCCCCGCCCGCCGAATGAAGGCCCAGGCAGAGACAAGTGGGCGCTCCACGCCCGAGTGAATCTCTTGTTGCCATGCGTTGTCCTTCGGTCTGCTCCCATCCCCGGCTCTCGCGCAGGCCGGTAAACAGCATGGGAATGGTGGTGTTCGCCCCCAGCTCTCTGGTAGACATTCTTAAAACAACGGCAGATCAAATCCCCTCTTGTTCCTAGGCTTCAATTCCCCCCCTTGTACATCTCTTTAGATTAAAGCTTTGGGTTAATGAAGACGTCCGCTTCCTGATTAAAACCAAAACTTTACGTTTAGCTTCACACTATGTTTCCACATATTGCTGAAGGAGTCCCGCTATGGCCTGGGGTTCCTGACTAGTACTTGTGGGCACTATAGCTATTCGCTCCCTACGTTGGTGACTCAGTGTGAGGTCCCTTGGGTGACAGGGTGCGTCGCGTGACGACAGCCGACTCAGTGTGATCAGTTTTTGTCACATGGACAGTGCTTTTTGCTTTTGTACTCTGCACAGTCGTGTTTTGCAGCAGTCCCGGATTGACAGGGTAGGGTGGAGACAGTGATAGTGACCAGCCTCCATCGCGGAGGGTTCTGTGAGGCACAGTACTAGCATATATGTCACATAGGTTCGCCACAGGTCCGGTGACCAGATAGAACTGGTGATAAGGAGTAACCGAAGCGCGTCCACAGAAATGCTCGGTCGACATCTCTCTTTCTCTTACCAGTGACGGACTCGTGGTTACTCTCTCCTTGCTCTTGTATCGAGGCGTGCGACGTACAGCCGCTGCATAGTTCGTCAGAGGCTTGTAGTAACTGGCTTTAGCGTCGCTCTGCTCACACCTTCTCTCTCAAGCTCTCTCTCTCCCTCTCACGGCCAATTTGGTCGGCAGGTGAATGTTGGCTTGTCATCTCAGCAGAAAGTACTTCATGAGTGGCAACTAAAGTCCTGCTGTCCCTGGTTTTCAGACACTAGGCTGCTCTTTTCCCACTCCTCCCCTACCTCACTCATACCTCTACACTAAGCTGCTCTTTTCCCCTCCTCCCCTACCTCACTCTACCTCTACCCTGCTCCTCTTTCCTCCACCACCTCCCCCCCTACCTCACTCTACCCTGCCCCTCTTTCCTATCTCTCTCCTCCTCCTCCTCCTCCCCTACCTCACTCTACCTCTACCCTGCTCCTCTCTCCTCCCCTACCTCACCCTACCTCTACCCTGCTCCTCTCTCCTCCACCACCTCCTTCCCTACCTCACTCTACCTCTACCCTGTTCCTTTCTCCTCCACCTCCTCCTCCCCTACCTCAGTCTACCTCTACCCTGCTCCTCTCTCCTCCACCACCTCCTCCCCTACCTCCCTCTACCTCTATCCTGCTCCTCTCTCTTCCACCACCTCCTCCCCTACCTCCCTCTACCTCTACCCTGCTCCTCTCTCTTCCACCACCTCCTCCCCTACCTCACTCTACCTCTACCCTGCCCCTCTGCCACCTCTCTCCTCCTCCTGCCCCTCTTCCCTCTCTCTTTCCTCTTCCACCTCCTCCTACCCTATCTCACTTTACCTCTACCCTGCCTCTCTTATCTCTGTCCTCCTCCAGCCCCTCTTACCACCCCAGCCCCTGTCCTGCCCTACCTCAACAATTGGTGCACCTGCCACCAAAAGTGTGCAGGGTGCGTGAGAGAGAGGAAGAGGGTTTAATGTGTGTGTGTTTGGAGGGGGGAAGTGTGTGTGTGTGTGTGTGTGTGAGTGTGAGTACAGAAGGCAGTGAAAGAGAGTGAAAGGACAAGTGTGTAAGGTGTCTCTGTGCTCTGTGTGTTGGCTGGTGGCGAAAGCTGAGGAGCCTGCTGTGTGTTTGTGCCAGACAGAGTAGAGAGGCTGAGGCCACACACACTCTGCTGTGGTGCCACACACACACTGCTGTGGTGCCACACACACACACACACACACTGCTGTGGTGCCACACACACTCTCCTGTGGTGCCACACACACACACACACACACACTGCTGTGGTGCCTCACACACTCTCCTGTGATGCCACACACACACTGCTGTGGTGCCACACACACTGCTGTGGTGCCACACACACACACACACACACTGCTGTGGTGCCACACACACCCTCCTGTGGTGCCACACACACACACATTTCTGTGGTGCCACACACACACGCACACTTCTGTGGTGCCACACACACTGCTGTGGTGCCACACACACACACATTTCTGTGGTGCCATACACACACGCACACTTCTGTGGTGCCACACACACACTGCTGTGGTGCCACACACACGCACACTCCTGTGGTGCCACACACACACTCTTGTGGTACCACAGACACACTGCCATGGTACAACACACACACATACACTCACACACATACACACACTCTTGTGGTACCACACACACTCCTGTGGTGCCACACGCACTCTTGTGACACGTTACACTTAGAGGGCAAGAAGTTTTATGGTTGAGAGGAAAAGGCAGAGAGGGGAGGAACTGGAGCGGCGAAGACTGGGGGAGGAGGGGTGGAGGTGAGAAGAGAGGGAGGAGAGACCTAGAGGAGACTGGAGGGGAGAGGAGACTGGAGGGAAGAGGAGACTGGAGGAGAGAGGAGGGAGAGGAGGGGGATGGGGGGAGGAGGAGGATGGGAGAAGGATGAGGGGAGGAGGGTAAGGGGAGGGGGAGGGGAGACTGGAGGGGAGAGGAGACTGGAGGGGAGGGGAGACTGGAGGGGGATAAAGGGAGGAGGAGAGGGATTAGATGATCTGATACAAACACTGATACCAGCCTGGTGTGTACGGATCATGTTTCCATTTTAGTTGCTGAAGAAGGGGTGGGCTGTGGTCCCCCCCTTCCTAGCTGTCTCTCTCTGTCTCCCCCTCTCTCCCTCTCTCTCTTTCTCTCTATCTTTGTCCCTCTCTCTTTCTCTCTCCCCCTCTCTCTCTCCCCCTCTCTTTCTCCCTCTCTCTCTCTCTCCCTCTATCTCCCTCTCTCTCCTTCTCCCTCCCTCTCTCTCCCTCTCTCTCCCCCTCTCTCTCTCTCTCTCTCTCCCTCTCCTTTATAAACACACACACACACACACACACCTGGCCAAACAGCCCCCAGGTATGACCCCATGTTGACGTTCCACCCCTGAGTGCTCAGGTGTTTCCTGGCTGTGGCTGGGGGGTGACAAGCAGCTTCTGGGCTCCACAGTGACACCTCTGTGTGTGCGTGCGTGTGCACGTGTGTGCGCGCGCCTGTTACCACAGTAACGGCCTGGGTGATCCAGTCAGCCTTACGCTGTCTGTTGACCTGTTGCCTGCTGGGTGAGGAAGTGACAGTCAGGAGCCAGACTGATGGAGGATGGATCCAAGCCCTGTGTGTTCTACAGAACCCTGTTGTGTGTTCTACAGAACCCTGCTGTGTGTTCTACAGAACCATCCTGTCTTCTATAGAACCCTGCTCTGTGTTCTACAGAACCCTACTGTCTTCTAAAGAACCCTGCTGTGTGTTCTACAGAACCATCCTGTCTTCTACAGAACCCTGCTCTATGCTCTACAGAACCATCCTGTCTTCTACAGAACCTTGCTGTGTGTTCTACAGAATCATCCTGTCTTCTACAGAACCTTGCTGTGTGTTCTACAGAACCATCTTATGTTCTACAGAACCCTGCTCTATGCTCCACAGAACCATCCTGTGTTCTACAGAATGTTCCAGCGTGTTCTACAGAACCCTTCTGTGTTTTACTGATCATTTTCTTTATTGTACTAAATGTCCTTGTGTTCTACAGAACCTAAGAACCTAACAGAGATGTTCCTTTGTGTGTGAGCTGGGCGAGGTGAGGGGGATTGTGGGGGATTGGAACAAAGTTGTTTGTCATTGGCTGTAATTCAAGGTTCCATTCCTGGTTGAGGAGTCTCAGCCAATCTTAGATCAGGGGCGGGACTTCCAGATGTCAGAAAGACCAAGCTTTTCTCCCTAACTGACATGTCACATGTTCATTCATCTAAGCAGATGATTGGACCAGAAACCTCCTGTTTGGAATGTTGTGTTTCCTATCTGTGTGTTCTATTTCCTGTCTGTGTGTGGCTACAGGTAATGTAGAGGTGAATGTCTGGCTCCTCCTCCCCCAGCCTGTGTCTCACCCCACACACACACACTGTCACACACACACACACACTCACCTCACACTCACACTCACACTGACACACACACTGACACACACACACTCACACTGGCACACACACCACTGACTGACACACACACTGACACACACACTCACACTGACACACACACTGACACACAGACACTGACACACACACTCACACTGACACACGCACTCACAGACACACACACCACTGACTGACACACACACTGACACAGGCAGACACAACAACATAACACACACTGAAACACAGACACAGCACACACATACAAGAGTACAGCACCACAGACACATCACACACAAACACAGACACAATCACAGACACAATCACAGACAGACACATGGATATGACACAGCACACATACAGCAGACACAAACACACACAGCAGCATGCCTAGAGAGAAGCCCTCGGGCTTCTGCCCGTCCTGTCCTGCATATTTACACACATGCTCCAGCATGTCTGAAAGTGTCTGTTCATTTGTGTGTGTGTGTGTGTGTGGGCGGAGTGTACGTGTACGTGTGTGTGTGTGGGCGGAGTGTGTGTGTGTACGTGTGTGTGTGTGTGGGCGGAGTGTGTGTGTACGTGTGTGTGTGTGTGGGCGGAGGGCTGTGTGTGTGTTCTCCAACATAGTACTTGTTGGCCGAGCGGGTGGAGAACTTGTCTACAACATGAAAAAAGTAATTTCCAGTATCTGAAGTTTACTGTTAGTCTTAACGTTCCTCAAACAACACGTGTGTTTGGGAGTTCAATTTCCTGAAAGGCGAATTGTTGTAACAGCATGAAATTTCCATAAAGATGTTTTACCATCTTTAATTTCAAAGAAAAATAAATAGAAACATGATATTTGGATTCTGCTGTTTAAAATGGATCTTTCTCTGCTTCATCCTCATGCTTGACTCTCATCTAATTCTCACAATAACACAAAAAAATTAGGAGTTTATTTGTCTATCTTTCTCCTCCTTCCTGAACCAGCACAACCACTTCCTTTAATGTTTCATGGGACTGTTTCCTGTGCATATGTGTGTTGAGGTAGGATGGTGTGTTGGAGGTGAGGATGGTGGTGTGTGAGGTGAGGTATCGGTGTGTGTGAGGTGAGGATGGTGTGTGTGAGGTGAGGATGGTGTGTGTGAGGTGAGGATGGTGTGTGTGAGGTGAGGATGGTGTGTGTGAGGTGAGGATGGTGATGGTGGTGAGGTCTGGAGCATGGTGTGTGTGAGAGTGAGATGGTGGTGTGTGAGGTGAGGATGGTGTGTGTGAGTGAGGATGGGTGTGTGTGTGAGGTGAGGATGGTGTGTGTGAGGTGAGGATGGTGTGTGTGAGGTGAGGATGGTGTGTGTGAGGTGAGGATGGTGTGTGTGAGGTGAGGATGGTGTGTGTGAGTGAGGATGGTGTGTGTGAGTGAGGATGGTGTGTGTGAGTGAGGATGGTGGTGTGCGTAACGTATGTGGGCACTTCCAAAACCAGAAGACTCTACCCCCATTAGTTTAACAGTGTAAACACTCACACAAACACACGAGTTTAAAACACTCCATAGGACGTCATTAAGTTTTGTGGTCAGAAAGTTATTTTGGGTGAATGTAAGCACCCCTAGACCACAATCAGTTATCTGATGGTGGAAGCACTATGAGTTAGACATTCTCTCTCTCGCTCTCTCATCCTCTTCTCTCTTCTCCTGCTCTCTCTCTTCGGTTGTAGGGTTTTCTCTCTCCTCTCTTCGTCTCTCTCGTCTCGTCGTTTCTCCATCTCTCTTCCTCTCTTTCTCCCTGCCTCA
>BROE01000020.1:22240457-22262529 GCA_036571765.1 Plecoglossus altivelis | reverse complement strand
CTCTCCCTTGCCCCTGCACTGGGATGTATAGGATCGCAGGGGGGTTGCGCTTTTAGACTGCTCTGCACCCTCACCTGCATATGAATGAACTGTCCCCGACCCTCAGTCTGCATTCATGATTTCCTCCGGAAATATACGCCAAGGACTGTGGTCGCTTTCACCTGCATCCCTCTCTCTCGATCCTTCACCTGCATTTCCCTCTCTCCTCACCTGCACTCTCTCTGTTCTCCTCTCATCCCTCCTTCTCTCTCTCTCTCTCTCACCGTCCACCCATATCAGGAATCTTCTTCCATCTAGTTCTTGAGTTACAGTAATCCTCCCCCCTCTACGTCTCCACCCCTCTTCTCCCCCTCGTCCCTCCCCCACAGATTTATCTGAACTTCAACATGCATCTGGTATCATTGCTTCCTTCATGTCTCCTCTCCCCCTATCTGTCCTCCCCCTCCCGCTCTTCTGTCTCCCCCCTGAAGCAATCCAACGGGAACGCCTATTGGATGGTCGGCCACCATTACACCGACGCGCGAGGAATGACGATGGGCGCGTTCTAGACCACAGATCGGGGACTTCTATACGCTTGCGAAGCCCCTCACGATCTCCCCACTTTACATTAACTCACCTGTGCCGCCGCTCCTGTGCCTATGTCCCCACCGCCACATCAGGGAGCAGCTTTTCACGATCAGATATTCAGCTACCAGCTCTGTACCCCTGTCGGTTCCTACCTCTAGTATTGCTTGAATGGCGACTGGGGATAATGTAAGCGAGCTACGTTTCCTAGTGTCACCAGTAGCATCCTACATGGATCCGGGAACAACTGTGAGCCAAGAAGAAATGCAGAGCGAGGAAGCAGGATGGAGTGCACTGTGCAGATGTTGTCGGGTCAGAGCATATGCGAGGAGGGAGACGGCGTCCAGTGTCGAACGCCAGGACTGCGCACGAGGACGTAAGGGTACAGGCGACTGATCTTTGTGAAACATCTGGCACGCTGGATACCCAAAGCCACGGCACGAGAAGGGCAACGTACGCGCCTACTACAGCGAGCACTTAGCACATCCGTCTACCGGACACCTGGATCTGAGCTCAGGAAGACGCTTCGGTACAGGTTCAGGGTACAGTGGCGCAGAACCTAGACAGAACCAGGGCCAGAACCAGGAACAGGACCAGGGCATGAACTAGGGCCAGATCCAGACTAGACTAAACCCAGAAACCAGATCTCCATGTTTAAATGAATAGCTGGACTTTCTCATATAAAGTTGTCCTCTCCTCTCCTGCAGTCCTTCAGTGGTTGGTTACTCCAGTCCCATGAACTTCCAATCCCGACCCCAGGGCTCCATGTATGGGGGAGGAACCCCGCTAAGCCACGCCCATGGGCCCTGCCACGCCCCTCGCCTGCCCCCCCACAACCCCCGGCTACACGCCCCCCCCAAACACGGCCTTGTAAGACCCTCCCTCTCCACTACAGCACACTATACTATACTATACTATACTATACTACACCATACTACACCATAATATACTATACTATACTACACCATACTACACCATACTATACTATACTACACCATAATATACTATACTACATCATACTATACTACACCATACTACACCATACTGCACCATCCTATACTACACCATACTACACCATACTGCACCATCCTATACTATACTACATCATACTATACTACGCTACCCCATACTACACCATAATATACTATACTATACTACACCATACTACACCATAATATACTATACTACATCATACTATACTGTACCATACTACACCATAATATACTATACTACATCACATTATACTATACTACACCATACTACACCATAATATATTATACTACATCATACTATACTGTACCATACTACACCATAATATACTATACTATACTACACCATACTACACCATAATATATTATACTACATCATACTATACTGCACCATACTACACCATAATATACTATACTACATCATACTATACTGCACCATACTACACCATAATATACTATACTATACTACACCATACTACACCATAATATATTATACTACATCATACTACACCATAATATACTACACCATACTACACCATAATATACTATGCTACATCATACTACACCACCACATCTGTGTGTGGTATGTGTGTGTGTATGTGTGTGTGTGTGTGTGTGTGTGTGGTGTGTATGTGTGTGTGTGTGTGTGTGTGTGAGCAGATGAAGACAGAGCCAGTACTGGGAAGTGTGATGGACGGCATCAGCATCAAGAGTCTGGAGGAGAGATCTGAAGGAGACGTGGCCAGCCCCTCTTCTACAGGGACACAGGTACCAGTACAGTACTGCAAAGCACAGGTACCAGTACAGTACTGCAAAGCACAGGTACCAGCACAGGTACCAGTACAGTACTGCAAAGCACAGGTACCAGCACAGGTACCAGTACAGTACTGCAAAGCACAGGTAACACCACAGGTAACAGCACAGGTAGAAGTACAGCACACAGGTACCAGCACAGGTAACAGCACAGGTAACAGCACAGCACACAGGTACCAGCACAGCGCACAGGTAAAAGTACAGCACACAGGTAACAACACAGCACTGCAGAGCACACAGGTACCAACACAGCTACCAGCACAGCACACAGGTAAAAGCACAGCACACAGGTAACAGCACAGCACACAGGTAACAGCACATGACTGCAGAGCACACAGGTAACAGCACAGCACACAGGTAAAAGCACAGCACACAGGTAACAGCACAGCACTGCAGAGCACACAGGTAAAAGCACAGCACACAGGTAACAGCACAGCACACAGGTAACAGCACATGACTGCAGAGAACACAGGTAGTAGCACAGCACACAGGTAACAGCACAGCACACAGGTAACAGCACAGCACTGCAGAGAACACAGGTAGTAGCACAGCACACAGGTAAAAGCACAGCACACAGGTAACAGAACAGCACACAGGTAACAGAACAGCACACAGGTAAAAGCACAGCACACAGGTAACAGCACAGCACACAGGTAACAGCACAGCACACAGGTAACAGCACATGACTGCAGAGAACACAGGTAGTAGCACATGACTGCGGAGAACACAGGTAGTAGCACAGCACACAGGTAAAAGCACAGCACACAGGTAACAGAACAGCACACAGGTAAAAGCACAGCACACAGGTAACAGCACAGCACACAGGTAGTAGCACATGACTGCGGAGAACACAGGTAGTAGCACAGTACAACACAGAACATGTTACATGACATCAACACACAATACGCTACATCATACATCATTCATACCAAACTGGCTTAAGGGATCTGGCTACTGAACCAAACTGAACTGAACCAAACTGAACCAAACTGAACCAAACTGAACCAAACTGAACTGAACTAACAGCAAAACTTAACCAAACTGAATTAAACCAAACTGAACCAAATCAAACTGAACTGAACCAAACTGAACTGAACCAAACTGAACTGAACTAACAGCAAATCAGAACCAAACTGAACAGAAGCAAATTGAACCAAACTGAACTGAACCAAACTGAACAGAACCAAACTGAACTGAACTAATAACAAAACTGAACTTAATTGAACCAAACCTAACCGGACCAAACGGACTCGTCCCCAGGACCCTCTGCTGGGCCTCCTGGAGGGGCGGGACGATCTGGACAAGGAGGACGGCAAGCAGGAGGCCGACGCCGTCTACGAAACAAACTGCCACTGGGAGAGCTGCAGCAAGGAGAGTTTGAGTACCCAGGAACAACTTGCGTGCACTAAGGAGAGAGGAGCGGAGGTGGAGAGGGAGGGAGGGAGGGAAGGGGGAGGAGGGGGAGATGAGGGAGCGAGGCTGAAACGAGAATAGATAGAAGAAGGGCAGGAGGAGGGAGGGTAAGGAAAGGAGACGGTAGTGGAGAGGAGGGAGCGGAGGTAGGGGAGGAGAAGGAGGGGGGAAGAGGGAGGAGAAAAGGAGACGAAGTGGAGGGGAGGAGGGGTATGTGTTAGCAGAGGAGTGGAGCAGGAGGGAGGAGGGGGGTGAGAGTGAGGGAGGAGGAAAACTAGGAAAAAACTAGGAAAACTATTTGCAGGATTGTACTCACAGTTTGATAGTTTGATAACTGAGTTCTCCCCGCGTTCTCTCTGGGTTCCTCCTGGGTTCCTTCACGGTTCTCCAGCACATCAACAATGAGCACATTCACGGGGAGAAGAAGGAGTTTGTGTGCCACTGGCAGGAATGCTCCAGAGAGCAAAGACCCTTCAAGGCGCAGTACATGCTGGTGGTGCACATGCGCAGACACACTGGGGAGAAACCACACAAGTGCACTGTGAGTACTTTGTGTGTGTGTGTGTGTGTGTGTATGAGAGTACCAGGGTTTGTGTTTCAGTGTTAGTTACATCATTGTTTGTGTTTGAAATGATAACGTTACCTGTGTGTGTCTCTGTGTGCGTGTGTGTCTCTCTGTGTGCGTGTGTGTCTCTCTGTGTGCGTCTGTGTGCGTGTGTGTCTCTGTGTGCGTGTGTCTCTGTGTGCGTGTGTGTCTCTCTGTGTGCAGTTTGAGGGCTGTAACAAGGCCTACTCCAGGCTTGAGAACCTGAAGACCCACCTGCGCTCGCACACGGGAGAGAAACCCTACGTGTGCGAGCACGAGGCCTGCAACAAGGCCTTCTCCAACGCCTCGGACCGTGCCAAGCACCAGAACAGGACACACTCCAACGAGGTACACACACACACGCATGCAGAGAGAGAGAGAGAGAGAGAGAGAGAGAGAGAGAGAGAGAGAGAGAGAGAGAGAGAGAAAGGGAGAGAGAGAGAGAAAGAAAGAAAGAAAGAAAGAAAGAAAGAGAGAAAAAGACAGAGAGAAAGAGAGAGATAGGGAGAGAGAGAGATAGGGAGAGAGAGAGAGAAAGAGAAAGAGAGAGAAAGAGAGAACAGGGGAGAGAGAGAAAAAGACAGACAGAGGCACACACACAAAAACAGAGAGAGACACAAACAGAGACACGTGCAAAAGTGAAGAATGAAGGAGGAGAGATCAGGAGAGGAGGGATCAGGGGAGGAGAGACCAGGGGAGTAGAGATCAGGGGAGGAGAGGGGAGGAGAGATCAGGGGAGGAGAGGGGAGGAGAGATCAGGGGAGGAGAGAACAGGAGAGAGGGTGACAGGTTCAGATGTAACCATCCCAGCAGAGCTTCCTCACAGACTCTCTCTCTGGTGTGTAGAAGCCGTACGTGTGCAAGATCCCTGGCTGCACCAAGCGCTACACAGACCCCAGCTCCCTGAGGAAGCACGTGAAGACAGTACATGGCCCCGAGGCTCACATCACCAAGAAGCACCGCGGGGACACGGGCCCCCGGGGCCCCGGTACAGCGCTCACCCCTGGGGGCCCAGGCTGTGAACTGCTGCTGGAGAAGGAGGAGACTCGGAGGGAGGACTGCAAACTGCTGGCACCTGAGAGTGCTCTGGTGAGGAGGGGGGTGTGTCCTGGTGAGGGGGGTGTGTCCTGGTGAGGGGCGTGTGTCCTGGTGAGGGGGGTGTGTCCTGGTGAGGGGCGTGTGTCCTGGTGAGGGGGGTGTGTCCTGGTGAGGGGCGTGTGTCCTGGTGAGGGGGGTGTGTCCTGGTGAGGGGCGTGTGTCCTGGTGAGGGGGGTGTGTCCTGGTGAGGGGCGTGTGTCCTGGTGAGGGGGGTGTGTCCTGGTGAGGGGCGTGTGTCCTGGAAATGGTGGGAGGTGTTGTGGGGGGATGCATGAGCGTAAGAGAAAGACTTGTCAGGACCCATAGACCTTATGCCTGTGTTTTTTCCTCTCTTATGTAAATCTTTCTCTCCTCCACCTCCTTTTAACCTGTTCGTCCTCCTCCACTAACGGGCTCTCCTTTCTCTACTCTCCCCTCTATCGCGCGCCTCCATTCTCACCCCGCCATCCTCTCCCTCTCTTTTCCCCACTCCCCTTCCCTTTTTCTCTCCCCTTCTCTCTGCTCCCTCGCCCCCCTCCCTCTCCCTCATCCTGCCCTCAGAAGTCTCAGCCCAGCCCTGGGGGCCAGTCGTCCTGCAGTAGCGAGCGTTCACCACTAGGGAGCGCCAACAACAACGACAGCGGTGTGGAGATGAACCTGAACGCGGCAGGCAGCCTGGAGGACCTGACGGGGTTGGAGGAGGGGGCTGGGGGCACCGGGGGGGGTGGGGTCCCTGGGGAGGCAGGGGGGGGCATGGCTCTGAAGAGGCTGGAGAACCTGAAGATCGACAAACTTAAGCACGTACGACGGCCCACCCCACCTGGGCGTTGCTCTGGCAATAACAAGCTGCCCACACTCACTGGTATGAGACCAAGATCTGAGCGATAATTATAAGGGACCATGGATCGCAGAGATGGATGAAGAATGCATCTGATGAGATATAGAGGAGAGGAGCGAGAGAGAATAATACTGTCCCTAACAGACAGAGCAGATGAGAACAGACAGAGAAGATGAATCAGAGAGAGATGTTTTAACATTTTCATTCCTATTACATGAAAGTCAAGAAGCTTAAAGTGTTCAAAGACCTGTCTTAGTTTTCCTCATCCCTCCTCTCCACTCCTCTGACCTCTTCTCCTCTACCTATCCCTACGTCTCTCTCCTCTCCTCCCTCCCTTCCCCCATCTCTCTCTTTCTCTCTTTTTCTGTCTCTTTGTGTCTCTCTATCTCTCTTTTCCCCCCCTCCCCCTCCTCCTCCCGCCGCCTCTCCCCTCTCTCTTTCCCATCCCAGTTCACGTCTCTTCCACCCTTTTCAAGCAAGGCTCCCCTGCCGTCCTTCTCCTCCTCACCTCCCCCCCTCCCCCTCCACCTCCCTCTCCCCGTCCTCTGGACCTCCGGTGCGTTCCTCCAGGCGAGGACATGAATGTCCATAGGGGCCCAAGATGCGGCCGCCTGAGTGCCCAGCCCTCCTGTCAAACCGCCGCGTCATGGAGCTGTCCAATCCCGAGCTGGTGGGCGGGGCCGGCGGCATGTCCTGTCCAAACAGTGACCGGAGGGGGAGTGGCACCAGCAGCCTAAGCTCCGCCTACACAGTGAGCAGGAGGTCATCCATGGTGTCTCCTTATCTGTCCAGCCGGCGATCCAGTGACGTCTCCCAGATGGGCGGGGCAGGGGGGACACACCTGCTGGGGCCCGACCAGGGGGGCCCTGACCCCCTCTCTCCAGAGACCCACCGCAGAGGGGGCCCCTGCCATGGGGGCAGCGGGTTGCCAGGTTTGCCCTCCCTCACTCCCGCCCAGCAGTACAGTTTGAAAGCAAAGTATGCAGCAGCCACGGGGGGGCCCCCTCCGACTCCCCTACCTAGCATGGAGGCCCCGGGGGCCCAAGGGAGGAGAGGAGGTTTCCTTGGGGAGTACCAGAGCCAGCCTCTGCCCCCCTTCCTCCCCCACGGTGGTCCTCGAAGACACAGCGGCAACACAGAGTACGGAACGGGGGTTATCTACCCTCATCTGGCACCCGGAAATGCCACCCGGCGTGCCAGTGACCCTGTGCGGTCCTCCGGCGATCCCCAGAACCTTCCCAGGGTGCAACGCTTCAACAGCCTCAACAACGTGTCGATGATGGGGCGGAGGAACGCCTTACAGCAGCGCGGCTCCGACGCCAACCTCTCCCGCCATCTTTACTCCCCGCGGCCGCCCAGCATCACCGAGAACGTCATGATGGAGGCCATGGCCATGGAACCTCAGGGCCCGATGGAAGCCAGGGACCACAGTATGATGCAGCCCCCTGGAGAGAGGCCCTTCCTAGGCTACCAGCAGCAGCAGCAACAGCACCTGGGTGCCCCTCTGACCTCCCAGCTCTCCCCCGGCCACGAAGCCCTGGGCTGCCCTGACCAGGGATACCAGAACCAGAACCAGGGTGGAGGCTTGCTGTACCAAGGGCAGCGTGGAGGGGGCATCGGGGGGCAGGTAGGTCCCATCCACCCTGAGACTATCTCCAGCACCTTGCTTCAACAGGCAGAGTACAGCATGAGCAACTGCCAATTGAGCCCCTCTGGACCTCATTACCCCACCCTGGGGCAGGGTGGGGGCGCTGGGGGGGCCAGTCTGGGGCCTTGGGGGGAGCCCAGCCCTGTCCAGAACTCCGCTCACACCATGCAGTACCAGGACCAGGGGATGCAGACTCAGATTTCCTTCAACCAGCAAGGTGTCTATCCCAGCCCTGACGGAAGCCACAAGCTCACCATCAAACCGGAACAGCAGTTCCACCCCTCTCTGGGAGGGGGCGACACTTGTCAGAACCCTAAGCTCCACCAGAACCACCCACAGGCCCCCCAGCTGTACCCCAACCCCAGCTGTGACTTCCAGGGCCAGATGGAGTCCCAGGGGCAGCCGCAGGGCTCCTTCCCCAGCACCGGGGGCCTGAGTCTGGGCTTGGCCGAGGGCCGGAGGTCCCAGACCCCCATGATGCAGGTGAAGGAGATGATGGTGAGGAACTACGTCCAGTCCCAGCAGGCTCTGATGTGGGAGCAGCAGCAGGAGCAGAGGGGGGGCCCTGGGGGCCCAGGAGGGGGAAAGGCTCCACTGACCGACTCTAGCATGGACATGAGTAACCAACAGGCTATGTTGCAGCAGCATAGCCCTCAGAACCAGAACCTTTACTCTGGCCAAGCCTACCCAGCCTACACCAACCAGAACCTAATGAGCCCCACATCCCAGGGGAGAGGGCCCGTCTCCGTGACCCAGAAGGAGCAGCAGCTGTTGGGCATGTCCGGGTCATGCTACCCCTCCGACATGGTGGTCCCCAGGCCTCCGCAGGGCCGCAAGCCCCTGAGTCGTCAGAACAGCATTTCCCAGCAGGGGGCGCCCTACCTGAGCAACTCCCCACACCTCAGCCCCGTCCACTCCACCTCCAGCCCCCGCCGAGCCGTCCGACTCCCCCCTGTCCAGCAAAACCACCTCGACATGTTCCCCCCCTCCAACAACAACAACAACAGCCTGTACTACTCCAGCCAGCAGATGGCACACCAGAATCCCCAAACCGGCCCTTGTCTGAACCAGCAGAACCACAGAGGGAGCCTGGAGCCGGGGGCCAAGTCGGCCACACTTGCCTACCCTGAGTCGGGCCCTGTTTCCAACGCTCTGGAGAACCTGGACCTGGACAATGCACAGATCGACTTCACTTCCATCATCGATGACCCTGACCCTTCATCCTTCAGCCCGGTCCCGCCCCTCCTGCAGCAAGGCTCCGCCTCCCAGGGGTCGTCCAGACTGACCACGCCCCAGACCTCTCTCAACATGGCGGTGGGGGACATGACTTCCATGCTGACTTCTCTGGCCGGGGAGAACAAGTACCTCAACACCCTGTCGTAGGTGTGCACGCACAGGACCTGAACACACAGCCACAAACACACACAGGACCTGAACATGCACTCAAAAAACACACAGGATCTGAAAATCCAGTCACAAACACACAGAACCTGAACACGCAATCACAAACACACAGAACCTAAACACACAGTCACAAACACACAGAACCTAAACACACAGTCACAAACACACACAGAACCTGGGCACGCAGTCACAAACACACACAGGATCTGAAAATCCTGTCACAAACACACAGAACCTGAACACGCAGACACAAACACACACAGAACCTGATCACACAGTCACAAACACACACAGGATCTGAAAATCCTGTCACAAACACACAGAACCTGAACACACAGTCACAAACACACACAGAAACCTAAACACACAGTCACAAACACACACAGAACCTTAACACACAGTCAAAAACCACACAGGATCTGAACACGCAGTCACATACGGTCTTTACATTCACATTAAACACAGTAAAGAATTGGACCTGAATTGTATTAGCCGTGGAGTACCCAAACATCAAACATGCTGACTCAGAAACATGATACCTGAACACAACCTCTTAGACATCCTGGGCCTCAACACAGAGGCTGACTCATGGACATACAGTAGTACTCTCTGCTGTCTTAGAGGGGCTGCAATGTCTCTCTCTCTCTCTCTCTCTCTCTCTCTCTCTCTCTCTCTCTCTCTCTCTCTCTCTCTCTCTCTCGCTCTCTCTTTCACACACACACACACACAGACACACACAGAACCTAGCCAGGAAGTAGGTTATGGATACTCCCACAAACCAGCCTTCCTTCCTTCAAACCAAGGGGCTTTGGATTCCACGTCCCTGCACCCATTACAGACAGATTGACCGACTGGCTGGATGACAGAGAGTTCTCCTGTTATGCAGCCTGAAGCTCTTCCCTGGGCTCTGCCCTCTTTGGCATTGGAGGACCTGCCATACCTGTGTGACAACAGACACACAGAAGCCACTTGTACATAAAGAATTTCTTTAAAATCTTCTATATATATGCAGAAATATGAAAAGATTGTGAGGGTTCCGGAGTGTTCTGCGATTGTTCTCAGAGCGTTCCAGAGTGTTCTGGGATTGTTCTTAGAGCGTTCCAGAGTGTTCTGGGATTGCTCTCGGAGCGTTCCAGAGTGTTCTGGGATTGTTCTTAGACCGTTCCAGAGTGTTCTGGGATTGCTCTCAGAGTGTTCCGGAATGTTAGCTGAGAAAAGGAGCTTAACCACGACGACTGCTACAGCAACGAACCGTCCATACTCATCCAGCAGTGAACTAGGTACCAGTTATGGACATGCAAACCCGGTACAGCTGTGTTCCTGGTACTTGCTATGGACTTGCATACTAGATACCAGTAGTAGACAAGGTACTGGTTGTGTTCTAGGTACCAGATGGATACTAGCTACTAGCTGTGTTCTAGATACCAGCTATGTTTTAGGTACTGGTGGTGTTCTAGATACCAGATGGACACTAGCTACTAGCTGTGTTCTAGGTACCGTCTGTGTTCAAGGTACCAGCTGTGTTCTAGGTACCAGATGGATACTAGCTACTAGCTGTGTTCTAGCTGTGTACCATCTGTATTCTAAGTATTAGCTGTATATCAGGTACAGTATCCACTAGACAAAACAGAACTAGAACTTACTACACCCAGACATGTCATGGAGGTACCATGTTTAGACACATCTGGGAACCAGCTAGGAGGGGTTAGGTAAATCCCAGTGGTTAGAGCATTTAACTGAAGATCAGAAGGTTGCAGGTTCAAATCTCTCCCTGTACATCACATTGAATAAAAAAGATACGTTGTAATTATCATCCGTAAACTAGGTACCTAGAGGGCATAACAGGATTAGCATGGGTGGGGTGGGATGGCTAGACAGTGAATAGTTCATGTGAGGCGTTGGGGTGATGATGGTGATGATGATGATGATGATGATGATGATGATGATGATGATGATGAAGACGAAGAGAGCCTGTGTCTGTTTCAACCATGACGAGTCATCAAATCTGGACACACTCAGGTCCGATCATCTGATATTGAACCCCATAACGTCATGGTTTGTCTCATATCCTTGCCTTGTGAATTGAAACAGTCATGCTATCATTAGAAACTCATGCTATTAGTAAAAACAGTCATGCTATCATTAGCAACAGTCATGCTATCATTAGAAACTCATGCTATTAGCAAAAACAGTCATGCTATCATAAGAAACAGTCATCCTATTAGTAAAAACAGTCATGCTATCATTAGAAACAGTCATCCTATTAGTAAAAACAGTCATGCTATCATTAGAAAAAAGTCATTCTAGCATTAGAAACAGTCTTTCTATCATTAGAAACAGTCATCCTAGCATTAGAAACAGTCTTTCTATCATTAGAAACAGTCATCCTAGCATTAGAAACAGTCTTTCTATCATTAGAAACAGTCATCCTATGGCCCAGGTTCCATGGGACTGCACTAGTGTGAATAAAAAACAGTCACCCAGTTGCAGGCTGCTGTAGCTTCTCCTATACGGAGCCTTTAGACGGCTCCTTAGCAAGGCGATGACATCACAGCACCGCACAGCCTGTTCCAGAAACAGCCTGCGTACCAAAGACTACAACCAAGATGGAGGAACGAAAAAAGGCACACGTGTGTCAGGCTAGTGACAGTTAGGAGGAGGTGGACATGGTTTATAGTGCTGTTACGCAGAACGTACCGAATGTTTGTTTTTTGTTTGTTTTTGTATAAAAAGTTCAATTTGTTTTTTGTTGTTTTTGTTTGTTTTTTACGATGAATTTGTTGGATGTTGTCTTTTCCTGCGTGTTTTTCACATTTGTCATCATTCAATCAGACTTTTTGCTGGCAAAAGAATATCACGTTTTTTAGTTATAAAAAAAAGCTATATTTGTAGCGTTTACTATATACACAAAGGCCGAGTGTTATATTTTGTGTAAAAATTTTCTACATTTTTCTACAAATGTACTATATTTTACCAGTTCATAAATAATCCATGTTGTTTCTCAGATTGAATTAATTAGTGTGTAGATGTGTGTCTGTGTGCGTTGGTGTGTGTGTGTGTGTGTGTAGCTGTGTGTGTGTGGTGGATTTTTCACCCAAGGTATAGTCTGGATTTTAAGTATACAGGGAACAACTCTAGGTGTATATCCTATTAATTGCATAGAGGGCAGATTAATATGTCAGTTAAAACAGTGGGTAGAGTGGTCATATTGTATTAATGCATGCATAGGAAGGCAACCAGAGTGTGAGAGACTACTTCCGTGTCAATTCTTCGAACATAGTATACTAGCATGCTACACAGTGTGGAGCAAATCATTAGGGCTTGAAGTCTGTTTTTTATTACCTACCATAGCTGAAAGTGTAGTTTCTTTTTGCGCTATCAGACATGAATGCTAGCATCTAGTATTGAGCATCAGAATTACAGAATGATGTGATTTAAGACACACGACTACGGCAAGAAAACTCCACCAATTCGGTCGGTAAGAAAGACAAACACAAAGCACAAAATGAACTTTTATTGTTTAGAAGAACAAAAAAACAAACATTCGGTACGTTCTGCGTAACAGCACTATAAACCATGTCCACCTCCTCCTAACTGTCACTAGCCTGACACACGTGTGCCTTTTTTCGTTCCTCCATCTTGGTTGTAGTCTTTGGTACGCAGGCTGTTTCTGGAACAGGCTGTGCGGTGCTGTGATGTCATCGCCTTGCTAAGGAGCCGTCTAAAGGCTCCGTATAGGAGAAGCTACAGCAGCCTGCAACTGGATGACTGTTTTTTTATTCATACTAGTGCAGTCCCATGGAACCTGGGCCATAGGATGACTGTTTCTAATGATAGAAAGACTGTTTCTAATGCTAGAATGACTTTTTTCTAATGGAAGCCTGTTTTTCTGTAGGATGATGGTTCTCTAATGTGAAAGACTGTTTTATGCTAGATGAATTTTTTTAATGATAGTGAATGTTTTTTAATAGGTGCTGTTTTCTAATGATAGCATGACTGTTGCTAATGATAGCATGACTGGTTTTACTAATAGCATGAGTTTCTAATGATAGCATGACTGTTTTTACTAATAGCATGAGTTTCTAATGATAGCATGACTGTTGCTAATGTATAGATGATGGTTTTACTAAATAGGATGAAGTTTCTAATCGATAGCATGACCTGGTTTTCAATTCACAGGCAAGGTTGGACAACAGACGTTTATGGGGTTGATTCAGATGGATCGGACTGAGTGTGTCCGTTTGATGATCGTCAATGGTTGAAACAGACAGGCTTTCTTCGTTTCATATATACATCATCATATCCATCATCATCACCAAGTCTCACATTACTATTCCTGTTAGCCTCCCAACCCATGCTAATCCTGTTTGCCTCTAGGTATAGTTTACTGGTAATGATTGGCGGGAGGGTATGGTGGTGTATGTCAGGATGTGGTAGGGTGTGAGGAGAGAGTTGGGGTTAACCTGCAACCTTCTGACTTTCAGTTTAAATATTGTCTCTATAACTGGGTATTTAGTTTTAACTCCTTCTTTAGTGGTTAGTATTGTTTTCAACATGGTACCTCCATGACATGTCTGGGTGTAGTAAGTTCTAGTTCTGTTTTGTCTAGTGGATACTGTACCTGATATACAGCTAATACTTAGAATACAGATGGTACACAGCTAGAACACAGCTAGTAGCTAGTATCCATCTGGTACCTAGAACACAGCTGATACCTTGAACACAGACGGTACCTAGAACACAGCTAGTAGCTAGTATCCATCTGGTATCTAGAACACCACCAGTACCTAAAACATAGCTGGTATCTAGAACACAGCTAGTAGCTAGTATCCATCTGGTACCTAGAACACAACCAGTACCTTGTCTACTACTGGTATCTAGTATGCAAGTCCATAGCAAGTACCAGGAACACAGCTGTACCGGGTTTGCATGTCCATAACTGGTATAGTCACTGCTGGTGAGTATGAACGGTTCGTTGTGGCAGTCCGTGTGGTTAAGTCCTTTCTAGTAAATTACAACGGACAGCTCTGAGAGCATCCCAAACATGTGATACGCTCTAAGAACAATCCTAGAACTTCTTGGAACGCTCCGAGAGATCCAGGAAACTCTGGAAGCTCTGAACATGCGCAGAACATCGGAAGCTCTCAAATCTCTCATATTTTGCATATATTATAGAAGAAGTTCTAAAGAATTCTTTATGGTACAAGTGGTTCTGCTGGTGTTGTTTCTGACTATGTTGAGCACAGGTATTGGTACAGTGTCTCTCAATGCCATAAGGCTGGTGTGTGTCTACGGTTTCTCGGCAGAGTTTCTATAAATGTTTGTCTTCGATCTCCATTGGTCTCTACTCAGATCTCGTGACCATCTCCAGTCTATAATCCACTTCATACGTCCGTCCTACCATTCCAGGTGGTTAATGTCCTCAGGTCTCTAATGTCTCAGTTCTTCTGTGTCTTCTACTTCATCTGATGCTGTACGTGTCTTAAGTGTCTGGGGCCAGTTGGTACCTGTCTCAAGTCTCATAGATCTTTCCTGGGTTTTCGGCAAGATGGCTTATTTTGTGATTGGGTTGGGTCTCGCTTTCGAGGTTCTGGCTTCTAATGTTCTTACAGTCTCTACGTCTCCAGGTCTCTTACTGTCGCTCAGTCTCTAGTCTCCAAGTCTGTACCGTCTCCGCTCAGTAGGATCTCCTGGGTGTCCGTACTGTCTTCAGTTTCTACGTTCCAGTCTCTAGTTCTTCTACGTCTTACGTCACACTACTGGTATCCAGTACTCTCCATCTCCAGTCTCTACCATGACTCCAGTCTCTAGGCTGTTCCAGTTCTACTTGTCTACAGTCTGCGATCGCGTCTTCCAGTCTTACTGTTCCAGTTCTACGTCTCCAGTCTCTCTGTTCCAGGTACGTCTCCATCCCAAATGTACATGAACTGTTCCAGTCTCGATCTAGCGGTGTCTCAGATCTTACTGTCCTTCCAGTTTCCATGCTCAGTTCCTACCATCTTCCAGTCTCTACCTGTCGATCCAGGTGCTCTACTCGACTCTACAGTTCTACTACGTCTCTAGTCTCTATTTTTGTCTTCCGTATCTACCGTTCCGTGTCTCACTGTCCCTAGTCTTCTATCCTATGCGATTCATTCGTCTCTACTGTTCCAGTTCGTATCTGTCTCCAGGTCCGCTATCGTTCCATTTCTACGTGCTCACGGTCTCTACATCTCATGTGCTCTACTTGCTCTTCAGTGCTGCTACCTGTCTCAGTCTTACATCTTCCGAGTTTCTATCCATCTCCTAGTCTTACTGTTCAGTCTCTTACGTTCCTAGTATCTATTGTTACCGCAGGTCTCTACTCCCGTCTCTAGCCTGCCTTGTACTGTACTCGCAGCTATTACTGGGTTCAGTGCTCTATCATCTCCAGTTTCACTCAGGTCTCCTGACCAGTCGTCAGTTCTACTCGTACTACGTCTACGTTCCATGTCTCACTGTCGTCAGTCTCTAAGCCAGGTTCTCGAGTCTGCTAGTTCAGTTAGTCGTTTAACCAGTCCGTCCTCCAGTGCTCTACTGTCGCGCGGTCCAGTGCTCTTACGGTCTCGCCAGTCCTCTACCTCGTTGACGCCGTCTCTCTACCGCCTCCGGAAGCTGTCTGACAGTTCCGTCTCTACCCATTAGTCCATGACGTGTCTACGTCTTCTCGCAGGCACGTGGGCTTCACGAGGCTCTATCTAGGATCGCGGGTCCTAGCGTGTGCGGTGGTACCCAGTCCTCGATCTCGGTCGGTTCTTTACCGGGCTGGTGCCGTGCACTAGTGCTGGGGCTATTCGGGGTGGTGTCGTCATGTCGGTTCATTGCGTGGGTCTACGTCAAGGGTATCTACGTATGCTGTTCTTTACTGTCTAAGTGCTCTTCTGTCTCATGGTTATTCGGACAGAGGTGCGGAGGACTGTGGAAGACCGCTGGTGTACCCGAGGGTGGGATACGTAGCGATCCTGCGAGTTCTTGACGCACGGTGGCGGCTGGTGGGTCTTGCGTGGGGTGCCAGGTTGTGTGGAGGTACGTTCGCTACCTTCAGGTAGGGCGCGCTTCGTCTCTGCAGTGAGTCCTACACGCTTGTGTCCTCGACCACGGGTTCCGCGGTGTCGGCGGAGTCGGTACTCGTGGTCACATTGCGGCTGGCTCACGATATCGTGACTTTACTGGTGCGACATTGCCACCTGGTGTCCACGTATGCTTCTTGTCGGGGACGATGGGACGACGGGCCCTAGTGCGTGGGATTAGGTGGTGAAGGCTTCGGTTACTAAGGTGCTCGTTTGGTTGGTCCTCTCGCTGTCTAGGGCTGCAGGGGCCGTGCATGACCGGTGTGGGCCGTTGAACCGGGTGCTAGTGGCAGTGGTAGGGGGAAGGCCCTAGTTGTGGGCAACACGACTGCAGGATGAAGGGGCTCATGTCATGCTATGATGTTCGGGTCAGGTGCCCTGTTGCCCAGCAAGCTGGGACCCGAGGTTCTTTTGACTTTTTCCTCTTATGTTGGTGCCGATTATCTTAAGATGGCGAGCAATGGGGACGGGTATGTGGGCCTCAAGTCCATTCTTCCTCCTCTTCCACCGCTCTTCATTGTGTTGCGCTGTCTTTGTGAGAAGATAGCTCTTGCGCGTAGTAATTTACTGGTAGATTACTGATGCCTGATGTCACCAGCCCCGGCGGGGAGAAGGAACGGCTGCCCCGGGAGTCTCGCAATGTGTCGGCCAGGTTGTGGAAGATTCCACCGCAGGATTGCAGGGATTTGAGCGGGGAGGGAGGAGTGGGGCAGAATGGGTTCGACTGTGTTGGTTGGGTGGCCTTAGGTATTCTTGGAAAGTGTCGGCCCTTGCCGCTAACGAGGGGCTGTGGTGTATGCGGAGAGGCGAGTGTGTGTGTGTGCTGTGTGTGTGTGTTGTTTTTTTTTTTTTTTTTTTTGTTTTTTTTTTCTCTGTCTCTCTCTTTTTGTTTCTCTGTCTCTCTGTTCCCTTCCCCCCTCCCTCCTCGGACCTTAGACTCCAAACCTCTTCACCCTCTCCTTCACCCCTTCATCTTTCTCTCTCTCTCTCTCTCTCTCTCTCTTTCTTTTAACAACTCTCATGGTCTCTAACATTTTACCCTTCATTAAGCCCTTCTCGATCTCAACCAAAATAAGTTTAGTCAACAGACAGGCCTGAACAGTCAGTGGATGAGAGCTGAGTCAGCTTCCCGACTTTAGCTCTAACTGGAGGGGCAGCAGAGCCGAGCGAGACACCGAATATGGCAGATGTGAGTCAAAGATACCGATCTATAGTGTTAATGTCGACTTACTGTATCTATGTCTAATTCTGACGGGAAAAGGTCCTGTTTAGCTGAATATTATACCTAAGCAAACATCCTACTGATCTGTGACGTCTGACACTTGATTTAATTGAGTCGTCGAATAGACAACAACATAATACAATGAAATAACCAACTTTCTGTGTAGTGATAATGATTGTGAAATTCATACCGCACACTATTCGCGGGTTTTGAGTAACAGGAAATACTTGGTGCCTCGCGAAGACAGGCGTAATAGAGAGGCCCTCGTGAAAAGTGGAGTGTTCGGGGAGTTAGAATGCCAAGGTGGGGGTCCTCTATGACGTGTTAAAGTTCTTGGGATGGCGTTTTCAGTTGCAAAACAGATTACGACCCAGATTCCAACACAAAAGACTGACAATGCGCCGCTTCCTACAGCCATCTAGTAAAGGCCGCGACGCGGGGGGCGCGCTCCGGGAAACGCCAGCACAGGTGCGAGGTGTATAACGGATAATCCGTTGGGGTGATACCTGTATAGTAGGCCTATAAGCTCTATGGAGTCAAATATTTCCTTTAATGTTTATTTGTAAGACATTAAATTATGCCTACATTTGAAGTTTCTATGATGTGAAATTAGATCTTAATTTGAATTAAAAGCAGGGATCACAGTGGGCTGATGTGATATTTTGCTGTTAGCGGCGTTTTCAGAAGGCCTTCACTGAAAGAGGAACATAAAAGTTACCCCAAACTTTTTGTGGGGGAGGAGGGGCGGGGAGGGAATATGAGGGGTTTTTGAGAATAACTTTATAAATGAATAACAGAGCCAATATCAGTGTTTGAGTGACATGATTGTTTTTACTCTCTTAAGAGTGTCAGGCGTGAGACGACCTCTGCCGATGACATCATCATTTCTGCTTGCGCTTATCGACCTGATGCATGAGCTCGCGCTAGTCCCCAGCTGTGAACGAGAACCATGTTTCACACCATTCATTCTGCAGGACGGACACGCACGAGAGGACCGGGACAGTCTACGCGACATGATGGCGGAGGAGAGCCGGGGGAAACGAAGGAAGCAGGCGAACCCGAGGAGAAATCAAGGTACGAAATGATCCACAGAAAGTTGTTCAGAAGTTTAGTTAACAGCGTTCAACTATGCTACAGCGGTGGCATGGAATCTCGTGATTAGCTAGTTTGCGGATATGTCAAATCTTTGTTTATGCGAAGCCGATCTGTATCCTCTACTCGGTTTAATTTCCTGTCATAAGAGTGTAATTTAACAACTCTAACACTGCATTTAAGGAGATCATTAAAAAACAAAACGTGTAAGACGCGACCTCGAGAGTCGTTCATGGACTCTTCGGTGTAACATACATCATCGCTCCTAAACACAGCACTGAATATACCCTGTGATGTGTAAGAAGTCCCCTGCGCTCAGACTATATGCTGTTACTTACCGTTACGTGCCTCCGAAGGTGATAGACTGGACAACAACTTTCTGATAACTTACAAACTTCATCTCAACACGGCTGGGACCGGACAGTCAAACTTGTAAATTATGTCACTTAACGGGAAAACGGTGCAGAAAATATCAAACGTATTACGGGAAAATTCTTTTTTTGTATTTGAATTGTTTATTTTTAAGGAAGGAATTTATATTCACGTCAGTTAGCCTAAAGCAGAACTACATCTTTTAAATTTAAAATAAAAGCATATCTCTTGTTTCGGTTTAGGCCGACATTTGATTACAGTAATCTTTTGCTCTTCTTTACATCCCAATCCGGCGCACGATAATTTTCTTGTCAAAGTTTGGAGGATTTAATTATTATTTCAGGCAGGGAGAACAAATCACTGGAAGAGTAAAAAAAATAAACTTCAGACGAAAAAACGAAGCTTGTAAGAATGACACGATGGACGAGTAGATTTGTAATAAAACAAGAGTAAAAGTATAGGCCATCTAAAAAAGACCACAATATAATTAGACTTTGAAAATACATTTTAAGAACAATTTGTAAACGTAGATTTACCATAGATGAAGGTGATTTGGGTAAAGTAATCCTTACATCGATTTGAGCAAAATATGCAGTTTGAAACAGTTTAATAGTTTTATACTTTGATCAATTTCGCGGACTGCATAATTTACATACTGTTCTTAAACTCCAATGTATGTTTATTAAAGTAGAACATTTGATTAACTGCATTTTTGTATCCAAGCAGTGCATTTTATCGACGTCCTCGAGCGAGTTCTTAATTCTGATGTGATTCTAATGCGTCACATGTTGCCTTTGCTATTGTCGCATACATCTTTGCAACTTTTACAAGTTTTAAATAGCCTATCGACTTCAGCATGTCCATCTCTTTATTGGCTGTTGACGTGTTCCTTTGCTTTGAACGGTATCAAGAGGAACTGAGGCCTGCTGTTGTTAAGATATCAAAGGATTATGGTTAATCTAAGAATGTGTGGTTCATATTCTCTCATTGTCTCTCTCTCTCTCTCTCTCTCTCTCATTCTGTCTCTCTATTCGTCTCACTGTCTCTCTCTCTCTCTCTCTCATTCTGTCTCTCTATTCGTCTCACTGTCTCTCTCACACACACTCAGGTCTACATCGAGGAACTATTGTCTACATTTATTCCATGATTGGAAGACGCGTAGTCTTGCGTTTGCGCCGGTTTAACATCTACACGCATCTTTGCTCAGTCCGTTTCCTCATTCTGAGTGGAAGGTGTGACATGGTGACGTGCACAGAGTGATGCACACACGCACACCCACACATATGCACGCACACCCATTTATACACCTATGCACATGCACCTTCACACGTACATACACACGTACTTTCACACCTATTCACGCTCACAATTACACCTACTCAAACGTCTGCATGCAGTAAACAAACAAGGAGCGAGCGAGAGAGAGAGAGAGAGAGAGAGAGGAAAGAATAAAAAAAAGAACAATACAAACACATCAAAAGAGCAGAGAACGAGAGATAGAGCTGACGGAATGTAGGAGATAGCGAGGTCGAACTAGCAGAGAAGATAGGGCAAGAGATAAGAGAGAGAATCGAACAGAGAGAGAAGAGACTGTTGTGTTTAAGGAACTGAAGAGCGAGGGAAAGTAGAGGGGAGCAGAGAGTGTGTGAGAGAGAGGGGGAGTTGTGTAGGTAGAGAGTGTGTGAGAGAGAGGGGGAGTTGTGTAGGTAGAGAGTGTGTGAGAGAGAGGGAGTTGTGTAGGGAGAGAGGCCTTTGATAAAATAAAATGAATTTGGCAACTCTTGCTCAGAAGACAGCGATTAGCGTGAATCTTTCCAAGAAATAAAGCAAAACACTCTTTTCTTCTTTGTCCAAGGCGTCCATTGATAAAGGCTCTGTCTCTCAAATAAAGCTGTCACAGTCCTCTGATATGAAGCTCAGTGGAGACATTATTAGTCTTTAACTCTCTGCTGTGTCCACATGTAGAGCACACCAATCTTAGTTGTAGGACAGAGTGGAAAAATGTCTGAAGATGACAATCAGTTTTTCCCCAGCCCCGGCCCCAGCCCTGGCCCCAGCCCCAGCCTCGGCCCTGGCCACAGCCCCAGCCCTATTCCCGGCCCTAGCCCCGGATGCAGCCCTGACCCTGGCCACAGCCCCAGCCCCGGCCCCAGCCCTGGCCACAGCCCTGGCCACAGCCCCAGCCTCGGCCCTGGCTACAGCCCCAGCCCTATTCCCGGCCCTAGCCCCGGCCACAGCCCTGGCCACAGCCCCAGCCTTGGCCCTGGCCACAGCCCCAGCCCTATTCCCGGCCCTAGCCCCGGCTCTAGCCCCGGATGCAGCCCTGACCCTGGCCACAGCCCTGGCCCCAGCCCCGGCCCTAGCCTAGGCTACGGCCCAGGCCTCAGCCCTGGCTGCAGCCCCAGCCCTAGCCCCGACCGCAGCCCAGGCCCAGGCCCAGGCCCTGGCCACAGCCCAGGTCCTAGCTTCAGCCTCAGCCTCAGCCCCTGCCCTAGCCTGAGTAAAGAGTGTGTGTTAATATGGATCAGTTAGCATTGGTTTAGGACCATCAAGTAGACAGGACTTGCCAAACCCTCATTTCCTCTCCCTCTTCCTCCCCCTTCCTTCCCCCCTATCTCCCCCCTATCTCCCCCTTATCTCCCCCCTATCTCCCCTGCCTTTTTCTGTCTCGCTCTCTGTCCTCCCTCTCACCCTCTCTCTGTTTGTCACCTTCCTGCCTGTCTCCCACCCTTTCTGTCACTCTCCCCATCTCTCTGCTCTCTCCACTCCTTGTCTCTCTGCTCTCTCCTTGTCTCTCCCTTTCTCTTCTCTCTCCTTGTCTCCCTCTCTCCACACTCTCCTTGTCCCTCTCTGTTCTCTCCTTCTCTCTTCTCTCTCCTCCTCTTTCCTTCTCTCTGCTCTCTCCTCCTCTCCCCTTCTCTCTGCTCTCTCCTTCTCTCTCCTTCTCTCTGCTCTCTCCTTCTCTC
>BROE01000020.1:22221358-22231725 GCA_036571765.1 Plecoglossus altivelis | reverse complement strand
CTCCCCCATCTCTTTCCCTCCCCCCTCGATCTCTCTCCCCCATCTCTCTCTTCCCATATATATCTCTCTCTCCTCTATATCTCTCTCCCTATTTCTCTCCCTCCATGTCTGACTCTCTCTCCCCCCTCACTTCTAGTATGTTGCCAGGAGACATCAAGACAACCATCACCTGAGGCTGTATGTCAGCCCACTTTGATGTAACAGTGACTGTTGCTATATCGACCATTGTCTTGGTGATCGCTGTCGTATAGTGGCATTGACAGACACTGAACTCGCTTTCTGCTGCGTTTTCTACAGTATAAACAATATTTGCACCGAACGTCACGTACAATAAAAGTATCTGCCAAATGTTCATGAATCTTAGCAGGCATGTGTAGGGCCTGCCTAGCGAGCATGTGCAGGACCCCAGTCTGGTGAGCGTATGAGCGACTCTATCGCCAGACCAAGCTAAAGGAGGCCAGAGCAGGCCTAGCATGGTGAAGGCAGACCAAACTAAACGAGGCCAGACCAGGCCTAGCATTCTGACAGCAGACCAAACTAAACGAGGCAAGAGCAGACCTAGCATGGTGACAGCAGACCAAACTAAACGAGGCCAGAGCAGGCCAAGTGTGGTGACGGCAGACCAAACTAAAAGAGGTCAGAGCAGGCCTAGCATGGTGACAGCAGACCAAACTAAACGAGGTCAGAGCAGGCCTAGCATGGTGACAGCAGACCAAACTAAACGAGGCCAGACCAGGCCTAGCATTCTGACAGCAGACCAAGCTAAACGAGGTCAGAGCAGGCCTAGCATTCTGACAGCAGACCAAGCTAAACGAGGTCAGAGCAGGCCTTGCATGGTGACAGCAGACCAAGCTAAACGAGGCAAGATCAGACCTAGCATGGTGACAGCAGACCAAGCTAAACGAGGCAAGAGCAGACCTAGCATGGTGACAGCAGACCAAGCTAGATGAGGTCAGAGCAGGCCTAGCATGGTGACGGCAGACCAAACTAAACGAGGTCAGAGCAGGCCTAGCATGGTGACAGCAGACCAAGCTAAACGAGGCCAGAGCAGACCTAGCGTGGTGACGGCAGACCAAACTAAACGAGGCCAGAGCAGGCCTAGCATGGTGACAGCAGACCAATCTAAACGAGGCCAGAGCAGGCCAAGTGTGGTGACGGCAGACCAAACTAAACGAGGCCAGAGCGGGCCTAGCGTGGTGACGGCAGACCAAGCTAAACGAGGCCAGAGCGGGCCTAGCGTGGTGACGGCAAGCGCGATGGTGGGAGGTGTTACTCCTCAGATGTGGGAACCTGTGACTCATCTCAGAATGTCACACAGCTTGAGGAACTCTGCATGCTTCTTCAAGCTCGGCCTTTTGGTTGGTTTAAGATGATGGTTCTTTTCTCTCGTTCTGATGTCCTGAAGGTGTGCCATCCGTTCTGAATCATCACTGGTTGCATGTTTTCTCGCTGAACGGCTGTTCTAGGGACGGTGAGTTGTTTACCACATTTCCTGCTTGGCGACAACTTGACTATGGCGCAAGAACGTTTGTGTGAGAAAGTTTGTGACTTACAAAGTACTTTTAGATAATTACACAGTATCACAACTAACATCTGTGGATGGTTGCTGTTTGAGATTGGACAGATGACACTTAAAAAAAAAGATAATTGTAATGTTGTCATGTAGTTCTGTGTCTGGTAAATACAGACCGTTCCTCAAGGGTTTTCACTGAAACACTCTGCTCTTAACCTTGATTTGGTCGTGTTTAGTGTTGTAGTATTTAGATGTCGTTTTTAGATATTTACATAGATACTTTAATCCCCTGTGGGGAAATTGGTCTGAAACTTAATTCGCACATTTAAAGTATTTTGTCACAACATCACAAAGTCATAAATAGACACTATCACAAACGTGTACACCCATGCACATCTTGCAACAGATCAGGCCTTTCAGATTTGCTAAAGGATTGAACTGCAAAGCACCAATGAAGAGCATGTATGAAGATTGTGTATGAAGATTGTGTATGGAGAGCATGTATGAAGATTGTGTATGAAGAGGGTTTATGAAGATCATGTATGAATATTATGTATGAAAATTGTGTATGAAGATCTTGTATGAAGATCATGTATGAAGATTGTTTATGGAGAGCATGTATGAAGATGTGTATGAAGAGCATGCATGAAGATTGTGTATGAAGAGCATGTATGAAGATTATGTATGAAAATTGTGTATCAAGGTCATGTATGAAGATTGTGTATGAAGAGTGTATACGGGTGTATGAAGTGTGTACGTGTGTGTGGAGTGTGTACGCGTGTATGAGGAGTGTGTACGTGTGTATGAGGAGTGTGTACTTGTGTGTGGATTGTGTACGTGTGTATTAGGAGTGTGTACGTGTGTATGAGGAGTGTGTACGTGTGTATTAGGAGTGTTTACGTGTGTATGAGGAGTGTGTACTTGTGTATGGAGTGTGTACGTGTGTGTGGAGAGTGTACGTGTGTGTGGAGAGTGTGTACAGGTACAATAGCACCAATGCGATAGGTTTGTTTTATATCTTGATAAATGATTACCGGTTATGTAATAAACCTCAAACAACCTAATCGGCGGGTGAGATGGCCAGGCCAGGTCTGGGTCTGGGTCTGGGTCTGGTCTGTATCTTGTCAAGTCTGGTCTGGTCTGGTCTGGTCTGGTCTGGTCTAGGTCTGGTCTGGTCCGGGGCTGTTCTGTGTCTGGTCTGGTCTGGTCTGGTCTGGTCTGGTCAGATCTGTTCTGTTCTGTGTCTGGTCTGGTCTGGTCTGGTCTGTGTCTGTTCTGTTCTGTGTCTGGGTCTGGTCTGTATCTTGTCAGATCTGGTCTGTGTCTGGGTCTGGTCTGGTCTGGTCTGGCCTGGGACTGGTCTGGTCTGTGTCTGTGTCTGTGTCTGGTCGGATCTGTGTCTGGTCTGGTCTGGGTCTGCGTCTGGGTCTGGGTCTGGTCTGGTCCGGCCTGGGTCTGGTCTGGGTCTGGGTCTGGTCCAGCCTGGGTCTGGTACCTGGTCTGGTCTGGTCCAGCCTGGGTCTGGTCTGGGTCTGGGTCTGGTCTGGTACCTGGTCTGGGTTTGTTCTTGACCTTAGCATTCAGAGAAAGATGGATCCGTTTTTAAGTTTCGAATTTTCTATTATGATTTTGTATATCGTTCATATTTGTTTTGTGGTTGAAAGTCTCTGACTCAGTCATGCGGCTCATTTGAAGTCAAATAAAAGTAAAATCAAATCACTGTTAACTACTGAGAAACGAAATATATTCCACACATTTATATTTTTACAGAGCAAATAAATATGCAGCTACGTGTCGGATTTTCCTGCACAGTCTTAGTCCTGATCTCTTGCTATCTTTCAATTTGACAAACTGGAAATATTTTAATGGTAAGATATATGTCCCAAATATACACAAAATCGGATGTTAGTGTATGTATGTTTATTCATAAATACTGTTTTACAAATTGATGTTAATTAATTTATGAGAAACACGATGTTTTTATGGTTTAGCAGATCTTTTTTCAATCTAGTCTTAGAATCAAGTTTTGTATATTTAGTTTCGTATTTTGAAGTCTGTATCAGTTTTTATTATTTTGAAGAATGTTTATTGAGTATAATTCAACAATAGATTCAGCCAGTAACTGGAGGGTTTAGTCTGAAAGCTATCATGCAGCGTGCATAGACACCAAACTTGTGTTGATAATCATAAAATAAAAGAATGATAAAAAATATACGTTAATGTAACATTTGTTTAATTAATCAACATAACTCCAGTATAATGACCCCTGTTATAATTAGCCGTGTAATACCAGGTAACTGTTGCAACATAACTGTTGTTGAGTCAGACTTGTATGACTAAGCACTGAAATTAGAGAATGGAATTCCTGGAAGCCATGATAGTGTGTGTGCGTACCTGTGTGTGTGTTTGAACCTGTGTGTGTGTGTGCACATGTGTGTGTGTGTGCACGTGTGTGTGTGTGTGTGTGTGTAATTGACAGGCGTCCTTATGTGCCTGTGTGTGTATATGTGTTTGTGCATCTGTGTGTGAGTGTGCCTGTGTGTGCACCTACGTGTGTGTGCACGTGAATCTGTGTGTGTGTACCCGTGTGAGTGTGTGTGCCCGTGTGTGTGTGTGTGTGTGTGTGTGACTCAGCTCTGTGGGATAACACAGAGAGCACCTAGGCAGGTAGTTGTAGTTGTTGTCAGTCCCTGGAGGTGAAGCTGTGATGCAGCACTTTGGGGAGTCAAGTTCAGTTCTGACTCACCATGCCCACGCATGCAAAATGCATGCACTCTCTTATGCACTCACACACTTTCTTATATATGTCTCTCTCAAACACTCTCACACAAAGTCGAAATGTCTCTCTCTCTCTCTCTCTCTCTCTCTCTCACACACACACACACACACACACACACACACACACACACACACACACACACACACTCTCTTATATATGTCTCTCTCAAACTCTCTTACACAAAGTCGAAATGCCTCTCTCACACACACTCTTATATATCTCTCTCACACACTCTTACACAAAGTCGAAATGTCTCTCTCTCACACACACACACACACACTCTTATATATGTCTCTCTCGCACACTCTTACACACACAGACACACACACACACACACACACACACTCTCGCTCTTATATATGTCTCTCTCTGACACACAGACACGCTTAGTGACACACACAAAGTCTAAATGTCTCTCTCTCACACACACAGACACACAACACACACACACACTCTCGTAAATATGTCTCTCTCTCACACACAGACACGCTTAGTGACACACACAAAGTCTAAATGTCACACACACACACACACGTCATACACACACACACACTCACTCACACACACACACACACACACTCTTATACATGTCTCTCTCTCTTTCACACACACACACACACACACACACACACTCTTATACATGTCTCTCTCTCTCACACACACACACACACACACTCTTATATATGTCTCTCTCTCTCACACACACACACAACACACACACACACTCTCGTAAATATGTCTCTCTCACACACAGACACGCTTAGTGACACACACAAAGTCTAAATGTCTCTCTCTTTCACACAAACACACACACACACACACACTCTTATACATGTCTCTCTCTGACACTTTTGCTCATCCCTCAGCCCTGTACGAAGATTTATTGGTTCAAGTGGAACAAAAGGGAGAGAGGAGGGAAGCTGTTCTCCTGGAGAGACTAACACAAGCCAGGCAGCACAGAGGAGGAGAGACCAGACCCTGTCAGGAAGACGTTGCAGTCAGACGGGAGAGACAGAACTACAGACAATCTGCCCGTAATATGGAACAGTCCTGGGTCGTAGAGAGAGAGAGGGAGAGAGAGAGAGAGAGAGAGAGCGAGGGGGAGTGAGGTAGAGCGAGGGAGAGCAAGAGAGAGGGAGAGAGAGCGAGAGAGAGAGCGAGGGGGAGTGAGGTAGAGCGAGGGAGAGCAAGAGAGAGGGAGAGCCAGAGAGAGGGAGAGCAGGAGAGCGAAAGAGAGTGCGAGAGAGAAAGAGAGCGAGAGAGCGAGAGAAAGAGAGAGAGAGAGCGAGAGAGAGAGCGAGAGAACGAAGCAGAGAGAGAGATTGATTTTTTAACAGGCGTTTAATAGTTCTTTACGGGTTTGGCTGGACACCACACTGTGTTCTGTACCACATTGCCCCAGAGATCCCAACCATGCATCAATGGCAAACTGACACACAACAACAAAGACACACTTGAACCCACAGACACTAGAATCATGTCACACAAGTAGAAAAACATGTCTAGATTAACGCATCCCCTAGACAAGAGAGAGAGACTGTTTGTGTGTGTGTGTGTGTGTGTGTGTGTGTGTGTGTGTGTGTGTGGGAAAGAGAGAGACATTTAGATCTTGTGTGTGTCACTAAGCGTGTCTGTGTGTGAGAGAGAGAGACTGTGTGTGTGTGTTTTGAGTGTGTGTGTTGTGAGTGTTGTGTGTGTGTGTGAGAGAGAGAGAGAGAGAGAGAGAGAGAGAGAGAGAGACATTTAGACTGTGTGTGTCACTAGCGTGTCTGTGTGGAGAGAGAGACATAATATAAGAGAGAGAGTGTGTGTGTGTGTTGTGTGTGTGGTGTCCTGTGGCAACATGGGGCCCTTCAGGCCTGTTACAAGAGAAAAAATGAATTGGTTTTCCTCCACTATTCACGTTTAGTTTAAGAAACTGAAGTGCTTGGTGTTTGTGTTACGTAGGTATATAATCAGAGTGTTGTGTATTTAGCTGTTCAGTTACGTATGTAGGTGCTGTGTCTTAGGTATTTGGGTATGCGGTATACATACAGGTTTATAAATAGCTTTAGATATTGAAGAGCAGTGATTTAGCATACTGTGATGGGTCAGTCTTGCAGTGAGTTAACTCACTTCTATGTCATTCATGCTCGTAAAGGAAGTCTGTTAAACCTGTGTGGTTAAAGCTCATGCAGATAAAAGAGGAAAGTAACATTCTATTCATTCAGCGGTCATTTGTACCTATCGATGATGTCAACAGTTGACGAGGCAGATGGTTTCATCCAAGCCTACGTACAGGAAGTGGGGGGGGGTGTTTCTTTGCTTGTGAAGTTCACTTCCTGTGAGCTGTTACCACCCTTCCTCTCCCCTTCTCGGTGAAGGGGAGAGGAAGAGGTGTTGTGAGATGCCCGTGATCGGACTCTGATACATAACTGAACTCTTCTAATAATACACACTCATGCTTACCAACTCATGCTTAAACATGCTTCTCTGTCACACACAGTCACACACACAGACTACACTGCACACAGAGACGCAATTCACACACTTACAGGCACTCGCAAAGCACTCACATTCTGAAAGTGTGTTCGTGTGTGAGAGAGAGAGTGGAGAGTGTGGGTGTGTGTGTGGAGAGAAGAGAGAGAGTGAGAGGTGTTGTGTGTGTGTGTGGTGTTGTTGTGTGTGTGGTGAGAGAGAGAGAGAGAGAGTGAGAGTGTGTGTGTGTGTGTGTGTGTGTGAGAGAGAGAGAGTGTGTGTGGTCTCTGTTGCCCGAAAAAGCAGAGTCAGACCTGAACTTTGCTGACTAGACCACATCCCCTCCACTGTTACATACTGTTCCAGTGCTTTATGTGAGTGTGTGAGTGTGTATGTGAGTGTGCAAGTGTGTATTTGAGTGTGTGAGTGTGTATGTGAGTGTGTATGTGAGTGTGTATATGAGTGTGTGAGTGTGCGAGTGTGTATGTGAGTGTGCGAGTGTGTATGTGAGTGTGCGAGTGTGTATGTGAGTGTGCGAGTGTGTATGTGATTGTGCAAGTGTGTGAGTGTGTATGTGAGTGTGCGAGTGTGTATGTGAGTGTGCGAGTGTGTATGTGAGTGTGTGAGTGTGTACATGTAGTATGCAGTAGCTTTGCTATATATACATTTGTTAAAACACATGACTCGCAACCGTCACCCATTTTCACTAAAAAATACATCTTCAAATTAAATTTCCCAAATCTCTGAATCTTCTGGCAAAATCAAACACCTGAACCACAACCATGTAACTTGTGCTCAAGACCAAACAAAACTTCCAGATCAAAAACAATCCGTTTATAAACAATATGGATCAGCAAATCAATAAATAAACATTATGGATCAATCAGAACACACAACACAATCAGAACACACAACACAATCAGAACACACAACACAATCAGTACACACAAGGCAATAACTACACACAACACAATCAGAACACACAAGACAATAACTACACACAACACAATCAGAACACACAACACAATCAGTACACACAACACAATCAGAACACAAAACACAACACAATCAGTACACACAACACAATCAGAACACAAAACACAACACAATCAGTACACACAACACAATCAGAACACACAACACAATCAGTACACACAAGACAATCAGAACACACAAGACAATAACTACACACAACACAATCAGAACACACAACATAATCAGAACACACAACACAATCAGTACACACAACACAATCAGAACACACAAGACAATAACTACACACAACACAATCAGAACACACAACACAGACAGTGGAATACACAGCATCCAGGACATTTAAAGTTACATGTAAAGTTACATGTAAAGTTACATGTAAAGACAGACGTGTTTATGTGAAAACACTAAATGGTTTAAGCAACACATAAGAAGTGTTCTAATATCCATCCTAACTTAAAGCTGTACTGTCAGTACAGACAGTAGTACTGTCAACGCAAAGCAGAGGAAACACAAGGTCAAACAGTCTGGTGTCTCCAGTCGTTAGAACAGTCAGTCCATGCTTCTGTCACCACTGTCCAAGTCTACTGCCTGGAGGGAATTTGCCTGGTGTATGGGATCAGTTATAGACCCTCCATCACCACACAGAGAAACATCTTTCAGTTGGTTAGACAAAAGGGCAGTATGGTGGAAGACAAACTAGACATGAACAATGTAGCGGTGGATGTCGGTGGATTGTGATAAACAGACATGGAGGTGAAAGCTGACATATTCCTAATGAGTCGTCGTGTTTTAGTGAAGTGATGTATTGTTGAGTATGGTTACCCATACTCCAAATTTACCTCTGCATTTAACCCATCCAAGTGCACACACAGCAGTGAGTAGTGGCAACTGCATGCACACACACACCAGTGAACATACACCCTGAGCAATGGGCAGCTATTGCTCCAGCACCTGGGGAGCAATTGAGGGTTCGGTGCCTTGCTCAAGAGGGCCACCTCAGTCATGGTTTTGAAGGCAGAGAGAGTGCTGTATATTCACAATCCCCACCTTCAAATTCCTGCCGGGTGCGAGAATCAAACCAAGAACTTGAGGTTACAGCCAACTCCCTAACCATTAGGCACGACGTTTATACAAATGACAAGTGGTGTTTGTGTTTAGTGTTTGGTGTTTGGTGTCTGGGTTTACTATCTGGCAGTACGAGTACATCACAGTGCAAACTGCTTTTAGTGAAAATGAGAATGTGTTTAGAGTTCTGCCAAAATATTCTGATTTGACAGATGGGATTAGGCCACGGGTGATCTGATTCAAAGAATGGGCTTTAGCGTTTTAGCTGTTGGAAAAGAACATTTTAAAAACGAAAACACGATGAGATTTAGTTTGTATTTTAATCATCAAACGTTCAGTATTTTAGTGTTGGGATGATCAGACAAATATTATCCCAGGATTTTAGCTAGTTAATGCACCACGACACACACACAATACGCACACGACACACACACGCAGAACACACAGACACACACACACACACCGCACACCCACACATACGCACACTCACACACGCACACACATGAACAGACACACACACAACATACGCACTAGCACACATGAACACACACACAGCACGCACACCATGAACACACACACACAACGTACGAACACACAGACACACACATCAATGAAACCATGACACAAAAACACACACACTCAAACACACTTGTGTATACACACACACACATCAGGTAGAGCTTACACACGAACACACACACACACACACACACACACAAATACACGACACCAACAAAACACACACACGATAACACACATGCACACACTGTGAATGAACACACATACACACACGAATGAACACACATATAGCAACATGAACACACAACATGAACACACATACAACACATGAACACAAACACACATGAACACACACATACGACATGCACATGAACACACATACACACACGATGAACACACCACACATACACACACCTATGAACACACACACACACACATGAACACACATACACACACATACACACACACATACATACACTCAGAACACACATCTGACTCATACCGTTTCTCCCCAGATCAACCCACTCTAACAAGCCATATATTCTACCATAACATCAGGCTGGTGCATTTTCATCTTCTGATATTAGTTGGCACTTGATAACTTTGATTACTACGAAGACAAACGCTATTATGTAAAAAGCGTAGGTTTTAACCCACGCTAGCTTTTAATAAAAGGTTGCACCTTTTTCTTTTTTGCTATGAGATCTTGTATCGCTATCTACTATTAAGTTGAGCACACTCACAGTTTTTTTTACATTTCTGTTGACGCGATTAAATTAGTGACGTTCACCTTCCGTTCTTTCTTGATTTCGCTCTGTTTAGCTGTAATAATAACAGTGTTTATAACGAAAAGAGGAAATACTATTACATGTTGACTCATAACATGGAAACACCTTCTGATTGTTCATCTTCTACATGATTTTGTCGACAAAATGAGCAGCTAAAAGAAGAACATGCCATTACTATTCATGTTTCATGTGTCAGATAATAGACCATAACACACAATATGTATACAAGAACAGAAGATTCGCTTGTGCT
>BROE01000020.1:22206358-22216358 GCA_036571765.1 Plecoglossus altivelis | reverse complement strand
CCACACACACGATAAAACTAGAACTACACACACGCATGATAACATCAGAACCACACACACGCACATGATAACATTAGAACCACACACGCATGATAACATTAGAACCACACACACAATAACACTAGAACCACACACACCTTATAACCCTGTAACCACACACACGCATGATAACATTAGAACCACACACACGCATGATAACATTAGAACCACACCCACGCATGATAACATTAGAACCACACACACGCATGATAACATTAGAACCACACCCACGCATGATAATATTAGAACCACACACACGATAAAACTAGAACTACACACACACGATAACACTAGAACACACGCATGATAACATCAGAACCACACACTATAACACTAGAACTACACACACACACATGATAACATTAGAACCACACACATGCATGAAAGCATTAGAACCATACGCACGATAACACTATAACTACACACACCTCATAACCCTGTAGCTACACACACACACACACACATGATAACATGATAACTACACACACACATACATGATAACATGATAACTACACATACATGATAACATTAGAACTGCACACAAACACATGATAACAGTATAACTACACACCCTACAACATTATAACCACACACACACACTATACAGCCATGTAACTACACACACAAACCTTATAACTCTAACTACACACATACACAACATACAACCATATACGTACACACACCTTATAACCCTGACACTACACACACATGCACATTATAACCTTGTAACAACACACACACACACACAGATTATAAATCTGTAACTACACACACACACTTTATAATCCTGTAACTACATATACACACCATACAACCCTGTAACTACACACACACACCCTCTAACCATCTAACTACACACGCCTTACACCTATGTTCCCACACTCACCTTCTAACCATCTAACTACACACACACACACCTTCTAACCATCTAACTACACACACACACACCTTCTAACCATCTAACTACACACAACATCAGAACCACACACATCTGCCCATTATAACATTAGCAACCAACACAGCATCGCTTCGCAACACACGCATGATAACATTAAAACCATACACACGCATGATAACATTAAAACCACACACACGCATGATAACATCAGAACCACACACACGCACAAGGATAACATTTAGAACACACACACACGCATGATAACATTAAAACCATACACACGCATGATAACATTAGAACCACACACACCAGTATAACACAAGTATGACACACACACCTCATAACCTGTAGCGTACAACACACCCCACACATACACGATAACATGATAACTACACACACATGATAACATGATAACTACACACACATACATGATAACATGATAACTACACATACATGATAACATTAGAACTGCACACAAACACATGGTAACAGTATAACTACACACCCTACAACATTATAACCACACACACACACTATACAGCCATGTAACTACACACACACACCGTATAACTCTAACTACACACACATGCACATTATAACTTTGTAACAACACACACACACACACAGATTATAAATCTGTAACTACACACACGCTTTATAATCCTGTAACTACATATACACCTTCTAACCATCTAACTACACACCCTCTAACCATCTAACTACACACGCCTTACACCTATGTTCCCACACTCACCTTCTAACCATCTAACTACACACACCTTCCACCTATGTTCCCACACTCACCTTCTGACCAGGTACAGGTGTGACCTGCTGTCTGCTCCTCCACAGGTGAGAAACCGTACGAGTGCTCCAACTGCAGGAAGCGGTTCTCCCACTCTGGCTCCTACAGCTCCCACCTCAGCAGCAAGAAGTGTCTGAGCGGGCCTGGAGGAGGAGGAGGAGGGGGAGGAGGAGAGGACAGGAGGAGGGGGAGGAGGGGGAGAGGAGGGGAGAAGAGGGGGAGGAGGAGGGGGCGGAGGGGGCGGAGGGGTAGAAGTGTCCAATAGTCAGCCTGTCTTCCGCTCCTTCCCATCACTGTCCTCCGCAGGCGGAAGGACAACGAGTGGAGGAGGTGGCTCTCTGTACGGCACCCAGCCCCAGGACGGAGCTCCGAGACTGGGCTCGGGAGAGAGGCTCTCCCCCCTAGACCTGGACAGCTCCAGGGCGCCCGGTCAGGTGTGGGATCCCAGCGGGAAGTTTTCTCTCCTGGGCAGTGGCTTCCAGGGCTCCAGCCTGCTTCCCTACCTCCACTCCGGCCCTCGCTTTCAGCAGGCCCTGCAGGCCATTCTCCAAAGGGAGGTGGAGAAGGTGGGAGGAGGAGGAGGAGGAGGGGGAAAACCAGAGGAGGCCACGGCCATCCAGAACGGCGAGCATGAAGACAAGGCATCTCCCGATGGGCTGGCGAGAGAGCACAAGGGGGCGGAGCTTGGCGAGGGGGGCGGGGCTATATGCGAGGGGGGCGGGGTTATGTGCGAGGGCTGCTCCCAGCTCTTCCCCAGCGCTGCTGTGCTCCTGCAGCATCAGAGATACCTTTGCCAGACATCCAGGCCGTCCACAGACATGCCTGAGGGTCCTCATGGTAAAGACCGCCTCTCCTTTCCCAGACCCCCAGACCTCCACCACCCCCCTGCCATCCACAACCTCCTCCCCAGGGACAGCTCACCCCTTCCTAGACATGGTTGGCACTCCCTCCCCCAGCAGCTCCTGGTGGCTCTACAGCCCCGAACCAACCCCCTAGCCTCGCGCTCCTATTGGCCCAGCCAGGAGAATGGCAGCCCCGGACAGCCAATCAGCCCCGTCCTAATGGAGATGCCGTCTCCAGACAGTCTGAAAAGAGGAAGGATCTGCTCCTCTGGGTTCGGCTCGTTAGCCTGTCTGGATCTGTCCCCCGGTCCATCCTCCCTCTCCCCACCCTCTGGCCAGGCGGCGCCCCAGAACAGGGCTCCCTGGTGGGCAGGGACCAGTGGGCCAGCAGGGTCCCAGAACGAGCCTCTGGATCTCTCTCTTCCCAGGGAGCAAGGCCGAGCCTGCAATGGCCACTCTGCACCTGGAGAGATGAGAGAGAAAAGACAGAGAAGAGAGAGAGATGGAGGAGAGAGAGACAGGGGAGAGAGAAGCGAGAGAGACAGGGGAGAGAGAAGCGAGAGAGACGGGGTAGACAGGGAGGAAAGGGGAGAGAGACTCCAGGACCTGTACCCCAGCCCCCCCCATCCTCACCCCTCCTACCCTCACCCTACCTACAGCGGATCCCCTTTGCTGGGGGCGTCTGTTTTCGGTAGCTACCGCCCCCTCTTCCCCCCCCTGCTCCAGACGAGCCTGGGGGGGGCGGGCCAGGACACAGGCCCCTCCCTCGCCCTCCGAAGGCATAGGCTCCTCCCACACCTGCCGTACCTCAGGCACTCCGAGATGAACGCTGTCATCCAGAAGACACAGCAGGAGAGACAAGGGGTGAGAGTTTGTCAGCTGGACATACACACAAATACAGATATTTAAATTAAATAATGCAACTAAACAACCGAAGTAATAGTAGCTTATATGAATGTAAATCATACAAAAGCTGAACTTCAGTCTAGATGACGGTTGGCAGTGTGTTTCCCATCAGTGTTAACATGAGTGTACCAATCTGTGTGTTTCGTATCCAGGCGGAGCTTGTGGGGCGTAGCGGGCTGGACTTCCTGTCTGGAGGGGAAGTGGGCGAGGGAGACGGGACCAGGAGGAGGCTGAGGAAGACGGAGGAGGGACTGTACGCTTGTAACATCTGTGACAAGACATTCCAAAAGAGCAGCTCATTGCTCCGCCACAAATACGAACACACAGGTAAGGCAAAGTCATGATATGAATCAAATACGAACACACAGGTAAGGCAAAGTCATGATATGAATCAAATACAAACACACAGGTAAGGCAAAGTCATGATATGAATCAAGCAAAAAAAACAAATTGCAGAACAAATTCTCCTTGGGGCAATAAGTTCTCATTCATTCATTCATTCATTCATTCATTCATTCATTCATTCATTAGATGTGTTGGCCTCTTGTGTCTCTCCCAGAGGTGCAGAACAAATTCTCCTTGGGGCAATAACTTCTCATTCATCCATTAATTCATTCATTCATTCATTCATTAGATGTGTTGCCCTCCCGTGTGTCTCCCAGGTAAACGGCCTCACGAGTGTGCAGTCTGCCAGAAGGCCTTTAAACACAAGCACCACCTGATCGAACACCGTCGCCTCCACTCCGGAGAGAAACCCTACCGCTGCGATCGCTGTGGCAAGCGCTTCTCCCACTCCGGCTCCTACTCGCAGCACATGAACCATCGCTACGCCTACTGTAGCCGTGACAACGACCCCGACCTCGACTTCGAGGACCGAACTCTGACCTCCGGGCCTGATCCGAGTCGTCTGGGAGAGGGAACCCCGACTCCGACCGCCACCACCCTGACGTTCCTGAGCGACTGCAGCCTGGATGAGCACTGTGCTGGCCTGGAGGAGGAGGAGAGAGAGGAGGAGGAGAGAGAGGAGGAGGAGAGAGAGGAGAGAGAGGAGGAGGAGGACGGAGAGGCCTGTAGAAATGTCTACAGTGAAGAAGGGGCATGTTTGAAATCCAGATCAGGGTTAGAGTTAGGCTCAAGGTCTAGTTTAGATTTAGCACTAGGATCAGGGTCTAATTTAGATTTAGCACTAGGATCAGAAGCTAGAGACTTAGAGAACCAGGATCAGGAGCAAGACCAGGGTTAGGACCAGGGCTAGGACCAGGGCTAGGACCAGGGCTAGGACCAGGGCTAGACCAGGGTAAGGACCAGGGCTAGACCAGGGTAAGGACCAGGGCTAGACTAGGGCTAGCACCAGTGCTAGGACCAGGGCTAGCACCAGGGTTAGCACCAGGGCAAGACCAGGGCTAGGACCAGGGTTAGGAGCAGAGCCCAAAAAAAACCCATCAGAAGGCCAAGGATCATAAGTACATTGTTCTAACAGAATTCCATCGATCAGAGTTGAGAAATGGTCTGTATTTACCAGTAACCAAATCTCAGCCGCAATATATCAATAACAATATCTCAACTAACGTTTTGACGATATTCATGGTCATATTTTTACTCTACAATACCAAATAAGAGATCTATACTTGTAAGATAAAGCAATACATCCGTGTTTTTTGGCCGTAATTGCCCTTTCTGGGAGCCAAGTCGCTGATTGGTCCAGCGTTAACCATGTGATGCAGCTCATTCCCAGACAGTAATAATTTCAACCAATCAACCAATTAGCAAATGAGTCCTTCTGTTTAATACATAACCAGTTAAGGAGCAGAAGGATACAGTGAAAAACCGCACCTGACAGAGTTGGAAAGACTGTCCGTGAGTAAAGTTGTGTAGAAATGTGTGTAATACAGTTTATGAAACTATTTGTATGATAAAAAATATATATTTTAATTAAAACTAAAAAAAATAATTATGACAAAACGGCCGTCAAAGTGTGTGTGTGTGTTTGAGATCAACCAAAAAAGAGACGATAGATTTCGCGTTACTATTGATATTTCTGAACCAAAGAATCCTTCAAGATTTGTCTTTGAATGAAAATCTCACACGTCACTCTGAAACTGGGACTTTTCAAAGTCACAAATATGACGCAAGCTGTATTTTTAATTTTGTTGAACTTGTTACAAAATCGTGTTTTGTAATTTTTTTTATATTTGTTCATATATTTGTAATAAAACGGTATGTAACATCTTAAAGTGTGCCTAGTCTATTTGAGAAAAAACATAATCAACGAACTTAGACCTTGATACACTTCATTGTCTTCAGTTGAACTATTCGAATAGTTAAGAATTCACAAGAGAGGCAACTCTGTAGCTCACGGGGTAAGAGCATGCGCACCGTTAATCTGAATCAGAATTTGGTTTATTCGTCATGTAAATTTAAACAAACGCGGAGTTTACTGATGCAGGAAGGTGTAACTTCAAAAAAAACCATGCACGAATCGTAACTAAAAATAGTTACAAAAAAATTGTACAAAAGTCTAACTAGTTCAATGCCTCCTAACTGACCAAGGCTAATTCCTAAATATCTTTTGTGCTTAAATCTCTCTCCAACTGCAGACAAATCCCGCATATATGACAGTATGAGATAGAGAGAGAGAGAGAGAGAGAGAGAGAGAGAGAGAGAGAGAGAGAGAGAGAGATAGAGAGAGAGAGAGAGAGAGAGAGAGAGAGAGAGAGAGAGAGAGAGAGAAAATGTATGTAGCTCAGGGTTGTAAATCGAACAAAGCCCCAGGAAAATGTATTTTAAAAATGTCAATTACAAACCTATATACAGAAATACCTGCTTTACCGATTTACCATCTATAATTAGGATCAGATCCTAAAGCGTAAAACATTTGAATGTTTGAGTGTCTTATCAGAATCTAAAAGATTCTCATGTTCGAGAACGTTCTGGTTTAAAGGTCCAGCTCGAGACAGTTTAACACGAAGCCCTTGGAACGTTTTGTTTTAAAGATCGCAAGTTTAGCGAGTTATCCCTCATTTGTCAGCGTGTTAAGTAGTGCGTCTGTGCGCGTCTCACAGAGTCATGATGAGACGTGAGAGCTCTAACAGGACGGGACATTACGGTTACACCGATCACCATTTAACTAGCAACAGGTTGCATTAAGGTTACATTAACTACATAGCAACAGTTGACATTGAGGTTACATTGACCAGATACATACAGTTTACACCGATAAACTTTAAACTAAATAGATACAGTTTACATTAAAGTTACATTAACTAAATAGCTACAGTTTACATTAAAGTTACATTAACTAAATAGCTACAGTTTACATTAAGGTTACAATAACAACGTTATAACAATATTTAACGTTTAACAACAGTTTACTTGAAGGTAATATTAACTAAATCTGTTGAACTGTTTAAGCCTTAGTCAAATCAGTGGCTGCTCTCCTCGGCTTTCAGACTTTTTATACCAGCAGAAACTAAATCTGCCGCGTTCAGAAAATAGGTCCTGGAATCTCCAGTGTGGGAATCATTTTACGATCATTATTTCATTCAATCGTTCCCATTATCGCTTGTATCAAATAGTCCGCTTTCAGTCAACTACTCTGGAGTCGCAAAGTCTTCACCCCCCCCTCCCCTCCTCCTCCCCCTTCTCCTGCCCACTTCCCCCTCTCCCATAAAACTTGCAATAATATGAAAATAAAAAATGAATAAATATATCAAACATTCAGATCTGTGTGAACTCTCTCCTCTCTTTTTCCTCTTTCCCGCTGTGTTTATTCGCGTGCCAAAACCACAGTCGTAAAAAACTATCCAGCCACAGAGAGACAAGGTTTAAGGGGAAAAAAACGCTGTTTTTAAACATATGCATTTCTACTCTGGTCTTTGTTCTGTTATTAAAAGCAGAATTTGGACCAATCAGCAGGGGAGCTGTCCTGGCTGTCTGCCTCTGATTGGTTTACATACCTCCACACTTCCTGTATCTCTCACGCTAACCACAGAACCGCACGGCTAACACAGCACTCTAGGGTTGGGCTACACCCTCTCTCTCACACACACACACACACACACACACACACACACGCTCACAAACACACACACACAAACGCACACACGCACACACGCTCACACACACACACACAAACACACACACGCTCACAAACACACGCTCACAAACACACACACGCTCACAAACACTCTCACAAACACACGCTCACAAACACACACACGCTCACAAACACACACGAAGGCATCCACTTACGTAGGCACACAAACACACAAGCAGAAATACACACATATGTAGGCACGCACACAGACACACACACACACACATCTGCCACACACATACAGGCATCACAGACCAGTCTTGAAAGCGGTCACGGCAGAAGTTTATTAAGGGTGTTTTACAGCCTGAGTCTCAGGGTGGATGTAACAGGGGAAGTGTTTCACATCATCTGTGTCCTTATCAGCCTACCTATCACATAGTCTTTAGCTCGCACACACCACAGTGTGCTTGCATAATTAACATACTTACAAACACACTCCGAAAGAAACAAACAAAAAAAAACACTGGAAGCACGAGAACAGGGTTGTTGCTACGGATACGAAAGTCGCCAAACCTTCTAGAATGGTCAAGGTTCCGAGGGCGAACGTTCCGCTCGGTATCAGGAAGCACAGACAGGCACAGTAACCGTGGAGACAGAGCCTTACCTCTATAAGCTACAGCAGAGTCAGTAACATGAATAGGGGGGCACGTTTGGAAACTTACCGTAACTGAACAGATTTTATTGACCTTAATTTGACCCTTTATATTATTCTTATTTAGGTGTATAGGATGTGCTAAGGAGAGCTGATTGTTACCCAGCAACAGCGGATGTTGTTGTTGTTGTTGTTGATGTTGTTGATGTTGTTAGCATTGATGTTGTTGGTCTAATGGGAGTGTTGCTTCTCTCTGCTGTGGGGGCTTAGGATGCTGATGTCACAGTGAGATGGTTCTGATTGGTCCCTGATTCTAGAATCTTGATTCTGGTCGAGCAGATTCCGGTGGTGCTCCAGATGGAATGTTCTGGTTCTAAGTTTGAAGTCCAGAGTCTGGGTCTGTGTCAGGGTCAGGGTGTAGGTCTGGTCTGGGTCTGAGTCTAGTCTGGGTCTGAGTCTGGTCTGGGTCAGGGTTCAGGGTCTTGTTCCTTGGCCCTGATGTGGGAGTTGGAGGGGGTCAGAATGGGGAGTGAGTGGGGGGGTCAGAGGGGGGGGAGTGTTGCGAGGGGTGTCAGGGAGAAGTGGGGGGGGCTGTTTGAGGGGGTCAGAGTGGGGGGCTGTGTCAAGGGGGTCCGAGCTCGGGGGGGGCTGTTCAAGGGGGTCAGAGTGGGGGGGGGCTGTTTGGAGGGGGTCAAAAGGAGGGGGCTATTTGAGGGGTCAGAGTGGAGGGCTTGTTTAAGGGGTCGAGGGGGGGGCTGTTTGAGGGGGTCAGAGTGGAGGGCTGTTTAAGGGGGTCAGAGTGGGGGGCTGTTTGAGGGGGTCAGAGTGGGGGGCTGTTCGAGGGGTCAGAAGGGGGGGCTATTTGAAGGTTGGTCAGAGAGGGGGTTACGAGGGTGTCTATTCGAGGGGTCCAGAGAGGGGGTCCAGAGAGGGGGGCTTTTACGAGGGGGTCAGAGTGGGGGGCTGTGTCCGAAGATGTGATCGACCTCGCTGAGGATCAGTTCCACCGCTTGGTTCTGGTACACCATGTTGATGGCCATGTTGGTGCTGTCTCTCTCTGGCCTCATAAGTGTGGGTCCGAACACGATGCCCAGGTTCTGGGTGGTCATGCGGTTGGTCTCAGAGTGTTCCATCACCCTGGGGGAGAAGGGGGAGGAGGCAGAAAGTTCAGCAACAAACTTCCTGTCTCCTCAGGGGCCTCACCAAGGAAGGGCCAACATCATATGATGACACGCGATGACTTGTGATGACAGCTTTGAATGTTAATAGTTTAAAAGTCATTAACAGCATCCACGCAACGCTGACGTCTCTGCACAGAGACCTGCATCAGTGTGTGTGTGGTGTGGTAGTGTGTGTTCGTGTGTGTGTGTGTGTGTGTGTGTCACAGTGGATATGTGTGTCGTATGGTTTGCACATATTTGTGGCAGTGACTATGTGCTGCATGTATATATCTGTGTGTGTTTGTAGGAGAGTGTGTGTACTAAAGAGTGTGCGTGTGTGTGTGTGTGTGTGTGTGTGCGTGTGTGCGTGTGTGTGTGCGTGTGTGTGCGTGTGTGCGTCGAGGTTAAAGCCACAGCATGAAACTTTCTTCTAAAAATGCCACCAAGCCAAGAAATGGCTCAGAACTTCCACATTAAACAAGAAGCAGAGGGAGGGAGGGAGGGAGGGAGAAGAGAGAGAGGGGAGAAGAGGGAGGGAGGAGGGAGAAGAGAGGGAGAAGAGAGGGAGAGAGGGAGGGAGAAGAGAGGGAGAAGAGAGGGAGAAGAGAGGGAGAGAGGGGGGAGGGAGAAGAGAGGGAGAAGAGAGGGGGAGAGGAGGGAGAGAG
>BROE01000020.1:22151380-22161812 GCA_036571765.1 Plecoglossus altivelis | reverse complement strand
CTCTTCTCTCTTCTTTCTCGCTCTCTTTCACCCTCCCTCCCTCCCTCTTCTCTCTTGCTATCTTTCTCCCTCCCTCTTCTCTCTCGCTCTCTTTTTCCCTCCCTCCCTCCCTCTTCTCTCTCCTTCTCTTTCTTTCTCTCTCTCTCTCCTCAGAAGGGCATGTGGATGGCTTTTACCATCCACAACTTACACACATGCATACACACGCATCACACAACCACTCTTTCACAATCGCATCACACACACACACAGACTTGAGCACGTACGCAAACTGTGACATACATAGTCATCTTCTTACAGATACACACACGTTTACGCGCGCACACACACACACACACACACACACACACACACAATCACAATCACAATCACATGCATAACCATTGCAAGACTTATTCCCTACATGGACCAATATCTAAATATAATATGAAACAGTGTAATCCTCTTGAAAGTTCAGCAGACTTAAACCACATTCGCTTCTCTCCTCATGACCGTCCAGTTAAACCTGGACAGAACAACGCAGACGAGCCTCCTACTGTTATCAGCGTCATAATGGTATCATCAGCGTCATAATGGTATCATCAGCGTCATCATCATCATCATCATGTGTTCAATTGGAGGATGCTTCCATCCAAAGCAATGTACATATTAGATATTTGAACCCGTGACCTCTCGACATGCAGTCCAATGGTCAACCAATGATTTTTATACGCAAGGCAGTCCGTTTCTAATCAGCGTAACTATTTCAGCACGTTAATCTTTCAAGGCTCAAGCGGCCGTGAGCTCACACATGCAGTTGAAACCACAGAGAAAAATACCGCTTAACCCACAAGGGAAAATGCCAGCTTTGTTTTGAAAGGTTATGAAATAAGAGTATTGAAATACCTCAAATTGATCCTTACACTCCAACGCCGGAAGTTCCAACTCTCTGTTCTATGCAGAGTTAACGTATCTTAGTCAAAGTAAGCGCGAGTAAAACATCTAAATGTGCCCTTGAAACAAAGAACTATTTGAGGCATCTAGCCTTATCATGTAAGGATTGGTATTTATCATCACACCCGGATTATTTCATCGCCCATCAGAGAAACTTCATTTGAGAGAAAAAGACTACATTTTACTGTTATTAAAATAAAATAACTACACTGTTTAACTGCTAAACACGGCTGTTAAGTGCGTCAAACTCAAAGCGCGCTCTCAGCAGTTGAACAACTCGTAGAGTTCAAGCTCGACGCAGCATTTTCTCATGGTTCTAACCGGAAACGAATGCCCCGTTGATTAACAGAACTCAGTTTAAGTGGAAGAAGGGAAGACGAGGGTGTTGGTGACGAAATCAACCACGGAACCGCCGCGTCTTAAAGGGTGCAGAGAGACGTTAGAACTCCTCACTCTTCCAACTCTCTTTTAACTCGAATTAAATTGTTACCGTTTGATTAAATAAATTAAATAAAAAAGATCATGTTGTGTCTTCCTGGTGGCGGATGCCCTGGATTACAGTAAAGCCTCCTGCGTTCACGAGAGCAAAGTCAGCATGCGCCAATCGCTCTGGTTTCGACACAAAACCACATTACATGAAACTGTCACAAATTATTTTCTTAAGCCAACTACAGAATTGTATGCGGGTATAATACAATTTGACTACTTAATTTAGTTGTCAGTGATCTAAATAGATAGCGTTTAAGTCGTGTCTACAGTGACGACAACAGTCAACTATAACCGAACATTATGCGAACCGTCCTAGGACACATCTAAAGTCCCACATTTCGTGCACGCGCCATCACCTGCTGCTCTGCACGCGATATAAAGAGTTCACCACTGGTGTATAGGATTTCTTGTCAAAGTATGCCAATACCATTTTTATATATTAATACTGGCGTGAATTTTTCCTTTAAATATGTGGGCTATGCGCTCAAATCTACTCCGTCCTGCCGAACACTGATTATTAGGTAACAACTTTTGATCAAATTCATATTTTGATCGTTTTATTTTAGACTAGAAAATCATGTAGGAATACATCCTATGATAAAGAAATATTCAATTTGCTGCAATCTCACCTTCAGGAAACCCGGTCGATGAAAGCCATGTAAGTAATTATCATGCAACAGAAATGATGCCCTCGACCGTTAAAGTCCTCCGATTGGAAAAACGCTGCGCGTGAGATGCGCTTTCCCCCGTTATATCCACGCTTGCGTTGGGTATCCTACTTCACAGACAGCTTTACACGCCAATTAGAATAAAAAGTGCACCTTTCCTAATGTTCGGTCCCATACAGATGCGTTAAAGTATAAATCAACTAGTCCCGAGAAAAGCACTCAACAAAAAAAAACACATACGGGACATTGATTGGTTGACATATGGTTTTACACAAACCAATCATCTTAGCGCAGGAAGCACAACGCCGGTTTGTTTTCGGAAGCTGCAACGCAAATGGGAGATGTAGTTTATTGCATTGTCAGATTGAATTGTGGAACCTGAGCTGGCGCACTTTGAAAACTACAACTTGCGCCATGTTCAATTGTACCCTGGTTGCCTCAGCCACTGACTACAAGCATTGCGTGGAGCGATCAAACCGTCACCGGCAAAGTTACATGTTGTCAATCATACTCTTATTTTGTACATCTCAACCTCTTGTCATCTCTCCTTATCACAGTAACAGTTTAGTTCCCTACGAGCGACTAGATGAACCTCTTCGTAAGCGACGGTAATCCACATTGTATCAAGGTGATCGCAGTGTTAGAACTTACTGGAGTACAATGTAACGTTCAGCATGTTAGCCACGAAGGTAAGATTACTTGAGTGCAATGCTATGTCGCTAACTTGCTAGCTAATGTACCTGAAGATTGACCAGATTTGTATCTCTAGAATAGTCATGCCAGCTTTGCCTATTGATCTTCATTTTCACGTGCCTACTAGACACAGCTTGCTAGCCATTTAGCAGGTTATTTTCTTTCAAGAGATTACTGACAACAGCAGCTGACTAGCTAGCTACAATCCATGCTTTCCAATCACAAGTTGTGTCTGAAATATTTGAGCTAGCCCTAGCTTTGCGGTTTAGGGTGTAGTAATATCTGTAGTCTGCATTCTTACTTCCAGCAGATTTAACAATGAGAGCACTCTAAATTGATTTCAGGTTAGTGTGTCACTGGGTCCCTTGCTTTTCGTGTTTAAAAAAAAAGAAGATAACCATCTCTCTGCGTCGCTTAATCAGTCATACACAAACAGAATAACCAACATCGACGGTTGTGGTTATATTTCGTTCCAGGTGTCTTTCCTCAGGGTTTGAAACCCCCAGAGAATGACAGCTGTAGCAGGGCGACCTCGTTTAGTCAATGTCACCGCAAAGATAATCCAGCATTTTAGCATTAAACTACTGTCTAAAACGCTTTTTATCCGAGGACCAGAACTCCATCCACTAGTGACATTGCACTGCTAAGCACCCTGAATACTGGAGCTTTCTAGTTATCTAACACGAGCTATGAGGCGGTATTGTGTGGACAGGGCTGGGGAAGGCTGGAAGGTACTTGTTTAAACTGTCAGAATGCGCTCGAAGCAGCCAGCGGTTTCATGCACGAGCTGATTGTCTCTCGCGGAGATGATGAACCTTCTGTCTGTGAGATCCTCGTGACGTTCAGAGCGCAGACTGACAGAGGACTGTCAGGCACGTGGGCGCAATGCATGGCACACGCATGACGCAGGGATGTGAGCGCGTCAATACACGCACACGTAAACACACGCGTGCGCACAATAACTACTACACTCATACAAATGTGCACATGAATATAGGCGCGTGTTCAAACACGCAAATATAATTCAGTAGTGAGTTCACTCTTCATAATATTCACTTCCTTTCTCAACATCATGGTATGGATTACTAATCCTGATCAGATTTTCTTTTGATCATCTTCAGATTAGGAAGACTGACAGTTAGCTATGCTCCCTGCTCCCTAGCTAGGTCAGACAGACAGATTTGTCTACATCCTCAGTGAAATTAATTTGGGTTAAAATGGCTCAACTCATCAATCTTGTTCTTGATTTGGACAAATTTGGACACATTTTTCATTATATATTAGGCAGAATTAAATCCTGATTTTTGGGGGTGTATCTAAAATCTTTGACTAAACTTGAAATGTATAAATGCTGTGTGTGAGCGTTGTGACGTATGATGCGTTTCCTGTATGTCCCTGACGTGTGATGCGTTTCCTGTGTGTCCCTAACGTGTGATGCGTTTCCTGTGTGTCCCTGACGTGTGATGCGTTTCCTGTAAGTCCCTGACGTGTGATGCGTTTCCTGTGTGTCCCTGATGTGTGATGCGTTTCCTGTGTGTCCCTGACGTGTGATGCGTTTCCTGTATGTCCCTGACGTGTGATGCGTTTCCTGTGCAGAGAGAGTGGTTCCCTTCCTGAGTCGTCCCTGACGTGTGATGCGTTTCCTGTAAGTCCCTGATGTGTGATGCGTTTCCTGTGTGTCCCTGACGTGTGATGCGTTTCCTGTGCAGAGAGAGTGGTTCCCTTCCTGAGTCGTCCTGCCCTGCCGGCCCTTGGGCTGCCCAGCGGAACCCTCCTCTTCAGTCCAAACGCCATCTGCCAGTCAGTACCTACCTATCTACCTACCAACCGACATCTCCGAAGCTATTCCCTAGTGCTAGTCACGCTAGCTACCAGCCTATCTACTACCTAGCCTAGCCAGGCCTATCCTATCTACTAGCACCAGCCTAGCCTATGGCGATCTCTGCTACCTACCTACCTATCTACCTAGCTACCAGCCTACCTATCTACCTACCTACCTGCCTACCTATCTACCTAGCTACCAGCCTATCTATCTACCTAGCTACCAGCCTACCTATCTACCTAGCTACCAGCCTACCTATCTACCTAGCTACCAGCCTATCTATCTACCTAGCTACCAGCCTATCTATCTACCTAGCTACCAGCCTACCTAGGCTACCTAGCTACCAGCCTCTATCACCTAGCTACAAGCCTACTCAGGATGTGTGTGTGTGTGTGGTATGTGAGGTAGTTGAAATGTGTGTATGTGAGGAGTGTGTGTGTGAGGACTGTGTGTGTGAGGAGTGTGTGTGTGAGGACTGTGTGTGTTGATGCTAATGACCTCACGTGTGTCCCCCAGGTACCTGTTTGAACTGAGGGGCCAGGAGTCTAATGGGCTGAGTAACCAGTGGCTGGAATGGGAGGCCACTGAACTGCAGGTAGGAGATGTGGTCCCTCGGGGCCCCGCTGGATCACTGGAAGCTTTTTACCTCGTCATCTCCTCTCTCTTCCTTCCTCTCTAGAAATGCCACCCAAAAATATATCTCCCCACCCACCCACCCCCCAAAACCAGGGTCTAACAGTATCTACATGCATCATAGGGCTAACATCATAGAGCATGTGGAATGTATGATGTAGCTTTATTTTGACTTGATTGTTATCTGCCTGTACTGTTGTATGCCAAAAATTGTACATATTTTTGTAGACAGTATGGCTCATTGTGAGAAGATTGGGAAGGACACGCGATTCGCGTTCCAGATTTTGCCCCCACAGTTTGTATTTAAAGCGGAAAGAAAAATGACAATAATAAGGCACAACTTTGACCGGGACTTTGAGCTAGTAAGTTCTAGCACATTTTATTCTAAGAATTTTTAGTGACAAGTTTGCATATTTTGCTTATTACTAATAACAATTAGTTTTAATTTGTTAGATTCTGTGTCTTAAATCCATGACACAAGCTCAGAGTATGAATACTTGCCTTATACTGTCATTATAGACTGGTTACGGTGTGTTTAACGAAAAAGCTTCAAAGAACCGCCAACAGATGCCCCTACGCCCACAAAACCGCAAAACAACGCATAGGATGCTGGAAGCTACCTCGCACACAGTCTATATAGACAGTATAAGGCAAGTACTCATCCCTGAGCTATGTCCATGGATCTAAGCACTAGACAAACTTACACTAAATTGTTATTATACTGTCCTAAATTCTAGATAAAATGTGCTACTAGCTCAAAGTTCAAGTCAAGTTGTGCTTTATTTGTCATTCCGCTACATGTGGGGCATACAGTGGAACGAATTGTCGTGCCTCACAGAGCCACTGTGCATACAAAAGTACAGGCATACAACAGTACAGCCAAACAACAAACAATTTAAAAATAAAGCTACCAATCATACATTCCACATGCTCTATGATGTTAGCCCTATGATGCATGTAGATACTGTTAGACCCTGGTTTTGGGGGTGGGTGGTGGGAGATATATTTTGGGTTGGCCAGTTCTAGAGAGGACAGGAAAGAGAGAGAGGAGAATACGAGGTAAAAAGCTTCCAGTGATCCAGCGGGGCCCCGAGGGACCACATCTCCTACCTGCAGTTCAGTGGCCTCCCATTCCAGCCACTGGTTACTCAGCCCATTAGACTCCTGGCCCCTCAGTTCAAACAGGTACCTGGGGGACACACGTGAGGTCATTAGCATCAACACACACAGTCCTCACACACACACTCCTCACACACACAGTCCTCACACACACACTCCTCACATACACACACACACTCCTCACATACACACACACACACACACAATCCTAGGTAGGCTCGTAGTAGGGTAGATAATAGGCTATCCGGTAGGCTGGTAGCTAGGTAGGCTGGTAGCTAGGTAGATAGGTAGGCTGGTAGCTAGGTAGATAGGTAGGCTGGTAGCTAGGTAGATAGGTAGGCTGGTAGCTAGGTAGATAGGTAGGCTGGTAGCTAGGTAGATAGATAGGCTGGTAGCTAGGTAGATAGATAGGCTGGTAGCTAGGTAGATAGGTAGGCTGGTAGCTAGGTAGATAGGTAGGCTGGTAGCTAGATAGATAGGTTAGGCTGCGTAGCAGGTGATAGTAGGCTGTAGCTAGGTAGATAGATAAGGGCTGGTAGCTAGGAGATAGATAGCTGGATAGCTAGGTCAGTAGAGTACGTGTATAGGTAGGATAGGTAGTACTGACCTGTCAGGAAACGTGAATACTAGCGTTTGGACTGAAGAGGAGGGTTCCGCTGGGCAGCCCAAGGGCCGGCAGGGCAGGACGACTCAGGAAGGGAACCACTCTCTCTGCACAGGAAACGCATCACACGTCAGGGACACACAGGAAACGCATCACACACACGCAGGAAACGCATCACACTCAGGTAACGCATCACACACAGGAAACGCATCACACACACGCAGGAAACGCATCACACTCAGGTAACGCATCACACACAGGAAACGCATCACACGTCAGGGACATACAGGAAACGCATCACACGTCAGGGACACACAGGAAACGCATCACAGTCAGGGACACACAGGAATACGCAGGTCCAATACATTAGGACACACAGGAAGAGCGCCAAGTCCGGGTGCGAAGGGGACATACAGGAAGAGCGCATGCACGCGGATGGCAGGGACGAGCAACGAAAACGCGAGTCAGTACACGTCACAACGCTCACACCACAGCATTTATACTTTCAAGTTAGTCAAAGGGGAGCAGTTTATATAAGGAGATGACACCCCAAGAAAGCTGCGAGGAATGGAGAATTCGTGACGGTGAGGAGGCAGGAGAGGAGGCTAAGGAGACGAAAAATGTGTCCAAACTTTGTCCATCAAGAACAAGATTGATGAAGTGAGGCTTTTAACCACGAGCATGCTAGGAGTCAAGCGTGAGGATCGTAGAACAAGAGGTCGGGTTGGTAAGGTTGACCTAGCGGCTAGGTAGCACGGAGCATAGGCAACTAGCGTCAGTCCTAATCTAGAGGATGATTGCAAAAGAGCAAATCGTCTCTGGCGGGGATGCGAGAGGGTGAAGGGAAGTCGCAGGGACGGACTGAAATATGGTTTTTGAATGACAAGGATCCAGCTGGATGCCTGAACAGAACACCGTCACCGTCTCAAAACCCTCATCCTTGTCATCCTCCATGTCCTTGACCATGTCGTCCACCACAGCGTCCAGAGTGTCCAGAACGTCAAGATCCCTCAAGATAGCGTCCTGCAGGGGCTTGCCTGTCTGGGAGTACAGGTACTCCAGACCAATCAGCTCGCCTGTAAGGAGACATTGACTTTAGATTAGATTCACAAGGTAAAACAACATTGACTTTCACAATAGGCATTTAGATGTTCATTGTTAGTGATAAAGTTTGCCTCAGTTTTTTAAACCCTTTTTGTGAATAGTTATGTTAGTGAGTGAACTTCATTAACTTTGAATTTATTCCCTTTCCGCGCTTGTTTGAAACCATGGCGGCGCGTTGTATTTCCAGTGCAGTCTCTTTGTTCATGCGACCAGTGTTGATGGTACTCCTATCTGTGCGCTAGGCACGTTCCGTGTTTGTCTTTACTGCAACAGGTGGAAGGCATGCTGCAGCTCTCCCCTGTAGCACGACTTGTGCGTGACCTGTTCCTGTCCTTGCAGCTCACATCCCCTTGCGTCATGCGGTGCCATGCATGCGCCCACTTGCCTGACAGTCCTCTTCAGTCGCGGGCCAGCCTGAAGTGCGTCACCACCGAGGGATCCTCGCTCTACAGGCACGAGAACGCATGACACCTTATTTCATCTCCGCGTAGAGAGCAGCATATGCAGCCTGTGGACGTGCATGAACACAATGCGCGTGGCTCCTGCTAGTGACGAATAGCGCTTTCATGCAGGTGGGAACAAAGGAGTACTTCCTCAAGCCACACACTTCCAGCATGCTCTTTTTTCCATGTGCCCATAGACGCGCGCTTGTAAACCATCCTCCTTCTCTGCGTTTCGTTTAGCAGCACATTAACTCAGGAAAGACTCCAATGGATATTACCTCAGGAGTGGAGCGTCGTTGAAGGCCCAGCACACCGGTGTCAAATCGGATCGGACCATGGGGCACGAAGTTCCTGGTCCTCCCTTAACCTGCTCTCCCGTCTGCATGTACAGGTTGACGCCAGGTGGGTTCTGGATGCACACCGTCTCATGAAGTCTCCGTAGAGGTGGTGGCTGTCCGTGGTGACACCGGCAGCTAAGCGGCACATGTAGTGCCACACGTCCAGTCTGACAGCAAGCCAGGAGTCAGGAATGCTTTCTTCCCCTTCCATGACGTGTAAATGACTTCGATCAACTATGCTGTCTAATTAAGTAGCGCACCGGCTGGAGCGTCGGTGGTAGGGACTGGTATCTTTAGGTAGGTACTTATTGCCAACTTGTAAACTTAGCACCGTATCTAACGACGTTGCATTTGTATTGACAGGCGATAGATGAAGGTTGGAGTCTAATTCTATTCTGAAAATTACTACGGCTAAGATCCGTCCCGTTAAAATGCCCCCAAACCACCTGCACGCAAACCACCTCAGAATTGAGCTTCAAAGCAAAGAGCAAGATGTACATATTGTCTAGCAGTATATGTTTTATATTATCATAATTGTTATTGTGGATATGAATTCAGTATTTGAATAATAATGTATGGTAGGCCTCGCAAATTATGGGTAATTTTTCGGGTGGAGCGCCACTTTGTGGTTGGGTTTTTCGTAAAATAGTTTATGAAATTCAGGGTAACTGAAAGATGTCCAATATGTTACGAATGGATTGTGAGGTTAGTGTGTAAAGTGTAGCAAAGCTCAGCTGGGCTGTTTTGACCCAGTTGTCATAGATATGAAAGTAAACATGAGTTGGCAACTCATACAGTTTCACAATCTTTGTTTTATAAGACAATATGATGTGTACGTTTTAACATGTCCATATGAGTTAGTGCATGTTAGTTTTGGCAAAGGCAGCCTTTTAAATTAACATTTTAAAAACAAGTTCTGAGTAACAGCACAGGTGACCTTACAAAACACGTATGAAGTTGTCTGTTTCTAAAGAGCTGTATTTTGACCCCGCCTGGCCAAGATGTAGTCTATGGAATTTGGCTTGCATGACTTATCGCTCAAGGGGAACAAAAAAGTCTCAAGAACCCTGTAATGTTGGAAACACGGATATCTATTCAATTCATAAAGAACTGCTACATCATCATTGTCACTGCTGCAGTTCGCAAGTTATATCTTTTTTGAAGTCAAACCATTTGCAATAGTTGGACTATTATTGGTGTTAAACCAGTAGGCCTACTAATAATTTTTTTTTTAAACTCTACCTTATCCACAGTGCATTTAAACAATGTATTGATTATTAATGTAAAAGAATGCTATGAAACACTTGCATTTCAAATATAAGTACCGTCCTATCGCTCAACCTTAGGCTCGACTGCTGCTAATGTGACAGAGGAAGTGCGCTCAGCCCTCCATCACCCATTAGTTTTGGCTTTTGGAGGACTGTGCAAGTGAGTCATGTGATATGACTCTGTGGTTTTTATGTTATGTTTTGACTTCTCTATATACCTCTGTCACCACAATGTCTCTAAAACAAGCTTGTGTGCATGTGTCCGTGTAAGGATGAGATCATATCACCATGAAGTATAATATTACACTCTCTTTCTTT
>BROE01000020.1:22126056-22147587 GCA_036571765.1 Plecoglossus altivelis | reverse complement strand
GAGAGAGATTGCTGGACAGGCTCGACAGCGGCAGGGACTTGGACCGGCCCAACGCCAAGCGCCAGATCACGCGTCCTGGCTGAGAGGCTTGAAACAACGCGTATCTACCAGAGACCTTGCGTGGGGGCACTCCGTATCCGCCATCCAAACTGCTCTGACAAGGTACACACACATCGCACACACAACTCACGCACCATCCACACACACACACACACACAGAGACACACACACACCTGTAGCCGCCCTCCTAGACTTCTCTGACAAGGTCCAACGCACGGTCACACATAGCACGGACATCACGCCCACCACACAGACACTCAACACATACCTGTACCCATCCAGACTTCTCGTACAAAGACAGCACACACACACACTCTCTCAGTCACACACACACTCAATCACAAATCAAACACACACACAATCAAAAGAATGATGCAGACACACACATGCATGTAGACCGAAAAACACACACAGAGCAGTTACACATAAATACACACACCCATTCACACAGTCACTCACACACAGCCACACACACAGAACCACAGGGCACTCACATACACACAGACCACACACCACACAACACACACAGACTCACGCACACCGACACATCTGTACCCCATCGGCAGACTCTCTGACAAGGTGACACACCACACAGACACACACCCACAGACTTCACACACGACAGACTCAGGCGCAACCCACACCAGCACACACACACAACAACACAACAACAACACCCCGTATCCGCCACCAGACTTCCTGACAAGTACAGGGGCGACACGGCACAGAGAGGCAGCAGCACACAGACTCCACACACGGACAGACTGCACGAGCGACGACGGGAGAGCTCAACGCACGGTACACCCACAGAACACACACACACACACAGCGAGCAGAACCTCACAGGGCAGCGCCGTAGCCCCAATCCAGATCTTCTCTGACAAGGGTGACGCGGGGCAGCACACAGACTCACACCACACACACACACACAGACACAGGGGCGTGATTGGAGCACCACACGCACACACACAAACAAAAAAAACACACACAGACTCACACACACAGACTCACGCACACACACACAAACACACACACACACACACACACAGACACACACTCTCCTGTACCCCATCCAGACTTCTCTGACAAGGTACACACACACAGACTCACACACACACACAGACACACACTTGTACCCCATCCAGACTTCTGTGATAAGCCACACCCTCGGAGGGTTGGACTGTGAACGCACGTGTTTCTACCGCAGGTGTTCTACGTGTGGTTTGACGCTCCCATTGGCTATCTGTCCATCACGGCCAACTACACTGACCAATGGGAGAGATGGTGGAAGAACCCTAAGCAGGTGTGGTGACTCATCTTCAGTCCATGTTAACTCATAAAACAACCTCCTGTCGAGGATAAAAATAGAAAGGATGATGTCACAGTGCTGTGAGGTGAAGTCATCGTGCACTTCCTGATCTGGCCACCAGGTGGAGCTGTATAACTTCATGGCCAAAGACAACGTGCCCTTTCACAGTGTGGTGTTTCCTTGCTCTCTTCTGGGCGCCCAAGACAACTACACGCTGGTCAACAACCTCATCGCCACGGGTACTCGCGCGCACACACACACGTGTACATACACAAACACACTTTGACATATACACACACGAACGTAAACATTTGCAGTCTCGCACACAATCATACGTACACACATTCGCACATACACAAATACATACACTCATTACATCCAATTTCACTTTATAGTATACATTTAAATTAAACATCTCTCTCTTTTCTCACTCTCTCCCCTCTCTCCTCCTCTCTCTCTCTCCCTCTCTCTCTCAACTTCTTCCTCTCTCTTCCTCTCTCACCCTTTATTCCTCCTCTCTCTCTCTCTCTCTCTCTCTCTCTCTCTAACTCCCCTCTCTAACTCCCCTCTCCCTCCCTCAGAGTACCTGAACTACGAGGACACCAAGTTCTCCAAGAGTCGTGGTGTGGGCGTGTTTGGAGACATGGCGCAGGACACGGGCATCCCCTCAGACGTGTGGCGCTTCTACCTGCTGTACCTGCGCCCTGAGGGCCAGGACTCCGCCTTCTCCTGGGCCGACATGGCCCTGAAGAACAACTCTGAGCTGCTCAACAACCTGGGCAACTTCATCAACAGGTTGGTGGGGAAACTACAACTCCCATAATGCTCTAGTTACTGGTTAACTTTCCGAGGTGGTAGGTTGAGAACTGCTGCTATGATAATTCCTGGACTAAATCATCCCTCCCTCTTCTTATTCTCTCCCCCCTTCCCCTCTCCTCTCTTTCCTACTCCCATCTCTCCCCCCTTCCCCTCTCCTCTCTCTCTGTTCCATCCCTCTCGCCCCACTTTCCCTGTTTCACCCCCTCAACTCACCACTTTTTCTCCCCATCTCTCCTCTCTCGTCTTTCCCTCTTCCATCCTCCATCTCCCATTTCTCCCTCCCCTCCCTGCCTCCGTTATCCTCTGTCTCTCTGTTCCCTTCACCTCTCCCTCCATCCCCCCTCTGCTCCCCCCTCCCTCCCTCAATCCTCTCTCCATCTCTCTGTCCCCCTCACCTCCTCTCTACCTCTCCCCTCGGCTCCCCCCTCCCCTCCCCCAGGGCAGGGATGTTTGTGTGTAAGTTCTTTGAGGGTCGTGTCCCTGTGATGCAGCTGCACCGTGAGGACCTGAGTCTCCTGGCGCAGGTGGGCTGGGAGCTCCGACAGTACATCCAGCTGCTGGACAAAGTCAGGTGAGACTGCAGGCGATGGTACACCTGCACTGGTACACCTGCACTGGTACACCTGCCCTGGTACACCTGCCCTGGTACACCTGCACTGGTACACCTGCACTGATATACCTGCCCTGGTACACCTGCACTGGTACACCTGCACTGGTACACCTGCCCTGGTACACCTGCCCTGGTACACCTGCACTGGTACACCTGCACTGGTACACCTGCCCTGGTACACCTGCACTGATACACCTGCCCTGGTACACCTGCACTGATACACCTGCACTGATACACCTGCACTGGTACACCTGCACTGATACACCTGCCCTGGTACACCTGCCCTGGTACACCTGCACTGGTACACCTGGCCTGGTATACCTGGCCTGGTACACCTGCACTGGTACACCTGCACTGGTAGACTAGTACCTCACCAACATGGTTACACCAACTCTGTTACACCAGCACACACTTACCTGCAGTAACGCTGCTACATTTACCCAGGCTTACCACATCGCATCACCCTCTTTGTATTGTCCAATCAGGATCCGCGATGCTCTCAAGTGCATCCTCAACATCTCTCGCCATGGTAACCAGTACATCCAAGTCAATGAGCCCTGGAAGAAGATCAAAGGAGGAGATGCTGACAAGTGAGTCAATTCTAATCTCTGTCTCTCTCCTCACTCTCTCTGTCTCTGTCTCTCTACCTCCCTCTCCCTCCCTCCCTCCCTCCCTCTCTCTCTCTTCTCTCTTCTCTCTATGGGCGTCTCTCTTCTCTCTTTGCTCTCTCTCTCTCTCTCTGTGTGTGCCTGTCTGTCTCTCTGTGTGCCTGTCTCTCCCTCTCTCTCTCTCTCTCTCTCTCTCTCTCTCTCTCTCTCTCTCTCTCTCTCTGTCTCTCTCTGTCTCCCATCTTCTCCCTGTTAGTGACAGTCTTCCTCTATGTCTCTCTCCCCCCTCTCCCCCAGGGAGCGAGCGGGCACAGTGACAGGTGTGTCTGTGAACGTGGCGTGCCTGCTGTCGGTGATGCTGCACCCCTACATGCCGTCGGTGAGCCGGACCATCCAGGAGCAGCTGCTGGCTCCGTCGGCCTGCGAGGCGGCCATGCTGCTGGGGGAAGGAAGCTTCCTCTGCTGCTTGCCTGCTGGACACCACATCGGCACGGTGAGACACCTGACACACTGCACACCTGACACACTGCACACCTGACACACTGCACACTGACACACTGCACACTGCACACCTGACACACTGCACACCTGACACACTGCACACCTGACACACTGCACACCTGATACACTGCACACCTGACACACTGCACACCTGACACACTGCACACCTGACACACTGCACACCTGACACACTGCACACCTGACACACTGCACGCCTGACACACTGCACACCTGACACACTGCACACCTGACACACTGCACACACCTGACACACCTGCCACACCTGACACACCTGACAGTCACCTGACACAATACGCCACTCCTGACAGACACTGCACACGCTGAACACACGCACCACGCTGACACACTGCACACGCTGACACAAACTGCACCCTGACACCACTGCACACACTGACACCACTGCACAGCCTGATACACATACACTCACCTGTCTCAACTCACACCTGTCCACTGCACACTCTGATACACACCTGTCTGCACTGCACACTGATACCACCTGTCTCAGTACTGCCACCTGATACTACACTGTCTCACTGCACACCTGATACACACCTGTCTCACTGCACACCTGATACACACCTGATACACTGCACACCTGATACACACCTGATACACTGCACACCTGATACACTGCACACCTGACACACTGCACACCTGACACACTGCACACCTGACACACTGCACACCTGATACACTGCACACCTGATACACACCTGACACACTGCACACCTGATACACACCTATCTCACTACACACCTGTCTCACTGCACACCTGATACACACCTGTCTCACTGCACACCTGTCTCACTGCACACCTGATACACACCTGTCTCACTGCACACCTGATACACACCTGTCTCACTGCACATATAACCCGTTTACAATGATCACTTACTAATATCTAGTAAAAATTTATTGTAAAAATTATTCTTTATTATTTTTTTGGGTACTACACCCATACAAATAACTTAAAATTCTTATTATCCTTACACAAGCACAAATCATAATTTCTTCATAAATATCTCTTATTACATACTTTAATACTATCTATACTATCTTATATACTAAACTTAACTACTATAATCTACTTTTATTATATACATTGTGAACCTATGTATTATCTTTAATTAACTTTAACTAATCGATCTAAATTATGAACTTTATAAAATCTTGACTTAAAATTTAAAAGACTAGATATACGAGTTACATAATTAATTGTTAACTAAATTTATTACGCATAATCACTCTAACAGTCTTCATTTATATCTTCATTGCCTACTTTATCTTCATTTACTTATCCTTAATACATTTTCACTCTAACTAACTTTAAATCTTATACTAAACTTTATCTTACTAATATACAATTTAAACTAATTTTTTCTTACATGACTTTAACTAATTTAATACAATTATATTGTTATATATAAACATTCTCTTGTTAATACGACCTTACATAATCAAGTTTTAACTACTAACGATACTAGTAATCTATCTATATCAATCGCTTATAACATACCTCATCTAACTACAGCATATAACAATACACTACTGTCCATAACTCTATTACATATAATATTTGCTCTACGCTAACTCTACTGCTCAATATAATCTTCTTTTTACTTATTACCTAGAATTTAACTTTTACAAACACTCTACTATAAATCTTTATTGAGTTATACATATATATAATCAATTAACAATAAAAGATTTAACAATAAATCATTTAGTAATTATAAATATTATTCTAAACAATTTTAATTAACATTATTTAAATTATTAACTAACATAAGCTTTACAATTAAACTAAAACTATACTACAGCCGCACGATCCACATACTAGATTCCACCGATCTAAGAATTTAACTAAAAACGTTCCTAGTATGGATTTAACCTACTTTACTATAATAAATCATTTAAACATACATTAGAATAATAAAATGTATTAAACAGTTTAACTTAATCTTAGCTCTTTAACTATAGTCTAACCTGCTTGCGTGCTACTAGAATATTTCCTAAACTTTATACCTTAACATCCAGCATAGCGCCGCATCTACGCAGACTCACTATCACTACGAAAAGAGCACAGTACTATCAATAAGAAGTACTCGTGCCCACTAACCGTAAAACGATCATACCATAGCTAGCGCCTACGTCATAATTACTCGCCTCACCATCAGTGTAAAACACCCTGACACGGCCCAAACCGTACACAATCAGTTAGAGAACTACGGATACGCCAATCTGCCCCTCCTACAATGTTCTCAGTTACTAATTGCAAACACTAACAACTACTCGTGTTAATAAAACCACACTCAATTGTCGCACCATGACCACCAATAACCCTTACTTTATCTGATAACCAAACAGTTATACACGCATAAAATAGCCTCTACTACACCACTACACAATCTATCCTTGACCAAGCTTTTGCCACCACTGCGCCCATAACAATCACTGGAAGCAACCAATCCGGTACTCCTTTTAATACGGACCACCTACCACTTTAATAAAACCTACAAAAAACTAGTACTCCAATCTTAGAACGATACCAATGTTACCAATACGACGAACATCATCAGACTACACCTAGTGTATAAATATATCATTATCAGTAAGTCAGAGCAAACATCACGTTCTTTTTCCCTGCACGCTTCTTACCTCAGATAATCACACAATTACTGCATCTTACCCTCTTTGCAATCTGCTAACTTTCAATATCTTATCCACATACCACTAGCTAACGCCTTCCTTCACATTGGCAAGTATCACTTCCTACTGTGTCTCCATAGAGTTTTGTACTTGAAGGTAATTTTCACGACCAATGATCCGAAGCTCAGTCTGTAGAATAGAATGATTATCCGACAATGATCCCTACCTATAACAAGGATAGACTTTATCGTTCTAATCTTATAAGAGACACAACAGGATGACCACTACATCCCAAAACGGTCATATAATCAAGAACCACGCGTGGGAAGGAAGCTAAGGTAGGAGGGGATACAGATATACTTTACTTCAGAAGGATTGTTACGGTGCTCTTTTTACATAACTAACTGACTCTTATTACTTTCAGTTACATCTTTACTCAGACTGTGTCATACTTGTTAACATGAGTTGTTAATCACATGCAAATAACATATATGACTATATTAAAGCATAAACTATTTTAGACCATTTATTTACCTAAAACCACATAATCAATTCTTTACTTTTAACTACACTTTGTACCTCTTTTATTTTTCTATATGATATTTTATATTTTTGTATCAAGGATTCTAAAAACTATTTGTAATAACTTTAATTGAGTGCGACTACTTGTATACTATTCTACTTGTCCTCTTGTAGACTTATATACAAGTTACTTCATTACTTAATATTACGACGATACTTTATCATACCCTAATATATTATATACCACACTGTACATGCAACCCAATTCCTAGTGTGTTTTTTTTTGTTTGTGTGTGTGTGAGTTTCCATGTGTGTGTATGATGTTGAGTTCGAGTGAATAGCATACTCCAGTTCAATCCTTCAAGCTATCCGGTCCCGTTAGTCCCTATCCATATACATTACAGTCGTACGTTTGAAGTGGTCTATAATTATAACTCCTTAGTTAAACACAATCCTCTAACAGCTAGTTCACTGATTTTGGATTGAGTTGATTATTTTCTTCTTTTTCTTTTTCATCGACTCATAACTCCTGACTTGCATGTGGATTCAAGTTTGCTGTGGAATAGATACTGTTTTCTTTGTTTGTCGTGCGTTTGAAACCAGCATAATATCAAACACACACGAGTTCTGTCAGACCCATCACCATCGCAGCACACAAACATTCTCCTCTCTTCTCCAGACAAAGCCTGACTCCGCCCCCAGTCCTGGCTCCACCTCTGGCCCAGGCTCCGCCTCTGGCCCCGCCCCCGTTGCCGTAGTGAACGGAGCAGACCCAGAGCTAGTCAGGCAGCTGACCCAGTCTGTGTTGGCTAGAGCTAAGGGATACGTGGACATGTTTCAACACGACATACTTACTCTGTCACCTGATCCACCGACCTCAGAGTGGTCTGTCCACCCCTGTGTGTGTGTGTTGTGTGTTGTGTGTGTGTGTATTCACACCAACATCAGATAAATTGTGTGTGTTTGTTTGGCTGTGTGTGTGTGGTTGTGTAATGACTTTTTTTAATTTTGTACTTTTGTGTCGTTGATTCATTCAAGACCTTCTGTGTGATGCTGTTGGTGGGCGTTGTGTGCTTTGTTGTTGATATTGTGTTTCTGTATGTGGTGGTCTGTCGTAATCCGGTTTCGCGGAGCTTTTTTATGTGTTTGTATGTGAGCATGTGTGTGCAGTGCATGTGCGACTTTTCCTACACCTTTTGTGTGTGCACGTTATAACTGGTGACTTGCGTGTGGGTGTCTTATTAACTTGTGTGTAGGTGCGCGATACGTGTGTTGTGTGTTGGTGTGTTGTGTGTTGTCAGTGTATGGGTGTGTGTGTTGTGTGTTGTGCTAATGATGGTGACGTGATGTTGTCGTGTTGTGTGTAGTGTGCACGATACTGTGGTGTGGTAGTGTGTGGATCACTTGTTCATGACATTCGTAGTGTGTGATCGTGGGGTTGGATGTACCTAGGGGACAAGGTATATGCGGAGCGAGCATTGAAGACCCAGAAGGCAGTAACAAAGTCCACTGGTTACAGCAGAAGTCATCCAGATTACTGTGGAGCTGAAGAAGCAGGCTGTGCTCAGGCCAGGACAGGACCAGCCTAAGGCCACTGTCCCCAGCAAGACCAAGAAGAAGTTTATGAACAGGGAGGAGCAGACAGGGACGATAATAGACAGGGAACAGACAGGATCACCGTGGAGACAGACAGAATACTACAACAGCACCAGACAGGTTTGTAGACAGATCAGACAGACATGGTGAACAGGCTATTTAGACAAAATAGACCATTGAGACAGACAGGTTGTGAGCAGCGACAGCTTTATGATGATCAGACAGCACGACAGACATGTTGCCAGAACTCCAACAAGGATTCACGGGACATAGACAAGCTGGTTATATAGATCACGACAGTTGTGATCACTAAGACGACGAACAGACAGTAACCAGCGTTGTAACTATAAACAACACGACAGAATTGTGGACAACCAGACAGCTAGTTTGTTGCGGAACAAAGTCAGGTCTGCGGGACATACAAGCGTTGCGGGACATACACACGGTGCTCGCTACTCTATTCAGTTGTCTATCTAGACATGTCAGTTTATAGTTATCCGGACACACAATGAAGGTTCTGATCCGCGTCATTTGAAGCGATCGGAGACATCAGAGACATCGAAGACATGAGGCTGGAACAAGAGACCTGGGGACGACGAAGGATGAGGACAGACGAGGACTCGGAGATGAGGATGTGTTTCATACGGATGAATTATCGCTGAGAGAGCGGGGCTCCTGGAGAGGAAGTGATGTCCTGGGAATACGTAAACAAATGTTTTCAAATGTTTTTAGGACTTAATTGGGCTTAATTAAGTTCTCGATGAATATTAAATCACTGTCGCTATGGTGAACAGAGGCAAGGTAGCGCATTGGGTAAAGACGCATTGAAATGTGAGGGTATGTGCCTATCCCCCTGTCTCCCAACCCCCCTCGCACACACACACACACACACACACGCACGCACACACACACTGGGAGAACCTGTTAGTATAGTTAGAATATTCCAAGCTGTCATACACAAAGCTGTCAAGGGTCGTTCATACACACGCTAACTAACTTATGTTCAAATGTTACTTGTTTTTTTATACGCACCCCATCCCTTGGTCTACTCATGTACTGCTGTTCCCTTCTAACAATCCCCTTCTATGTCCTAACCTTCCTGACCTAAAGCATCTGTGTTTCAACCTGACAATAAACCATCAATTCTGACCTTAACATGCCTTCACACTCTCTTTGTGGAATAACACCGACACGTACAAACAGTTGTTTTTTTATTCATCTTTTTTTTTTATTGTAAGAATGTGAGAATATATTACAATAACAGTTCTAAACATACGAAAGGTAAATACAGTTATTAAATACAGTTTTATACAATTAAAGACGTCAAAACATGCGTAAGTATCAGCACAGGTATGTCAACGTACTGAAGGACAGTTGTAAAACAGCTGGCAGGACTACAGGATTATATGAAAATAGCAGTGGAGAAGGGCTGGTTATAACCAGGAAGGCAGCTACCCCTTAACTCCATTTAGTAAAAAAAACAAAAGGTCCTACAGCATTAAGTGTAACCACATACACACAGGCACGCTAGTCAAGGCATCTAGAAAAGTAGAAAAGAAATTCTGCCGTTCGGTCGTCATTCTCTCAGTCTCACCTGTGCTTCCATACCTTCCTGAGATTCAGATCAATCTTTCTCTTCAAACCCTTCAAATCAAACAGGGTCCAAGCACACACGTACACCTCTGGGTATCAAAAAGGTTGTTCGGTTTTAAAGGTTTGGCCAATGAGAGAGGAGGAGGAGGATGGGAGGGGAAGGGAGGGGAGGGGAAGGGAGGGGAAGGCGGGAGGGTGATGATGAAATGCATTGTCTTCCGGCTTCTCCCACTGCCTCCCATGATGCAATAACTGGTTCCGTATGTCGCTAACCGGCAGAGCTAACCGGTGCAGTTAACCAGTCCTCTGAGCTTCTGAGCTGTCGTCAGACAGACGTCAGGTTAGCACGTTAGCACGTTAGCGTGTGTCATCCGTGGCTCCGCCCGTTTTCCCCGGCCTACTTCTCTACATACAGGTCCTCTCGTCTGCCGCAGTGCCGTAGTCCTACCTAGACCCCCCTTTCTATCTCTTTTCACCCCTCTTATCTCGTTCTCTCTTGTCCTTAACTCCTTCATCTGTCGTTCCAACTCTCTATCTGTCTCTCTATCTATTTCGTCCTGCAAACGTCAACAAAAAACTTGTCTTTGGTCTCTTCTGCCCTTCCCACAATGCATTTCATGACCGCCAGGTAAACACACCCTTCAGCCAATCAATCTCTTAATGACCTATCTTTAAGCTTCTCCTCTCTCTGCTCTCTTTCTGTTTCTTTCTCATCCCTCCTTCTTCCTACTTCCTGGTGTTGACCAGTCTCACTCTCCTACTTCCTGGTGTTGACCAATCTCACTCTCCTACTTCCTGGGGTTGACCAGTCTCACTCTCCTACTTCCTGGTGTTGACCAGTCTCACTCTCCTACTTCCTGGGGTTGACCAGTCTTACTCTCTTACTTCCTGGTATTGACCAGTCTCACTCTCCTACTTCCTGATGTTGACCAATCTCACTCTCCTACTTCCTGGTGTTGACCAGTCTCACTTTCTTACTTCCTGGGGTTGACCAGTCTCACTCTCTTACTTCCTGGTATTGACCAGTCTCACTCTCCTACTTCCTGGTGTTGACCAGTCTCTCTATCAGAGCTCTACGTGTTCGTTGCACCTCCTCTCCCAGCCGTTCGATCTCCGCCTTCAGACGCTCGTTCTGCTCCGTCAGCTCCTGCACCTTCCTCTCATTCTCCTGCTCCCTCTCCTTCCTGCTCTTCTTCACCGAGGAAGAGGAGGAGGAGCGGGATCCCGAGGAGGGGAAGGGGGAGGGGGCGCTGCTCCTCTTGCGCTTGCCGAGGTGGGAGGAGAAGTGCGTGGGGGAGGAGGGCGGTGAAGAGGGGGGAGAGCAGTTGTGGGAGGGGGACTGGGAAGAGGAGGAGGAGGAGCATGAGGGGGAGTCTGGAACGCACGGCAACTCCTCTTCAGAAGAGGGGGACGCTGGCTGCTCGTTACCGTGGTGATGAGGGTGGTGGTGCGGGTGGTGATGGTAACCCCCGCCGACCGTCATGCCTCCGTTCTCCGTCATGCCGACGCCCCCCTCGCTCAGAAACTCAAAGAACTCCGGGGGGAGAAGATCTCCTCCAGACGCCTCTCCCTCCCTCGCCCGCTCTCTCTCCGTCTGTTCGGAGCTCATGGAGGAGGAGGAGGAGGAGGTGTGGTCGTGGTGGGGGGCGGAACTCTCCTCCGTCACCCTCTGCACCGCCGCCTCCCCCCACGACCCCTGACCTCCGTCGGTCAGCCAGGTCAGCGAACAGCTCTCCAGGACGTCCAGGAACTCTGGCTCCTTCTGCAGAAACGGAGAGGGGGAGTTGGAGGAGGGGCAGGGGGAGAGAAGGGGGAGAAAGAGAGAGGGCGTGAAGGGGAAGGGGGAGAGAAAGGGAGAAAACAAGATTGAGAAAATAGAGATGATACCGTTAAAAACACAGAGGCGTTGATCAACTGAATGTTTGGGAAAAGATTGATCAAGAAACAGAGAAACTGGAGTGAAAAGCGATGAAGATGAAAGCATGTTGATGACGATGACGGTGATGATGATGATGATGATGAAAGCGTGACAAATGAAAGCATTGGGAACAACGCAACCGCCACTGACCTCGGAGCAGGGAGGGGGGCGTGCCAGCTTGGCCCCGCCTGCGTCGGAGCCCAATATATCCTGCAGGTCTTCGTACCACGCCTCCAACTCTGCACCACACAGCGGCCCCACTCCCGGGGGGTACGGGGGGGGCAGCTGGAGCCACTCTGCAGTCATTCTCCTCTCAGTCGCAAAGCACAGAAACTCGTCCACTCCGAACGCTCAGGACCTGGAAGAGACGATGGCACAGGTGACGACAGGTTTTACCGTCTGGTTCGACCCCGCCCCCTTCAACGCCTCACGAACACGCCACCACCCCCTCCCCTTTGTAGATCACATATACACTGTCTAGAGCCGATGGAGCGAGTATGTACCAAACAGAGTCGAAAGTTACAGAGAATTAGAAACGTCAGACAGGAATCTGCGAGAGCTGAGAGATGATGGAAAAATCGTAGCTATGACTATATTTGCGCTAAGACCTCCGTGTGGACAAGGTAAGACACTGCAGTAGACGAAGAGAATTGAAGGTTGAAAAAACACAAGGGGTACAAAGGGTGAAATGAATGTCTTAAATGAGAACACTTCAAAATCGGAAAGGCGCGAAGAAAGCTATCAAAATTATAATCAGGGGGAAAAAGGCAAGAATTCTAAAAAATAATTCACCTTTTAAAAGTCTCTTTTAATCAAGTCTGCCAAATTGTTGTCGGTGATAATTTGTCCCAACAAATCTAGAAGGAAAAGAAAATTCAGTTAAATTAGCATCAGATTTGTTTTTCACATTGTGTGATAAAACGGCAGAGAAAGGAATTATCATTGGTTCTATACAAACAAGTGTTTAAATCACTGTCATTTATTTTCTTGGAAGGTGTGTTAAAACTGCCGTGGAGTTGCGGAGGTGCGCGCAGGTGATACATGAGAACGCAAATATTTAGACGGACAATGAAATTATGGTCATTGATTTTCATGTAAACAAGCGCTTCAATGCTCTAGGGCGCCCCCTCTTTGCAACAAACCCCCCCAAACAATTTTTATTCAAACAACAGGTCGAGAAAATAAATCTTGGGTGTTGGTACTGCGTTTGTTAAATGCCGTAACCTATATGGTTTTCATCCCCTAGTAACGCTGTCGACACTTCTATGTATACTGTTGCCAAACAAAAGAATGATCAGTAACAAAGGCTTGAGGAATTAAGTCAGCGGAAAAAAACAGGCGCATTGTCTCTTTAAATGTGTGCTCGTGTGCTCAATACGTTATCAAACTAGTATGTTTTACGGCTTAAGGTGTCCAGTCTCAATGTGGCTTTCAGACTGTCGGTCGAGACGATTACGTCATGGAGCGAAAGTCCAGACCGGACGAAACAAAGAGAGAACCGAAGCGATATCCTAGATTGACGGAGACAGCCTGGTTTTAGAGACCCAGCTTTCCTGAAAAGACACGCAGAACTGCGCTCTTCTCTCAGTACATTCAGACTAGTCCCGTGCGGCTCCAACTTTCTCCAAGGCGAGTTTCACGGAAACAAAAAGTAAAGCGTGCGTGAGATCAAACTATTGGATGGAAACATTTGTGATATCAAATACACTGGCAATATGTTTGCAGATACATGCTTTAGTAAGTAAATAACAGAAAAATTATGAGGGGTGGGGACGAAACTGACTTATTCGCGCAGTTTTCAAGCGTTTGATGTTGGTTGACAGTAGAGCTGTCAACTCTAATGCAAACTTTGAAATAAAAGTCTTTCATGAGAAACATGTTCCTTAGATACGAAGACACGCGGACAGTGAACTGAGATTGATTTGAACAACTGTTCTCTCAAAACAGCCGTGGGAAAGTTGCCAAAACATGCGCATTCTTTTCCATGGTCAAAAAGTCATCAGCCAAAATCAAATTAAAACTTTTATTAGAAATCTTTTAACTTTCAAAAAAAGCATTAAAAAAATAGAATAATTATTCACTCACCCTTTTTCTTTTATTGTTTCGCCTTCTAGTCTGTCTCGGATTCGGAGTATGTAGATATTTCAGAAGAGATTGCTGATAGCTCATGTTAACCATTGTTCAGTCTTGGTGGCTGAATGTAATCGACGGAAATTCCCGGCGATCTTTATATAACGTGACGCCAACCAAACTCAGTGGGAAGGTTGACTTCGACAACCTAACAAAGCTAGTTAATTATGACAAAATACGGACACATCAAGCGTCCAATCATAAACGGAGAAGTAATATATTTTGCTTGGTTACATCCAATCCGTAGACGTACTGTAACTGGAAGGCGGGTTTAGAATGCGATGCTAGTTGTGCTTCTCGGTGTAGTTTGTGTGAGGAGGAGCGGTGATGCAGTCATAAGACTGGCAGGACGAATTTGGGGCGTAGGGGAGTCACATGAAAGGAATGATGCAAGCCTTGGCAACCGGTTTCTAGTCCGGGATAACACCAGCAGAACCAGAACATGTTTTATTTAACAGGCTTTGGGTCTAACAACATTTCTAAAAATACACTTATGCAAGAATACGATATAATGTCTAAGAAAAGTTTGTTTTAACAGCAGACCGCATTTCAAGTCCAGTTGGTTCCTTTATTTCAATAGCCTAAATCTATTCTCGTATAAGGAGATTTTGTTAACCTAAATACTTGGGCTTGTTTGATGATAGTGTGATTTTTCGACAGCAGTCAATTTTGTTCAGACACCAGGCCTACACTATAACACCAGACCCCGTAGCTCAGACAAAAAAACGGATATGCCGTGCTGTTAACAAGTGTGTCAAATCGTATGCATTATGTTACGTTATGTTTAAACTTCAAAAGACCAATCTCAGTTTGCCATCAAATGTGACGTGTCCAGAAATGTATGGGTTGAGTAAGTCGTTGAACCATTTGTCACGTGCTGGTCTCTACCTGGATTTTTCAGACATTTCATAAAGTGCGCTCGCACCGCGCGATATCAAAACAATCCACTGCGCGCGAGAATCGGACCATTGCGCGAGCGAATAGGGTGTGTTCGCCTCGCTGCTCCTAGATGTGAGAAAAAAATGATTTTTTTTTCTCTCTCCGTGTTTTGTGAATATGTTTTTAAATGGGACTTAACAAAATAGAGTAACGTTAGTAATTAATCACTATTTTTAATTTGGCCTATAAATCTATCAATGTAATTCAAACCCCGATGAGGGCTATATGAAAACGTGTTTCTTTAATCACACAGAAAATTGGGATAACATTGAATGTTGTACTTTCATATAAACACCATTATCCTTGGACATGCCGCTCCCTAATCCTAAACTCAACAGGCGAGTGTTTTAATGCATGGTGCAACACGCGCAGTCCACAGCCCTAGCAACAGCGCGAGAGGGGTGCACTAGCGAATAGAAAGCTCCAATACTGTCTCTAGGAGCGGGGTTAACGCGCTGGAGGAGAGACGCCAACACGTCACCACTTGAACCGCTGTTGCTGAGTAGTTGAGCACTTTCTCCATCCGATGTTTATGGAGTCCCGTCGCGTGTGTGTTTCTTTGTAAAACACTGTTGGCGTGTCGCCATGCCCTGTGTTCTGAACTCGTTCATCGATCGTCTCTACGTTGCTACGACAGCTTTTTTTAAATTAATTGCTTTGTTCGCGAAATATATTTAACCTATGTCACTGATTTAATTTGTGTGTAATGTAATTGTTCTATCAAAGCTATTAGCCTAACTTAAATGACAGTAAATTTTTTTATTATATTTATATACGTTTTAGATCCTGTTCTTTAATGGAGATGGCAAAATAGTTTAATAGCGTGTTTAATCACACAACATTCCAATACATTCCAGAGTAAAGAAAATGACTTCATTTGTCTCTCCCGCCCTCAACTCATTCCTCTCCTCTTCCCCTCTCCTCTTCCCCTCTCCTCTTCACGAAACTCACACACCTAGCCCTGCCTTTGTTTACACAAATTCAGCTCCAAAACAACAGCAGACGCAAACTATCTTGCTGTAAATTGTATTTAATCAATACAAATTATTTGGTGTCATTTGAAATCTGTCGATGTTGATTTGATTGTGGAATTCACACACCTGGGTCGTAATTTGGGTTTTTAATCATGTCCAGCAGTGCGATTCGCTGTGTTTTATTTTGGACATTTTAAAGATGACGTCAAATTTATTTTTACGTCTCTTATTTTGGATGACATTTGTAAATAGTGTCGTTTAGAAAATACAACATAAAATCAAAGATCAAAAGTGCATAAATAGAGTAATTCTAGACACTTGTGAAGTAATCACGTCTGTGTCTACAGGCACGATACAGCTTTGAAAACATGTCAAATGGATCGTAACCGTAACATGTCAGTGGCAATCTGACATGGCACAGGGGCAATGAGATCACCAGAATGTGATCTAACACTGTTAGTTATCACCTGTCAGGTGTAGGCTGGACTCGTCGGTGTTGCCATGGCGCAGCGGCAGAGTAAGGTGTGAGGTGACTTTAGAAGAAATGTAGAGAAATTTAGGATGTGACCCTTATTCTGTATGAAACATTTTCTCCAACTGTAGACTCTTACTTCTATGAGAGGAAGGTAAGATTTAGTCAGACTCAAACTGAGTGATTTCGATCAGTTGAGGGTCTGTCTGTGGTAGGGGAGTTCATCTGGCCAGGTGTGGCCAATATCCTGACTGAGGAACTCCAATCACAGAACTTGATTCGAATGACCTATTATGACTTCACAGGTTAACGGTCCATAGCAACAGCCCCCAGCAACTCTTCCATGACTCATTGAGCCTTTATCCAACAGAGATTAATCCTAGTCTGGGATTAGAAGCAGTATATGTGGAGAATCTCTATTAAGGGAGTCATCTTAATCGGTCTGTAGTCACCTGCCTGTGCTTGTCTAGAACTAGTCTGGCTACGGTGTTCTGCGGTGGAAGAAGTTCTACAACCGCCGTCTCGAGCCACCAGATATATCCAATCTACGCCCAAGACTTCAGTCAGGAACGGAATAAAAAGTTCTACCTTCACTTGATGGACTCTCTTATCCAAAGCGATGTAACAATGGTACATTTAGAAAGTACAAATGACAGGCAGCGTTCGGGGTTGTAGGTGAATGATCTGTGTTCAATAGGCACATATTACCCACACGACCTTTAGTCACTTGGACTTGGGTCCGCGTGTGATTCAGCGTGTCAAACCCAGCTCATGCTGTCTACGGTCTGTAGAAGTTACTGTTAATGCAGCTGTCGTGTTCCGTACGGCGCTGCACTGCCATCTAGTGGCCATGTAGAGATACTGCAGGCAGCTGGGGCTCCACCCCGGCAGCAGCTCGATCCATCCCAGTTATGATGATCCTTTCTGGGCTGTCTTGTGGGGATGTGTGGGCGCTGAGATGAGACAAGATAGGCTCATTACACTAGACTCACATCAAACATGGACTGCTCTCTGCTTCAGGCGAAGCTAATGAACTCCTTGCTGACTGGTAAACAGCTAGTCAAAAGGAGTTTGGTAGCATGTTTTGTATTTTTTAACTGTGCTCGAACGTATTTTGTTTTTATCTCTAGAAGGATTCACAAAGCGTATCGCTTCAGACCTTATGTTGTGATTTACACTCAGTCTCTAACCTGAAACAATGACAAACCGCCTTGTTTAAAGCACGTTTTATTTCGTTTCCATGACCACAGAGCTGCAACAAAGTCTGTCGTAGGCAACAACAACGCCGAAGAAAAGTTTTCCTGTGGCGTTCACCGTCCCAGATGGAATAATACATTAGATACGAGAGACCAAGTGACACATTAAAGATACACAGCTTTATTTACAAGCTCCTGTCCTAACAAACAGTCCAGGAACACACGCAAGGACTCTCTCGCTCTGAGAGATCAGGTGTTGGCGTCATGGTGACGAGTCTCGCTCCTGTGTGAGAGCTACGTCTCTCTCCCTCCTCGGAACAGACAAGGCGGGGGAGGGGGTCGGGGTCAGGGCGCCTGGACAGGAAGGGGGAGGAGCCTATGCGGACCGCAGAGTAAAACAAGCATGAGGGCACCAAAGCTACGTGTTTACAGTATTGTGATCAATTGACGCATTGATGGGTGGGATTTCAAAAAGGAGGGAGAGTGTGTAGCTTTAATAAGAAGAACATTTGGTGATTGCTCTGAGTGTGTTTGTGTCATACTACACCCCCCCTCCCCCTCCCCCCTCCCGTTAACTTCCAAACGTTAGTGTCGACGCTCGCTGACCAAGGCGGAGGAGGAGGCCAGCGCTCGTCTTCCACTGGACTGCAGACACACACGGCTACTTGGACAGCTTCTTCATCCTCTGGTCCAGAGCAGAGAAGTTCTCCTGGACGGACTGCAGGTTCTCCTTCATGGTGTGCTGGACCTGGGGGGAGGAGGCAGGGGGTGGAAAGCAGGGGGAAGGGAAGAGGGGGGGTGGCAGGGGGCCGCGAGACAGGGGGGGCAGGGTTAAGGGAGCGTATTTCACAGGAGCTAGTTGATCATGGAGATGCAGCCAGCTTTGGCTAATAACGTATTACAGTTGACTAATCAGATTAGTCAAATTTAATCGTTAAGTGAATTTCTGTCTACATAGTTGATTTAAACAGCCAGGCTGACCAACAGGGAGCTCTCATCCAGCCAGGCCGACCAATAGGGTGCTCTCACCCAGCCAGGCCGACCAATAGGATGCTCTCATCCAGCCAGGCCGTCCAATAGGGAGCTCTCATCCAGTCAGGCTGACCAATAGGGAGCTCTCATGCAGCCAGGCCGACCAATAGGCAGAAGTCTCACCTGAGTCAGCAGTGTGCCGTTGTCCTTCAGAGAGTTGTTGATCATCTGCTGAGTCGTGAGTCGACCGTGGGGTGAGCGAGCGGCCAAACTGCTTGATGGGCTGCAGAGAGAGGAGAAGAGTGTAAAGAGGGGGAGTAGAAAAGACAGAGAGAGAGAAAGCAGAGGGAGAAGGAGGAAGACAGAGAGACGAAGAGGACGGGAGGGAGGGGAGGCAGAGAGAGACAGACAGAGAGAGGAGAGAGGAAGGCAGAGAGAGACAGACAGAGAGAAAGACAAACACATAGAGACAGAGAGAAACATAGAGAGAAACAGAGAGAGAGGATGGGGAGGGAGAAAGAGACAGACTAAGAGAGAGACTGAGACCTTTGAGTGACAGGAGAGGAGAGAGAGGAGCAGAGAGAGAGGAGGGAGAGGGAAGTTGAGAGAGAGGAGGGAGGAAGCAGGAGAGAGAGGTGGAAGACGGGGGAGAGGAAAGGAGGCAGAGAGTAGGAGAGAGAGGAGGAGATGAGAAGGATAGAAAGAGAAGGATTTCAGTACTATACTATGTTCCTCTGTATTTCAGTACTATACTACGTTCCTCTGTATTTCAGTACTATACTACGTTCCTCTGTATTTCAGTGCTATACTACGTTCCTCTGTATTTCAGTACTATACTATGTTCCTCTGTATTTCAGTACTATACTATGTTCCTCTGTATTTCAGTACTATACTACGTTCCTCTGTATTTCAGTACTATACTACGTTCCTCTGTATTTCAGTACTATACTACGATCCTCTGTATTTCAGTGCTATACTACGTTCCTCTGTATTTCAGTACTATACTACGTTCCTCTGTATTTCAGTACTATACTACGTTCCTCTGTATTTCAGTACTATACTACGTTTCTCTGTATTTCAGTACTGTACTACGTTCCTCTGTATTTCAGTACTATACTACGTTTCTCTGTATTTCAGTACTGTACTACGTTCCTCTGTATTTCAGTACTATACTACGTTCCTCTGTATTTCAGTACTATACTATGTTCCTCTGTATTTCAGTACTATACTACGTTCCTCTGTATTTCAGTACCTTGTTCATGCAGCTCCTTGACAGCAATGAGCCTCTGGACCACCTGAGGGAGGGAAGTTGCCATGGCGTCCCACTTTTGGACTGTGTCGTACAGCTGGGACACCTGGACAAAGGTTAGAGGTTAGGGTCTAGGGTCAGGGTGAACTCTGACCTGCAGAGGTTAGAGTTCAGGGTCAGGGTGAACTTTGACCTCTCTACTGCCAGCCGTGTGCACAGGAAGTCTGTTGCTGTAGTAACGCCAGTGGGGTACCAACCTTGTTCTGTGTGTCAGCATCCTCAATGGCAGCCTTGTGCTTGGCGATCTCGTTCATTTTCCCCAGAACGCTCTGGAAACACAGAAGAGTCCAAAACAGTTAGAACTGAGGGTTGCAGAACACTGTAGAGTTCACAGTGGTGCTGACTAGTTCATCGGGGGGGGCTGGTGTTGTGTGTAATACCCTGTGTGCCCAGGAGGGAGTGCTGGTGTTGTGTGTAATACCCTGTGTGTCCAGGAGGGAGTGCTGGTGTTGTGTGTAATACACTGTGTGTCCAGGAGGGGGTGCTGGTGTTGTAATACACTGTGTGTCCAGGAGGGAGTGCTGGTGTTGTAATACCCTGTGTGTCCAGGAGGGGGCGCTGGTATTGAGTGTAATACACTGTGTGTCCAGGAGGGGGCGCATGGAGCTTACCTGCAGTCTGGCCTCCACCTGGTCCAGAGTGGCCGAGTCCAGAGCACTGACCCGGGCCTGGAGCAGCTCCATAGTGTCCTGACACGCACACACACGCACGCACGCACACACGCACGCACACACGCACGCACACACGCACACACACGCACACACACAGTCACACACAGTCACACACTTATTACAAAGCAGACTCCAGACAAGTCACTACTATGAGGAGGAAGAAGCAATAAGCTAAACACCTGAACACAGGTGAGACAGGGCTGGGATAGGTGAGACAGGGCTGGGATAGGTGAGACAGGGCTGGGATAGGTGAGACAGAGTTGGAATAGGTGAGACAGGGTTAAAATAGGTGAGACAGGGTTTGAATAGGTGAGACAGGGTTTGAATAGGTGAGACAGGGTTTGAATAGGTGAGACAGGGTTAGAATAGGTGAGACAGGGTTAGAATAGGTGAGACAGAGTTGAAATAGGTGAGACAGGGTTGGAATACATGAGACAGGGTTTGGCTTGGTGAGACAGGGTTTGGCTAGGTGAGACAGGGTTTAGCTAGGTGAGACAGGGTTTGAATAGGTGAGACAGGGTTGGAATAGGTGAGACAGGGCTGGAATAGGTGAGACAGGGCTGGAATAGGTGAGACAGGGTTAGAATAGGTGAGACAGGGTTAGAATAGGTGAGACAGGGTTTAGCTAGGTGAGACAGGGTTTAGCTAGGTGAGACAGGGTT
>BROE01000020.1:22085236-22103940 GCA_036571765.1 Plecoglossus altivelis | reverse complement strand
TCTAATTCTCTCTCTACCCTTTCTCTCTACCCTCCCCTCCGCCTCCTGCCCTTACCACTCCTACTCTCTCTCCTCCCCTCTCCTCCTCCCCTACCTCACTCTACCATCCCTCTACTCTCTCTCCTCCCACAACCCAAGATCCACCATCCCCCCTCACTCTCTCCCCTCCCTCCTCCACCTCTTACCCTCCCCCTCCACCTCCTCTCCTCTACCCTCACCCCATGCTCTCCCTCCCTCTCCCACCTGCCTCCTCCTCCTCCCCTCGGCTCCCCACAAGCTAACAGCCATCCGTCCAGATCGCCCACTATCACTCACTGCTCTCCTTCCAACCACCTGTTTCTACGCAACTCTGATCAACCAATCACATTCAGCAACACTCTGTTCCAGGGCCCCGCCCAGCCCACCGCCCCAGTAGATCTAACCAGTGCACCCAAACCCACCCCAGCTGACCCCACCCAGGGTGACACCAACCCCGACAGCCACACTCAGAACGAGCTCCCTCAAAGTAACCTTACTGAATCTAACCCCACCCAGGGTGACACCAACTCAAACAGCCAGAATCAAAACAAGCAGACCCAACCAAACCCCAACATCCAAACCAGGTGAGGATAAAAAACAGGCTGAAAGTCTTCAGAAGTCATAGGTTCAGATCCTGCCACATATTTCACCGTGGATGAAATGTAACTACTTGCATTATATAAGCGTCCATGCCAGTGTCAGTAGTCCTGCAGTGTCTGTAGTCCTGCAGTGTCTGTAGTCCTGCAGTGTCTGTAGTCCTGCAGTGTCTGTAGTCCTGCAGTGTCTGTAGTCCTGCAGTGTCTGTAGTCCTGCAGTGTCTGTAGTCCTGCAGTGTCTGTAGTCCTGCAGTGTCTGTAGTCCTGCAGTGTCTGTAGTCCTGCAGTGTCTGTAGTCCTGCAGTGTCTGTAATAACATACTTTGTCCAGCAGGAGCACAGAGGGCGCTGTGGAAGAAACGATCAGCTCTGCTGAGAAACTGGACATGGACAACGGTGAGCGGTTCTCTCTCCCTCCTCCTCCCCCCCTCTCCCTTATTCTCCTCTCCTTCTCTCCTCCTCCTTTACTGTCCACCTTGGGGCACCTTCTGCCCTCACCCTCCTCATTCTCTCCTCTCCTACCTTCTCCTCTTTCTCTCCTCCTCTCCTCTTCCCCTCTCCTCCCTTCCTCCCCCTCCTCCTTCCTCATCTCCCCTCCTCCTCTCCACCTCCCTCCTCCTCCTCTCCTCCGCACCCCTTTCCTTCCCCTCCCTCCCCTCCTCCCTCTCTTTCCTTTATTCTTCTCCACTCTGACACCAACACTACCACATACCTCAGTATTTAAAAATATCACTGGCTGTCTGAGCTGTCTGTCCTGCTCAAACCGCGCCCACCTTCCTCCCTGTTCCTCCACCTCCCCTTCAACCTCCTGCACTCACCCCCCTCCTCCCCACACCCTCTCACCAACCCACCCTTCTCTTCTCTCCATCTCTCCCAGAAACAACCATAACCATTCAATGAACAACAGTGATCGTCACACTCCCCCCCACTCCCCCACATCCCTCACACATCTCCAGCTAGACAACCCACAATACCAAAACAAAATGACACACTGCCGGACCGAGCTCTGTAAAGCACCTTATCTCTGGGTAGACGCTCGAATAGACTTGGTTTCACTGGTGCGGTTACAACCGGAGTCTCCTCTCACTCTCCTCTCCCTCTCTACTTTCTCTCCCCTACATTCAGCCCTGCCTCACTAACACCACCCTCTCCCTCCTCCCACCTCTCATCTGCACCCATCCTTTCTCCTCACTCCCCACACTCTCTCCTCCTCACGCTCTCTCTCATCCCTCACCTCCCACCTCCTCCTCACCCCATTCTCCCCTCGCGCTCCCTCTCCCACCCCGCGAGCCTCCTATCCCTCACACCCACCTCATCCCCCTCTCTTCTACATCATCCCCGCTATTCCATCTCCATCATAGCCCTCCTCTCTCCCCTCACCTGCCTCACTCTCAACCATCCCACCTTCTCTCTCCTCACCCACACCCTCCCTCTCCCCTCCATACCTCTCTCCCATCACATCCCCCACCTCCCCCATCACCCCTTCTCTCTCCCTCACCTACCCCACCTCTCCCCTCCCCCTATCCTCTTCCATCACCCAAACTCTCCCCCTCACTCCCACCTCTCCCTCCACCTATCCATCCTCTCCCTCGCCCCCACCTCCTCCCCTCCCCCTCTCTCTCCCCACCCCCTCACCTCTCCCCTCCGCTTCTACTCTCTCCCATCACCAACTCATCTCCCACCCCCATTTCCCCTCCCCTCTTCCTCTCATCCTCACGTGAAGTCACCCTCACCTCTCACACCCCACCTACTCCTCTCTCACCCTCACCTCCCACCTCCCCCTCCCCTTCTCTCTCCTCACCCTCACCCTCTCCTCCCCCCTTCCTCCTCCCTCCACCCCACCTCTCCCTCCCCCTTCATCTCTCCCTCACCCACCAACTCCCCTCCCCCTCTCTCTCCTCGCCCCACCTCTCCCCTCCCCTTCTCTCTCCCACACCCCCCACCAACTTTCCCTCCCCCTTCTCTCCCCTCTCTCTCTGTCTCTTTCTTTGTCTCTCCCTCCCCTCTCTACCCTCCGCCCTCACCTCCTCCCCTCACCCTTCTCTCCCCTCACCCCCCCTCTCCCCTCCTCTTCTCTCCTCCTTTCTCTCTTTTTTTTATTTTTTTTCTCTCTTTCTCCCCCTTCTTCTCTCCCTCACCTCCCTCACCTCTCCCTCCCCCCTTCTCTCTTCCCCCCAACGATCTCCCCCACATCCCTCCCTCCCCTTCTCTCTCCACCTCCACTCACCCCACCTCTACCCCTCCCTTCCTCTCTCCCCACCCCCACTCTCCCTCCCCCTTCTCTCTCCCTCACCCCTCACTTCCATCCTGCTGCTGCTGCCCCTGACAACAACATTGATGACGATGGCGACGACGGCATTGATGATGATGACTCCATCTCAGCGTGACCTCTGCGACCTCCAGACGGAGGGGGTTCTGCGACAGGTCAGGAACCTGTCCACGTTTACGTCAATCAAGGAGGCCAGGGCCAGCTAATGAGCCCCACTCACCAGGTAGGGCTGGTCGCCTTGACGACGCCAGCTGCCATCCTAGACTGACACGCATCACTGGTGGAGCAGCTCACTGATGCGCAAGATGGTGGTGCAACAGTAATCGATGAATGATCTGCACTTGGGTTTCTCTCCTTCTTTTCTCTTTCCTTTCTTTGTCTCTCTCTCTCACTCACTGTCTCTCTCTCTCTCTCTCACTCACTGTCTCTCTCTCTATCATCTCTGCTATCTCTCGGGTCGGTTCGTACGCATCGGACGTGGGTTCATCGGACCCTCTGCTTCCCAGGTTCCAAACCTCCTTGTTACGATCTGCATGCGAGCTGATCATCTGTGTCTCGCTTCAGGGTCTCCCTCGTAGGCCTCCACCATACGGGGGGGGGTGTCGTACGGCACGAGAGCGGTGGCGGGGATCACCTTAGTCACTCTACTTCCTCCTCCAGTGGTCAACACCGGGGGGACGATGAGGGAGAGGGCAGTCTTGTCTGGTCCTGGTAGGGGGAGTGGAAAAGTCGAAAAGAATGTAGGAAACAAGAAGGTGGAGAGGCGTGTTCTCTTCATGGATCTCGGCCTTTCATCTCCTCCCCTCCTCCTCTTTACCCCCTCTCCCCCTCTCCCCCCACACACCCTCGACAGCACTCCCCCCATATAAGCACCTTCTACAGTGCTCTGCTTAAAGGGTGGAGGGGAGGGTGCAGTACTAGGTTGAACCACTAGGGATAGAGATGGTGCAGTATGAAGATTAACCACTAGAGACAGATATGGTGCAGTACTGCGTTTGACCACTAGAGGCAGCGAGGATCTAGTACTGTGTTTATCCACTAGAGGCAGATATAGTGCAGTACTGTGTTTAACCACTAGAGGCAGATATAGTGCAGTACTGTGCTTATCCACTAGAGGCAGATATGCTGCAGTACTGTGCTTATCCACTAGAGGCAGATATAGTGCAGTACTGTGCTTATCCACTAGAGGCAGATATAGTGCAGTACTGTGCTTATCCACTAGAGGCAGATATAGTGCAGTACTGTGCTTATCCACTAGAGGCAGATATAGTGCAGTACTGTGCTTATCCACTAGAGGCAGATATAGTGCAGTACTGTGCTTATCCACTAGAGGCAGATATAGTGCAGTACTGTGTTTAACCACTAGAGGCAGATATAGTGCAGTACTGTGCTTATCCACTAGAGGCAGATATGCTGCAGTGCTGTGTTTAACCACTAGAGGCAGAGAGGGTTACTGGGTATTAGCAGCACGCACTGAATAGGGCAAAGTTACCATTTTAATGGTTGAAAAAATGTGCCATTTTATTCATTCCAGAGACTTAAAAAAAATCACTTCTATCATTCTGGACAGACAAGGGCAGATTAATAAAAAAAAGAAAAGAAATACATTTAGTAATTGTGTAGCAACTATTTTTATACAGTTAGGTTTCATATAAGGTATGCGTTTCATCCTTTTGAGGAGTTGTCATTCCAGTTAATTTTTTGTTGTTGATGTTGTTGTTATTATTGAATGTATTGATGCATCTGTTTTAAGTTGTAAACATTATGCTAATATGAACAAATATTGGTTTGTTGTTGTTGACATGGCTGAATTCATACCTGCAGTATAAAAGCATGTAGGATCAGTGAAGTGAGTGTGCTTGCATGTGTCCCTGTCATAGATACTGTCTGTCATCCTCTTTCACTGGAAACACTGAAGAATGGATTTCTGCTTCAGGGACTTTGACATGGCCACACATGAGTACATACACACGCACACACCGTCACACTTCAGCAAACACACCCGTCACACTCTAGCAAACCCACCGTCACACTCTCACAACACACACTCTCACAAACACCATCTCACACACTGTTCAGCACTCAAGGGGTGATTGATCTCCTTTCCCTGAATCCAACCAGTTTTTTTCAGGATTAGACAGTTTGAGGCTGTGTGTGTGCATGTGTGTGAGTGTTTGTGTGTGCATGTGTGTGAGTGTGTGTGCGTGTGTGTGCATGTGTGTGCATGTGTGTGAGTGTGTGTGTGCATGTGTGTGAGTGTGTGCATGTGTGTGAGTGTGTGTGTGCATGTGTGTGAGTGTGTGCATGTGTGTGAGTGTGTGTGTGTGCATGTGTGTGAGTGTGTGTGTGCGTGTCCATGTGTGTGTGCATTTAGTGGGCACTGAATTGATGACCCCTCAAGACAAACCACCATGTATAGAACTGTGAGACGGGGTCAGAGCAGAGACGGGTGGAAACAGAGAGACAGGTACAAAGCAGAGAGACAGGTACAAAGCAGAGAGACAGGTACAAAGCAGAGAGACAGGTACAAAGCAGAGAGACAGGTAGAAAGCAGAGAGACAGGTACAAAGCAGAGAGACAAGGTAAGAAGCAGAGAGGCAGGTAGAAACATAGACAGGTAGAAAGCAGAGAGACAGGTAGAAAGCAGAGAGACAGGTAGAAAGCAGAGAGACAAGGTAAGAAGCAGAGAGGCAGGTAGAAACATAGACAGGTAGAAAGCAGAGAGACAGGTAGAAAGCAGAGACAGGTAGAAAGCAGAGAGACAGGTAGAAAGCAGAGAGACAGGTTCAAAGCAGAGAGACAGGTTCAAAGCAGAGAGACAGGTAGAAAGCAGAGAGACAGGTAGAAAGCAGAGAGACAGGTAGAAAGCAGAGAGAGGCGGTCAGAACAAAAAGACAGGTGGTCAAGAGTGAAAAATTATGCACTTTCTAGACTTTATTTCCAACCCCTTTTTAACTGTTAAATGTGTACGACTAAAACCTGTGTCCTAAACCCTGACTGTATGATCCATTAGCATCTCTGTACGTTTTTATACGGTTCTTAACTTGGTTTCAGCTTGTGCTGCGTATCAGAGTCTGTGTTTACAAACTTCAAACGACCAGGAGCTAATCTCACCAGCTTCCTCCTTGGTAGAGCAGGATCATTTAAAGTACTTTTATTCTAACTACTCAATACATTTCAATCTAACCTGGCTAGTTTCACTAGAGTACATAACTCTCTCTCTCTCTCTCTAGGAGAGCTAGTCAGCTGCACTGCACTCTGGGTAATGGTATAGTGTGACATGTTTTGAAATGATGATGTAAAAATTAAAAAAAAGTATGTCTGTTTGTCTGTCTTTGGTGTGAGCCTAGCTAGTCTGAACTCTGTTTAGATGGAGACAGAGGATGAAGACAGACTGGAGACTGCCCGGCTAGTGAAACAACATCTGTCTCTGTCAACGTTTGTTTGTTTGGTGTGTTGTTTATACTGTGTGAACTACTGCATGAGGCCCTAGGAGCCAGCTGTCAGTCTGCAGCTAACATCTACTGACACACTATCTAATGAAACATTATCCAATAAAACAATCTAATAAAGATGATTACGTTTAACCATCACTTGTGTGTCCTCCTTCTGTGATTTGGTTGGTATCTTTTAATCAATTAGCAGCTGAGATGGTAAAGTACACACATCCGTCACTCAAGCAGAAGAAGGAATGCTCATGTTTAAAAAGACCTTAGTAAAAAAGGTAGCCATTTAAATATAAAGTATTATGGGTATATTATAATTAAGTAGCCGTTACTGCTACCTGTTTTAGTGTCACAGTGGTCTCTGGGCCTCTTATCATATCAATACAAAAAGACACTATCCACACGCAGCTTTTTTGACAAAAACGTTTCACAAATATGGCAAAAAAAGACATCTACCTTACAAATAAAAAACGTTCTCTTTTTCCTAAAAAAGATTGTCTCTGTGTTCTCTGTGTCTCTCTGTGTCTCTCTGTGTCTCTCTGTGGTCTTCTGTGTCTCTCTGTGTCTCTCTGTGTCTCTCTGTGTATATTTAATTTATATTTTTTGTTAAATATTTATACAAACTTTACCCAAAAGAGAGAATAGAGAGACCAGAGCGAGACCGGAGAGAGACCAGAGAGAGAGGAGCTTGTAGCATCCTAAGGACTGAGAGCCAAACAGGGCAAAGATCAACCTCTGTTCTGAGGTAAGAGAAGGGCAGAGTTCATAAGCACACTTCTGTCTATGCACACACACACACACACACACACACACACACACACACACACATACACACATACAACACACAGAGAGAGACAGACAGACAGACAGACACACACACACACAAACAGACACGCACGCACGCACAGACACACACACAGAGACAGACAGACAGACAGACAGACATACATACAGACAGACACACAGACACACACAGACAGTACTTGATGTGTCAGTCACACTTCCATCCACTCAGGACCAACACAGAAGACTTGAACAGCTCTTAGAACAAACTAGTCTGTTAAACGCCTGTTTGAGGAACACCTATTTGAGGACCAAACATCTGCCTGTTAAACTACTAGGATCAAACAACCTGTACATCTTTCTAAAGACCAAACAGCGGCTTGTTTGCTGACATTTTTGCTGTTTGCTGCCTGGCTACAGAACTGGACAGGTTTCCTGCCTGTTTACCGCCTGTTGTCCGAGTGATTTCCAGGCTATCTGCTGCAGAAGGGTGAGGAGGAGCAGGTCTCAGGACACTGTGAGTACAACAGTCTGACTACAGACACCAAACCCCAACACATACACACCTGGAGCATCTGTATACCTGTACACCTGTATACCTACACACCTGTATACCTGCACACCTGTAAACCGGTATACCTGTACATCTTTGTACCTGTAAATCAGCACACCTGTACACTGGTAAACCTGTACATCTGTGTACCTGTAAACCGGGTATCCTGTAGCATCTTGTTACACTGTAAACCCGGCACACTGTACCGGCTGTATACTGTACACCGCAGACCTGCATCGCGCACATCTGGACACTAGCACACACTGCGGATATAGCCACGTGACAGAAAAATGACAACAATACGATAACAGTATGAGAGTTTCCAGCAGCAGTTTGCTGAGGGTGTTAGCTTAAATATCTGCAGCCTTAACTGGCTGACTACATTGTACAAAGAGAATGTATGTATCTGCTGGGATACACTGTTCTGTCCTCTCCATATATTCTAAAACATGACCAACGAACGGCAATAACATGACAACTGTTTGCTCCAAATGTCTGAAATTGTTAGTATATTCTGAAAGCAACACTAAGTGCTGTAGGTACATAGGAATCGCTATGTATTCAATGGTATCAACCGATAGATGGTGGTTTAGGTTGTAATACGAAGCTCAAAGGAGGGAGAGAGAAAGTACGACAGCCAACAGGAGAAAACAGGAGGTGGAGTGAGACAGAACAAGGGAAGAAGCGAGAGAGATGGAGAGAGATGGGGTAGGAGAGAGAGACGACGGAGAGAGAGAGATGGGGGTAGAGAGCAGAGACCGAGGAGAGAGAGAGACGAGGAAGAGAGAGAAGATGGGGTAAGAAAGAGACGAGGAGAGAGAGAGATAGGGGAGAGAGAGAGATGGGGTAAGAGAGAGACGAGGAGAGAGAGAGACGAGGAGAGAGAGAGACGAGGAGAGAGAGAGATAGGGGAGAGAGAGAGATGGGGTAAAGAGAGAGAACAAAGAGAGAGAGAGACGCGGAGAGAGAGAGATGGGGTAAGAGTAGAGACCAAGAGAGAAGAGAGACGAGGAGAGAGAGAGATGGGGTAAGAGAGAGACGAGGAGAGAGAGAGAGATGGGGTAAGAGAGAGACGAGGAGAGAGAGAGACGAGGAGAGAGAGAGAGACGAGGAGAGAGAGAGACGAGGAGAAGAGAGAACAGGAAAAGAGGAGAAAATTGGGGGGTAAGAGAGAGACGAGGAGAGAGAGATAGGGGAGAGAGAGAGATAGGGGAGAGAGAGAGATAGGGGAGAGAGTGACCAAGAGAAAAAGCGAGATATCTGGAGAAAAAGAAAAGTAGAAGGAGCAAGAAAAGGAGAGAAGAGGAGAGAAGGAGAGAAGGAGAGAAGGAGAGAAGGAGAGGAGAGAAGGAGAGAAGGAGAGAAGGAGAGGAGAGAAGGAGAGAAGGAGAGGCGGAGAGGAGTAGAGGAGAGGAGGAGAGAAGGAGAGAGACAGCAAAACATTTAAAAAAGAAACAAACAGGCATTCTGTGTACTTGGATTACACAATTGACACGATTTACACAATCCTGTTCCCGAGTCAGCAAAGGTTAACAACCTCTGTTAGCACTGTGTTCCTCTGTCTGCACACCTCTACACCACTGAACAACATGTTGTCCAGGAGCTCTCCCCCCTCTACCCCCCCATCAACTGCTGCGTATCTGCTGTAGATCAGAACATCTAGGTCTCCCCCCCCCCCGCCTCCTGGAACAACCCAACACCCCTCCACACACCCCAGCCTTCTCCTCCCCCCCCCCCCCTCTTTCTTTCTTTCTCCCTCTCTCGTTCCCTCGCCCTCGCCCTCCCTCCTCTGACCCACACACCCCCTCAGGAGAATTACTCACCCCCCCACACCCACCTGGACCGACCCAACACCCCTCCACACACCCCAGCCCTTCTTCCCACACCCCTTCCCAACTCTAGACCCAGCAGACAGGGTCAGTGAAGGTCACTGAGCTGGACAGCATATCTAAGTCCGTACTCTGCTCTGACCGTCACGCTCATACACATCCTATAGCTATCTGTTCCTTATCTGTCCTGTTCCGACTTCGGAAAGCGGTTGTATATGAGATTAGCATGTGTTTACATTGTGTGGTATTACCTATAGTAACCTCAGGTCCCTCCACCCACATAACCCTGTAATAACCTAAAGTAACCTGAGCTATATCAGTCTAAACCTGTGTAACTCTACAGTAACCTGAGCTATATCAGTCTAAATCAGTCAGTGATTCTAATGAATGAGCCATTACCAAGCTCTGTGGAAGCTTCATAATGACCCTTTATTAGACTCAGGTGTGCTGGAGCAGGGAAACACTGAAAACCTTCAGGACAGCGGCCCTCGAGGACCAGGATTGGAGACCCCTGCTCTACAGTAACCTGAGCTAAATCAGTCTAACCCTGTAATAACCTACAGTAACCTGAGGTCTTTTAGTCTAAACCTGTGTAAACCTACAGTAACCTGAGGTCTACACCTGTGTAAACCTACAGTAATCTGAGGTCTAAGCCTGTATAACTCTACAGTAATCTTAGGTCTTTCAGTCTAAACCTGAATAAACCTACAGTAATCTGAGGTCTTTTAGTTTAACCCTGTATAACCTACAGGTCGTTCACACTAGCTGGGGGCTGGCGGTCATCTCCATGGTAACTCCTCACCTAGAAACCAGGTGGACCAGGGGGCTCATGTCGACATATCCGGCTGTCCTCCAATCAGACAGATTACCCGCTGACCTGGATAGGGTCTGGCCAATCACAGCCGTTTATCTGACATGGGGCGGGGTTTGATAGGACGACTGTGCAGAGGAGCCCCTTCGAAGGGGAGAAAAATGATGACGGGTTGTTGCTCTGATTAAAGTTCTGAAAGACATTAAAGTTAACCCTAACACTTGTTCTTAGTTAATAACATTGTCCCAACCCAAACCCTTAACTCTAACGTTAACCCAAAGTTTGGTAAAGTCATAGTCCCTCCCCCTTCCTCTCTCTCAGGCTGGTGTGTACGTGACTGACCACACCGACGACCAATCAACTTTACTGGCCCCTGGCGTCGCCATGGCAACAGCGGGCGCAGCCAATGGGCTGCACCACAGACACGCTAGCCAGAGCCTACCGTCCAATGTGATTAACAGCCAAGGTGAGCCAATCAGGAGCGTGTCTGCCGAGTGTGTGAGACACTTCAACGTTCAGGGGAGTAACCAGCGGTGTGTGTGTGTGTGTGTACGTGTGTGTGGTGTGTGTGTGTGTGGTGTGTCTGTGGTGTGTGTGTGTGTGCGCGTGGTGTGTCTGTGGTGTGTGTGTGTGGTGTGTGTGTGTACGTGTGTGTGGTGTGTGTGTGTGTGTGTGTTTCACCCGAGCAGAAGACACCTCTGCAGATTGTCAAGAGCACCAGAGACTGTGGAGGAAGCATGTGGAGGTACACAAACACACACACACATATACACACACACACAGTCACCCCACACACACACACACACCAACACACACACTGCCACAAGTCACCACCACCCACCATCACAGATCACAACCACACAACCACACTAGAGCAGTTACCACCCTATACCAGATCACACCCCACCACAGCAGAGAGATCAGTGATCAACCCCCACCTACAGCCACCTCCTACTGCTGTTATCTCCCTTTGTCTAACCAACCATTGACACACCACATAGCAGCCTCTAGAGTCCCATACGCTTTTAGAAGGGGTGAAGGGGCGAAGGGTGTTGGACTCCAGCCGCTGCAAGGGAAAAGCTGGCAGTGAACACATAGAGTACGTTACCTTGGACCAGGCTTGCTAGACCCACACACTCCCAAATCCAAGGAGACCGTCTTCGCCACCCCTGACCAGGACACCAGAGCTCTCGAACCATAGAGCAGTCATCCTCCAATTCCAGACCCCTGCCAGACACACATAGAGCACGCTTTATCACCCACAAGGGGCATACCCTGCACACACACGCCTCGGACCCAAGAAGAAGACGCCAACAGATTCAACCCAACAACTCCGGTAACACAGACACACAGCACGGTACAACAAAGCTCTCGACCCAACAATCAATAAAAAGGACGAGAACGGATCTGGCTGAAGAACGGTAGGTTACGAACTACATATCCATGCAGATAGGTGATGCACAGACTCACACAAAGATCCTAAGCTACCACACAGGCCCACAAACATGTGCACCACATCAGATGCAGGGTTGTACTTGTCATTAGGCGCTACTGCCCCATAGTCACCATGGCATATGGCGGTTGAAAATCCACGAGAGAGTAGTGATGAGTGTTTCACCCCTGCGCAGAGGCGGCGGGTTATGTAATGTCCTCCATTTTTGGTCACAGTCGGTGAAGAAGAAGTCCAGACAAGATCGGCGCTTTTCCTTTTAAAAATACGAAATACTAGGTCTACTATTTACCTAATGCTAGCTAGATGTTTAGTGAACTATGCGTAGAAAACGTACCTAAAGTAGTTAACTTGTATTTTAATTTAATACAATTCAACTACTTTAGGTACGTTTTCAACGCGATGAATGTCACACAGTTGAAGTTAACCGTGCCGTTGCTATTCTAACTGCTTTTGTAATTACTTAGCTCTAGCTACTTATGTATAATAGCCTAGCTAGCTAGCTAGTTCAGTTGTAAACTTAATTACATCGCAAATATATCTGGAATAATGTCTGGAAACTTTGATTCCTAGACTTGTACAAATGTTCCCCCAATATCAATTACTTGTTACTAAACTATTTTTAAAAGAATCTGCCCATGGGTGACTCCAGCTACTCTGACGCCGGCATTTTAAAATCCTCCACCCTCGCCTATCTCTGGCCGTATTGTGGTGAATAACGGTCGTCTTGCGTCCGTTAGACTTCTACTGCTGTTGGAGAATGAAGGGAAATGTCTGACCAGAGCCGTTAGACGGAGCGGCTTTTATACGATCAGGCCGGATTGAAACAACGACGTCACCATAACGCGCGAATTCAGATATGCACGCATCACTTCCGTATAAGGCATAAACCAGGTTAACAACTATCAGTAGCTAGCAGTTACATTAGTTTTCTCATGCTAAATAGCGGATTTTACTACAAGTTTGGGGGATCTTCCCAAAATGACAGTTAACGATGTAGGATTCTATGTTCCGGCCCTTCAAGCATGAGGGAAAAACGGTTCAAATTGTAGTTTCAAGCTACACCAGTTTAGAGAGCAAAAGCTAAGGGTCAACATAACCTGTTTTGGTTATTCACCCGGCCAATTTTCTTCAGTGGAAATACCTAATACCGTTGTCTGCATATAGCCAGTTACATCTGCGTCAGCACTGTAGCTGTGTTAATCTACTGTCCAACAGCATGAATCACACAACATCTTGTTTGTGTATCGGGTTATAAATGTGTGTATTCCTGACAGATCCCACAAAATGGAGGATGGGAAGGTGTTTGTTGCCAGACAATCAATTCTAGAGTAAGTGTGAATGAGTGTGAAAAAAAAATTCTCCAAAAGTTGTGCCTCAAAAACAAAACTTTTAAAAAGCATTTCCCTGTGGATGATTGTGTGTTTCCGTGTGCATTTTGTATCACATGTTTATGCATGCGTGTGTATCTGTGTGTATGTTGTGTACATTGTGTGTATCTATGTGTGTGTTTCCAGCGAGCTGTTTGAGATCAGCCACATCAGGACCATCTACCACATGTTCATAGCAGCACTGTTCCTCTTCATCTTCAGCACTCTAGCAGTGGACTACATCGACCAGGGCAGGTGTGTGTGTGTTGTGTGTGTGCGTGCGTGCGTGCGTGCGTGTGTGTGTGCGTGTGTGTGAGTATCTGGGTGATCTTCTAACTTTCAACTTTAGTTTTATAACTTAATTATACAACCCCGGTGGGCCCAAACTCTGCCCCTCTCCACTCCCACCCTCACCCCCTCATCCCTCACCCCCTCATCCCTCTCTCTCTCTCTTTATCTATCTATCTATCTATTTTTCTCTCTCTCTTACTCTCCTCCTCCCTCTGCTCTCGCTCCTTCCTCCTCCCTCCTCCTCCCTCTTCCTTCCCTCCTCCCTCCCTCCCTCCTCCCTCCATCCCTCCTCCTCCCTCCTCCCTCCTCCTCCTGCCTCCTTCACCCCCTCATCTCTCTCCTCTGGTCTCTGCCTTCTCCCTCCCTAATACCTTTCTTCCTCCCTCCCTCACCCCCTTCTCCCTCACCCCCTTCTCCCTCACCCCCTTCTCCCTCACCCCCTCTCTCAGGCTAGTGCTGGAGTTTGACTTGCTGTGTTATGCCTTTGGGAAGCTACCCACGGTGCTGTGGTCCTGGCTGCTGATGTTCAGCTACACCCTGGCTGTCCCTTACCAGGCCCTGGTGCTCTGGGGGGCCTGCTTCCACGCCTGCCCCTCCAAGCTGGCCCTGTCCCTGGGCGCCGGCCTGGCCCTGGCCACCCTGCAGGGAGCTGTCCTGGGGGTCTTCCCCATCTACGTGGTCATACACTACCAGCTGCCCCCAGCTTCCAGGTTCATCGTCATACTGGAGCAGGTGTGTGTGTGTGTGTGTGTGTATGTGTATGTGGTCGAGTGTGTGGAGTTTAGCTAGCCCTGCTGAGCAGATGTTTAGACTAGAACAGTCGCGCTAGTCCACAGATGTCTTTCCTGTCCATGGACAGACTTTACAACTTGGCTGGACCTCAGGCTGAAATGGTTATCCTGGAACTTAAGTTAATTTATTAGCACATGTTTCTTCAGCTTCAAAGAGAGCATGATTTAAAGGTCGTCATGGTGACGCGAACCTCTGACACCGCAGTCAAACGCTCCACAAACTGAGATAATCTACTGAGCTGCATTCTGTGACCTTTGACCTGTGGAAATAAAACACCGATTGAACTCACGACTCCTCCGTCTTTCAGATCCGCTTCCTGATGAAGAGCTACTCCTTCATCAGGGAAAATGTTCCTCTGGTCCTGAGGAACCAGCCCAAAGAGGGTAAGGGAACATCTGGGGCCGGTTTCACTACATCAGACCCCCGGCTCTACTGACAGTCCGCAAACAGACTTTACAATTCGACTGAACATCAAGGGCTGAAATTGGAACTGGTTGGAACTGACAGTAGGGCTAACTGGTTTGTCTGCTAGGCTGACTAGTTGGCTGTCTGACTGACTAGTTGGCTGGCTGTCTGACTGACTGAAATATGAAGTATGACTGAATGGCTGTTATCATGGTAACGGGTTTGCAGGAGAAGTTATCCGGTTCCCCACGTTTTCCAGCTACCTCTACTTCCTGTTCTGCCCTACGCTGATCTACAGAGAATCTTACCCCAGGTAACCACAGAACCAGGAGAGACGGTATAACGTAGCTGAACCAGGAGAGCTTGTAACCTAACTGAACCAGGAGAGCTAGTGTAACCTAACTGAACCAGGAGAGCTAGTGTAACCTAACTGAACCAGGAGAGACAGTGTAACACATCTGAACCAGGAGAGCTATTGTAACCTAACTGAACCAGGAGAGACAGTGTAACACATCTGAACCAGGAGAGACAGTATAACACAGCTGGTTACACTCACTCCTCAGTGTTAACTCACTTCTCCTGACTGCTCTCCCCATCCTCCCTCCTATCCTCACCTTCCCTCCCCTTACATCTTCTTCTCCCCCTCCTCCCCCTTCCTCCTTACCCTCTCTCTCCCCCCGCTCCTACCTTCCCTCCCCCTTACACTCTCTTCCCCCACCCTCGCTCTTCACTTCTCTCCCCTTACCTCTCTCTCTCCCCCTCCTGTAGGAACCCTTACATAAGGTGGAACTACGTTGGTGTGACCTTTGCCAAGGTAAGTCAAGTCAAGTCAAGTTGAGCTTTGTTGTCATTCCACTACATGCGGGGGCATACAGTGGAACGAAATGTCGTGCCTCACAGAGCCACGGTGCTACATAAGATATGACCCCAGGGGTTGTGTGGATAGAGGGTGAAGGGTCATAATGTTTACCTGCTATGTAGGGTATGTTTGGTTGTTGGCCTGAGGACTGTATTGATTCTTAGAAGGAGTGTCGTAAACAGGACAGTGTGTGTTTACTAGTGTGGGCTGTGGGCTCCCGTTCTCTCTCTACTTCTCTTCCTCTCTCTCTCTCTTTCTGTCTTTCTCTCTCTCTCTCATTCCCCCTCTTCCTCTTCTCATCTTTCTCATCTCTTCTTCTCCCCCTTAAGATGTCACTTTCTCTCTTCCCCTCTCTACCCCTCTCTCGTCTTGTCCCCCCTCTACGTGGTTCTTTCTGTCTCTCTTTGTCCCTCTATCCTGTCTCTCTCCTTTCTTCTTATCGCCTTATACGTGCCTCTCCAGTCCTATCCACCTCTCCTCTCTCCTCCACCACCCCTCCCGCCTACACTCTCTCCCTGCTCCACCTCTCTCTGCCTCTCTCTCTCTCTCTACTTATTTCTCTCTCCTCTTCTGCCCCTCTCTCTGTTTCTCTGCCAGTCTCTCTGTTTCTGTCTCTATCTCTATCTATCTCCCCCTCTCTTTCTGTCTTTCTATCTATCTCTCCTCTCCTCCCCGTCCCTCTCTCCTTATCTCATCTCTGCCCTGCATTCTCCCTGTCTTCTTCCTCCACCTCTGCATTCTCTCTCGTCCCTCCACTCTCATTTCTCTCTGCTCTCGCTCCCTCTCCACTCTTCTCACCTCTCCTGCCACTCGCATACTCTCATTCTCTGCTCCTCGCTCTCAGACCTCACATCTCCTCTACTCGCTGCTTCCACCTGCGTCATTCTCTCTCTCCTCCCCTCCACCTCTCATTCTCTCTCTCCTCCCCTCGCTCCCCATCTCTCCTCCTCTCCCATCTCCTACCTTCCCTCCTCCCCTCCCTCATTCTCTCTCTCCTCCCCTCACCCTCCTCATGCTCTGTCTCCAGTCTCTTCTCGACCCAGTACCTTTACAGTTTTCCTTTCTGTGAAACATGGAAAGGTCTCAGCAGTGGGTCAGGAATGAAAGGAAGCGTCACACAGCTAATAAACTTATGAGAGAGAAACGAACACTTCTAAAACCTCGGACCTTGACACATAACCATAAAATCTTAACATCATATACCACACACATTCATCCACAACACAACACACACTCAGAACACCCTTACACGAGACACGAAGTCACATCCACATATCCAGTCACACACGTGTCTCACTCACTGACACTTCCATATGTCCACACACACACCTCCACCACACACATGCTCCAACCCACACAATCACACACACACAGGCCACACTGACCCACACACTCCACACCGCCCCTCTCTCAGATGCTAGCTGTTTGGTTCTAAGTGGGGGTATTCATACCTGGGTGCGTCTCTGGCATACCTGTGTTCGGAACGAGAACTGACCGCCCATCACACCAGAACCCGTTCTGGCTGGGTTCAACGCTACTGTTGCCTGGTTGGTAGCACCACGACACCACAACACACAGCACCTCACCATCCTCTTTCATCGCACACATCAATTTCACATACACAGGTCATGAAACATACACACACACGGCCTCTTGCAGCAACCGACACTGTGTACGGATTAATTACTTGCTTCGCCTCCCTCTCGCCTCCATCTCACTGCACCAGCTTCACTCCCTACCTCGCTCTCCCACCCCCTCTCTCTACCCCTTTCCCCCACACCCTCTCTCTCGCCCCTCTCTCGCTCAGCCTATGCTCTATCCGCCCTCTCGCCCAGCTCGTCGTCTCACCCAACTCTCTCCCACCCTCTCTCTGTCTCTCTCTCTTTCCATCGTTCATCTTTTTTCTCTTTCCCTCTCTCCCCCCACCCTCCTCTCTATCCGACTCTGTCCCCCCTCGCTCCCTCACTCCTCTCCTCCCCTCTCCTCCCTGTCTCTCTCTCTTTTTTTCTTTCTGTCTCTCTCCCATTTTCTCTCTCTTCCTCCTCTTTCCTCTCATCCTTTCCTCTCCACCCTTCCCCTCCTCCCTCCTCCTGCTCCTTCTCCCCTCCTCTCCTGCCCTCTCTCTCCACCTTGCCTCCCCTCGCCCGTCTTCCTGCCCCTCCTCCCCCTCCCTCTTCCTCCCCCCGTCCTCCGCCTCCTCTCCTATCCCCTCTCCCTCCTCGTCCTGGTAATGCTGTATTCTGCTTCCTGCATTCCTGTTGCGGGTTCCTTGCGACTGCTTGTGGCTCGCACGTGTTGCTGAGTGCTTGGCGATTTGCGCCGACAGGATGTTCTACAAGGTATGACACAACTTCCTGTCAGAGACGGTGATGCTGGCATGGGAGACACTGGTTGCTGCTGGGTTAGGTACGGGGGTGAGGGGTGGTACTGACAGTGACAAGGTTGTCTTTCTCTCTTTGCTGTTTAAAGAGACTAAGGTGGCTTTATGTTTGTGGTCCATCTCCTCCCCTCTTTTCTTTAACTTTTCTCGTCTCCTCCCCTCCCCCCTTCCCTCCTCCTCCCTCCTTCCCCCTCTCCTGTGGTCTCCTCCTCCCCTCGTCTTCTCATCCCTCTTCTTCTCTTGTCCTCCCATCCTCCTCTGCTCCTCCCTCCTGTATTGTCCTCCCTCCTCTTCTCCTCCTCTTCTCATCCCTCTTCCTCTCTTGTCCTCCCCTCCTCCTCTGCTCCTCCCTCCTGTCTTGTCCTCCCTCCTCTTCTCCTCCTCTTCTCATCCCTCTTCTTCTCTTGTCCTCCCCTCCTCCTCTGCTCCTCCCTCCTGTCTTGTCCTCCCTCCTCCTCCTCCTCCTCAGGACTGGTGGAACTCCACATCCTTTGCTAACTACTACCGTACATGGAATGTGGTAGTCCATGACTGGCTGTATTACTACGGCTACAGAGACTTTCTCTGGGTGAGTAACCCTGACAACAGCCCACAACTACCCCCTTAACCCCACGGAGCCCCCTCACAGCAGGGCACCCATGACCTCTGACCTCTGACCCCTCTGACCCCGGCAGCTGTCAAGGAGGAAGTTCCGTACGGCGGCCATGTTGTCGGTGTTCCTGGTGTCGGCTGTGGTGCACGAGTACGCCTTCACCATGGGCTTTGGGTTCTTCTACCCTGTCATGTTCTGCCTGTTTGCTGTCATTGGAGGTGAGAGGAGGGGCTGGGGAAGGGGGGGCTGAAAGGGGGGGAG
>BROE01000020.1:22052531-22073971 GCA_036571765.1 Plecoglossus altivelis | reverse complement strand
CCTGGTGTGCGCACACACACACAGACACACACACAGACACACACACAGGCACAGGCACGCACACACAGGCACACACAGGCACACACAGGCACACACAGACACACACACAGACACAGGCACGCACACAGACACACAGACACACAGACACACAGACACACAGACACACAGACACACAGACACACACACCAGCAGGGAGGAGTTTAGGCTCCTGTGTCTGACCACCATCACTTGAACACATTTATTATTCATACAAGCTAACAACAACCTTCTAAACATACTCTTCCTGCAGCCATAACCATCAGCACCAACATGCCTGTCTCCCCCTCCCCTCTGCCTCCCCTCCACCTCCCCTGTGTCTCCCCTACCCTGTGCCTGCCCTCCCCTGTGTCTCCCCTGTGCCTCCCCTCCCCTCTGCCCCCCTGTGCCTCCCCTCCCCTCTGCCCCCCTGTGCCTCCCCTCCCCTCTGCCTCCCCCTTACTTGGCCAGGGCTCCATCAGGGTCAGCCAGGTTGATGTGTGCCTGGGGTCCCAGCAGGGAGTCCAGGTGAGCAGACACTAGCTGCTGCTTCAGCTGAGCTGCCTGCTGGGCCAGGACTCCTGGGGTCAGCTTCTCCTCTGCACTGCTCTCCTTAGTGGTGGCCTGCAGGACACACAAACACGCACACGCACACACACATCCATGTGCACACACACACACGTACATGTACAGAGAGAGAGCCATTAAGGACAGTTTAGTCTCCATCACTTCAACAAATTTATCAGCGAAGTCAGATCTGGCGGATTACAACACAAACAGGAAGTGGTCAGAGGACAGAGCAGATGGACAGGAAGTGGTCAGAGGACAGGAAGTGCTGACCTGAATGTTGTCCACCTCCTGGCTCAGCTCCTGGATCTCGTTGACCAAACGCTGGTACTTCTGCTGGGGGGTCTCCTTCAGCCCACAGCCCTCTGCCAGCTACACACACACACACACACACACACACACACACGCGCACGCACGCACGCACACACACACGCACGCACGTGCACACACACGCACGTGCACACACACACGTGCACACACACACGCACGTGCACACACACACAGGTAACGAATACACACACACACACACACAGGTAACAAATACACACACACACACACAGACAGATAAAACAGGCCCAGATAACACACACATAGATAACCCCCCCAAGACACGCACAAAATACACTCAGACGCAAAACAGACACACACACACACACACACACACACACACACACACACACAGAGGAATAACAATTATCCTCAAGTCAACACAGGGAGCCTGCTAAGTTAATGATGCTGATGACTTGAGACAGATCTCAGACTCACAATCTCAAACTCCCCTGACTCGTACCCCACCCTCCTGTTCCTGCTGATGCGGTCAGAGAAATCTGCAGAAGAAGAAACACAACACGCTTTTACTCACACCCACACTCTCTACTAGGGGCTCTGGCCCATACAAACACTTTCTATACCAAGTGAGGAGTCTGGATTTATCAGGCACAGATACTCTCTGTATCACCACAGACACTTTCAGTATCACCACAGACACTCTGTATCACCACAGACACAGACACAGTAACTGAGTCTGTCTGTGGTGCAACTGACCCTGTCTGTGCTGGTACTGAGAGAGTCTGTGGTGATACTGAGAGAGTCTGTGGTGATACTGAGAGAGTCTGTGGTGATACTGAGAGTGTCTGTGGTGATACAGAGAGTGTCTGTGGTGATACAGAGAGTGTCTGTGGTGATACAGAGAGTGTATGTGGTGATACTGAGTGTCTGTGGTGATACAGAGTGTCTGTGGTGATACAGAGCGTGTCTGTGGTGATACTGAGAGTGTCTGTGGTGATACTGAGAGTGTCTGTGGTGATACTGAGAGTGTCTGTGGTGATACTGAGAGTGTCTGTAGTGATACAGAGTGTATGTGGTGATACAGAGAGTGTCTGTGGTGTAACTGAGTGTCTGTGGTGATACAGAGTGTCTGTGGTGATACAGAGTGTCTGTGGTGATACAGAGAGAGTCTGTGGTGATACAGAGTGTCTGTGGTGATACAGAGTGTCTGTGGTGGTACCGAGCGTCTGTGCTGGTACTGAGCGAGGTACTGACCCAGTCCCTTGGTGCTGACTCTCTTGCTCGGTCCCCCTTGACACACCTCCTGCGCTTCCGTTACGCACCCGCGAGTTAGCGAGCAAGGTTGGACACACCACAATTCACATCCTACCACACTCTGTACAGCCGCACAAAAGCTCTTCCTGTGCTGGTCCACACAGCCCAGGGACTGTCCCACAAACCTGACCCACCCCCTCGACCACCCTTCGCCCCAACACATTGGTCCACGCCCCGCTGACCCCACAACCCCTCCCCTCCCCTCACCTGTATGGCCACGCCCCCTGGCCACACCCCTCCCCTCACCTGTATGGCCATGCCCCCTGACCACACCCCTCCCCTCACTTGTATGGTCATGCCCCCTGACCACACCCCTCACCTGTATGGCCACGTACCCTGACCACACCCCTCCCCTCACCTGTATGAGGTCCAGCCCCTCTTGGCCCCACACCCCTCGCCCTGTTCACCTGTATGGCCACGCCCCTGGCCACACTCCTCCCCTCACCTGTATGGCCACACCCCTGACACCAACCCTCCTATCTTCACCACACTGACTGAAGCACACAGTGCCACAAGACTGTATGTAAATATACACAATAGCAATATCATACTTTCTACTGACAGAACAATCATGATATACTGTACCCAGGATGTAAGGAGAGGAGGAGGAGAGAGGAGGAGATGAGGGGGAGAAGAGTAGAGAGGAGGAGAGGAAGAGGAGAGAGGGAGAGAGGAGGAGGATGAGAGGTGGAAGAGGAGGAGGAGGAAGGGGGAGGAGAAGGAGAGTAGGAGGAGTAGGATGAGGAGAGGAGGAGAGTTGGCTACAGTAGCTTTCAGCTATTAGACCATGTCTGGACTTGCATAGAGCTCAACACTAATCTTATTTACACTGCTCCTTTTCACAGCCAATTTCAGAAGGCTTCACGGTGTTAGGGTTATGAAAACAGACAGCAAACAGACACTCATCTCTAAATCCACTTTTTGTGATTAGCTACATTATCAAATCCTATATTCCTCCTATGGACCTTTCCCTCCCCAGATCATCTCAGAGGGCTTGACAGCAGCCTCTATGGGCAGCCTCTATGAGTAGCCTCTATGAGTAGCCTCTATGAGCAGCCTCTATGAGCAGCCTCTATGACAGTAGCCTCTATGAGTAGCCTCTATGACAGCAGCCTCTATGAGTAGCCTCTATGAGTAGCCTCTATGACAGCAGCCTCTATGACAGCAGCCTCTATGAGCAGCCTCTATGAGCAGCCTCTATGACAGCAGCCTCTATAACAGCAGCCTCTATAACAGCAGCCTCTATGACAGCAGCCTCTATGACAGCAGCCTCTATGGGCAGCCTCTATGGGCAGCCTCTATGAGCGGCTTCTATGAGCGGCCTCTATGAGCGGCCTCTAACAACAGCCTCTATGGGCAGCCTCTAATAGCAGCCTCTGAGAGCAGCCTCAATGAAAGCAGGCTGCAGTCTGACTGCACCCTGAGACACAGCAGATGACCCCTGGGGCGTCTGGACAGGAGAGGCCTGGGGAGAGGCATCAGGGCACGTGCTGATTGGTTAGATCGTTTGATATGTAGATTGGTGGTGATTTGTGGAGTCGCCTTAATGAGTGTTCTGTCCACTGTAGTAGCTTGTAGGAGGGTTGGTCAGGGACAGGGTTAAGGTTAGGGCTGGGTTAGGGTTAAGGTTAGGGCTGGGTTAGAAACAGGGATGGGTTAGGGTTAGGGCTGGGTTAGGGGCAGGGCTGGGTTAAGGTTAGGGCTGGGTTAGGGTTAAGGTTAGGGCTGGGTTAAGGTTAGGGCTGGGTTAAGGTTAGGGCTGGGTTAAGGTTAGGGCTGGTGTTAGGTGACAGGTGTAGTGTCTACTTTGTATCTACAGGGATCAGATTCATGCCATCTAAGATGCTCCTAATCAAAGACCACTTTGTCACAATACACATCATACGTTTCTCGGTTCTTAGAACGATTTATCAAGTTCATGTTATTTCTGGTTCTAGAATCATAGAGTGGATTCTCTTTCAGCTTCCAAACGACCAATTTTACATACGAAATGACCAGGGAACAAGACGGACAGCCAGGGAAGGTTTTAATGAAAGGGCATAACACCTGTACCAAACACTATCAGATGACAAACGCAGAAAGTGAGCATGCAAAACAATTCACTGTCCCGACTAGAGCTGATGTGCAGGAGGAGGGAGGGATGGTGTTGAGGAGGGACGGTAGCCGTGGAGGAGGAGGGTACTGTTTGGTGGGGTGAAGGGTAGGTGGGTGAGGAGGGAGGGTATCCGGTGGTGGTAGTGAGGAGGGTGGTGATGGAGGAGGGGAGGATGATGGAGGAGGAGGATGGTGGTGGAGGTAGGGAGGGAGTGCGCTGTTGTAGCGAGGGAGGGATTTGGTGGTTGGAGTATCGAGTGTCATTATGGTAGGAGGTGGTGGAGGTGAGGGAGGAGGGAGTGAGGTGAGGGAGTGAGGTTAGGTGTAGTGAGGGAGGGATGTTCGGTGTGAGGAGGAAGGCTTGTGAGGGTGAGGCGAGGTGTGGACAAAGGATGGGTGGGTGGATCGGTTGCTGTTATCAGGTCCCTTACCAGCGCTCCTTGGGATTTCCTAAAGAGAGTTTTAGATAGTTAAGAGAGTGCAGAGCCACAGGGAGAAGAGTTCGAGGTGACCTGTAGTTAGAGAGAGAGAGAAACACAGATTAATGTGGTTATCACATGCCAGGCAGCACAGCAGGGGAAGGCAGGGAGATCCGAAAGAAACACTGGAGACATTCACTTTCAGATCCCTTCCCTCCCTCCCTCCCTCGCTCCCTCGCCCGCCCGAGGGTGGAGGACATGTAAGCAGCCTGACGACTGTCTGATGTCAGCATTGAGGAGTACGCATGAGAAGAAGGGGGGCAGGGAACGGAGGAAGGACAGAGAGGAGAGAGGAGGGAGAGGAGGACAAGGGGAGGAGGAGAGGAAGGAAGGAAGGACGGAGAGGGGAAAGGAGGGAGAGGAGGACAAGGGGAGGAGGAGAGGAATGAAGGACGGAGAGGAGAAAGGAGGGAGAGGACAAGGGGAGGAGGAGAGGAAGGAGGGAGGAAGGAAGGAAGGAGAGGTTCCTTGAGGAGGAGGTATGAGAGGCATACTGTAACCCTTCCTGGACATCCTCCCCTACCCCTGTTAGTCTGGGAGAAGCGTTCAGGACGAGGGAAGGGGAGGGGAGGGAGGGTTCTGAACGGCTGTGGCCGACTAGGAAACAAAGAGAGGCATCTGGTTGGCTGGTAGCATATCGTAGTGAGCAGGGAAGCCCATGTGTTCCAGAAGGGCCACAGCATTGAGACATGCAGGTGTCTGCTGTTTAGATGAGTTACTGGGCTGCCTGGCAGGCAGAAAGGTGAGCAGTGAGAGAGGATATCAGTAGCTAGGCAGCAGCTGTTAGAACACATGGAGACTGGACCCAAACGCTAGGAAGAACACTCCTCTGGATGCAGATTACACACACACACAGACACACACACACACACACACAGACACACAGACACACACACAGACACACACCACACCACACACACAGACAACACACACCACACAGAACACACACAGACACACACACAGACACAGACACACACAGACACACACACAGACACACACACACACACACACACAGACACACACACACACACACAGACAGACACACACACCTGTGCTGTCTACATGTCTTAATCAGGCTTTCAACAATCAACAGTAAGTTCCAACCCTCTTTAAAAAGAAATGAACATTTCACGAAACACTTGAGAGAGAAAAAAGGACCCATCAACTCCACCTCAAAACAATCATAAGTAGAAATCTCTGATTTGACCCCTGGGGGAGAGAGAGAGAGAGAGAGAGAGAGAGGGAGAGAGAGAGAGAGAGAGAGAGAGAGAGAGAGAGAGAGAGCGAGAGAGCGAGAGAGAGCGGAGGCACAGGAAGGGGTTCGAGTCAGAGGACAGGGAACAGTCACCCCATGCAGAGTCTGCACGGACGGAGATGGAATGAGAACCTCTTACTTGTACAAACTAGCATCCCAGGAGGAGTCAATACAAGAGCCACGGGCGGGGGGCAAGGAGGGGAGGAACACAGGGGAGGGAGGGGGAGGAACAAGGGAAGGAGAGGCGAGGAACACAGGGTGCGGGTACAAGGAAGGAGGGAGAGACACAAAGGGAGGGTGAGAGGAGAACCGCAGGAGGTGGGGAAGACACAGGTGGTGGGGAGAGGAGACCACACAGGAGTGGGAGGGAGGAGACAGGGGGTTGGGGAGGAGAAAGACACAAGGGGTGGGAGGGGAGAGACGGGTGGGGAGGGGAGAGACCAACAGGGGGGGGAGGAGAGACACAGGGAGTGGGTAGAGAGAGAGACATGGGGAGGGAGAGACACAGGGGTGGGGAGGGGAGAGACACAGGGGTGGGGAGGGGAGAGACACAGGGGTGGGGAGGGACACAGGGGTGGGGAGGGATACCGGACAGGGGAGGGAAGAGACGGGTTAGGATTGGGATTGACAGACAGTTAACACATGTACAACATTAGTAACTGTGTTGGGCTAGCAGGGGTAACAGTGGGGACATCAGCAGGGATTGAAGCAGGCAAGACAGGATCGTAGCTTCTCTCTGCCCTACATGGAAGTCCTACGGTGTTTTATAACTGGGTGAGGAGTAGAAGCGATGTGGTACTCAAGTTTGGAAACCCACACACTCACCGACTCGAACTGTGCCTGGTCATCCTCTGGAAGGTCGCTTGTTTCATAAACATCGGGCTCATTTGAGGCCTGGGGGAATAAAACGTCACTTGAAAACATGCTATACTCTGTAGGCGCAACAACGATTAGATTTATGCTTCCTGATAGTAGACTTTCAAAGTTGAGTAGCTAATGTTAGAGCCGGGCAGCTAGACCAACTAGTAGCAATGCCAACAACATAGCTGGCTAAAACTGTAGCTAGTTCATCTTTACCACCAGCAGAAATACAAAAATACATTACATAGATAACAACAGTTTCGTAATCACACAAGCGGTAATATTTGATTTTCAACACATTTTCATTCGGTAAGGCTTCCTAGCAATTGACCAACGCCCCATATCACCGGCCTTTGCTAGCTATCATGCTAATGCTAACACAGGATGATGACGTCGGCTCGGCCAGTTTTGTAGTCAGCTGAGCTGGCACGCCTAGCAAGTCATAACGGTTAGCTCAGAAGCTAACCAACTTTTCTAATGACAGTCCTGAACTACGTGATTCTATTCGAAATATTGAATCAAATCGCTGCATTACATAGTCAGGCTAACATGCCATTTATCTCTTACTAAGGGAGTCCGTTATCTAAAGCTAGCCAGCTATCAAGTTCATGGTGCTAGCTAGCTAGCTTTATTTAGCTACTTACGATTCCGGGCAAATTAGCGTATTTAGGATCAGCCATTGTTGAGGGTGCAGGAACGAAGCCAGTGGGTATAACAATGTAAATTACAGCTGTCGTTTCCAGGCGTCGCTAGGCTATCTGAACACAGCTCTGCAGGATAGAGTCTCTCAGGCCGGTTGCAGGGCGGACGTCGTTAGCTTGTTGTCGTTCACAAAGCTAGCTACAATCTGACAGGAGGGTTGGAAGGGCTCCGATTACTGCGCATGCGTCAAGACTGTCGACACATTACATTTAGAGATACTTCAACACTCTTTAGCCTAGTCGGGATGAATATAGAAAATATCATGATATACTATGTCATTTTTTCCTGTATGAAATGTCCTGTTAAACTTTTTAATATATACTCAGCGAACGTGCATTAAAACTTTTAATCAAACAGACCCTATACAGATAAATAGCCTACTCAATAGTCTACTAGGCATAAAATGTTACGTATTTAATCTGACTGGACTAAATATTGTATCGGGCCGATTATACAATCTGGAAGTATCATCACCCGCACCATTTTGAGTATTCAGAGCGTGTAAAAGTGGCTATTGTGTTTGTGGTACTGATGCGAGGATGCGAGTCTCTCTTTAACGTTGCCTTGCGACCATGGCAGACCACGCCCCGAGCCTCATAAAGAGCAGCGAGCTGCCAGTGATGCACGGCACGAGACAGTACCCAGCTTCCAGTCCAGCCGAGCGGACACGCGCGGCACTGCCTACTCATAATTATAAATAACCGACTTAGTCTGTTTTTAACCCAAAATCCCGCCCTTTGGTGTCTTGAATTCGTGTTCCGTTTAATCAATTCGAAGGTAGAAAACTTTTGAATTCAGACAATAGGATTCTTTAAAATTGTCTTTGGATTCCCCCCAAAATTGGAAGCGGTGCTGTACAATCCTGATAATATTAGTTTTCTCAATGATTCCTTTGACATTCGCTGGGAGAGGCCGTATATAGCCACATCACTTATTATTTCATTAGTCGAAGGAGTCAACTACAGTTTATGCTTGAAATATTTCCGTAGTACAGCCTATTTTTGGAGCGCATCCCCTTTCCACAATGGCCGATGCATCTGCAGAATGCAACATTAAGGTGCTATGTCGTTTTCGTCCATTGAATCAATCCGAAATCGTTCGTGGAGACAAATTCATCCCAGCGTTCGAAGGAGACGACACCGTCATCCTTGGGGTAAGTTTAGTTTTTTTTCCTTCTCGCGTGTCGTTTCATCCGTGTTCTTGATGAAACATCTCAATAACGTCGCGAGGGGCAGCTCACGCGACGCTGACACTTTCCCTCACTTTCTGTCACTCGAATCTTTGACGTGACCAGACGTCGAGATATAACTGTAGATTAACTATCCAGCGACCTCTGATATCAACACTCTAAGCCTTTCCCCCTCCTCCTCCTCATCATCATCATCTTTATCACCATCATCTAACTTTTCCAATAAAACAATAAGCGGTATTACAAAGTGCATATGATGTGTTTATACAGGACAAAGTGTTGTGTTACAGAATGTCTGTTTGATGGAACGTCTGTGACTGTGTGTGTGTTTGATGTAGACTGTGTGTGTGTGTGTGTGTGATGTAGACTGTGTGTGTGTGTTTGATGTAGACTGTGACTGTGTGTGATGTAGACTGTGTGTGTGTGTGTGTGTGATGTAGACTGTGACTGTGTGTGTGTTTGATGTAGACTGTGTGTGTGATGTAGACTGTGTGTGTGTGTGTGATGTAGACTGTGTGTGTGTGTGTGATGTAGATTGTGTGTGTGTGTGTGATGTAGACTGTGTGTGTGTGTGAGATGTAGATTGTGTGTGTGTGTGTGTGTGTGTGTAGACGTACAGAGCAACCCTATCTTTAGCCTACCCGTGCACTGTGCCCGGTAAATACAGACCATTCCTTCACTCTGACCACCGAAATACTTGTTAAAATGGATCCTTTGTGTGTGTAGTATTACACATGGCCAGTATTTCTTTGTGGCTTGACGTTAAATAAGATGAGAAGCACAGGCTTGATGAGTCCCAGGTAGCTTGAAGGATCCAGTTTGTACTGAATCACCACCAGAAGGGTTTCACAGCACACACTGCACACTGCCTCACGCTCTCTCTCTCTCTCTCTCTATGTCTCTCTGTCTCTCTCTCTCTCCTCTCTCTCTCTGTCTCTCTCTGTCTCTCTCTCTCTCTGTCTCTCTCTCTCTCTCTGTCTCTCTCTCTCTCTCTGTCTCTCTCGATTAACTGTGTGATGTGTGTGTGATGTAGATTGTGTGTGTGTGTGTTGTGTGTGGTGTAGACGTACAGAAGCAACCCTATCTTTAGCCTACCCGTGCACTGTGCCCGGTAAATACAGACCATTCCTTCACTCTGACCACCGAAATACTTGTTAAAATGGATCCTTTGTGTGTGTAGTATTACACATGGCCAGTATTTCTTTGTGGCTTGATGTTAAATAAGATGAGAAGCACAGGCTTGATGAGTCCCAGGTAGCTTGAAGGATCCCGTTTGTACTGAATCACCACCAGAAGGGTTTCACAGCACACCACGCACACGCCTTCACGCTCTCTCTCTCTCTCTCACTCTATAACTCTCTCTGTCTCCTCTCTCCTCTCTCTCTCAATGTCTCTCTCTGTCTCTCTCTTCTCTCTTGTCTCTCTCCTCTTCTTCTCTGTCTCTCTCCTCTCTCTCTGTTCTTCTCTCTCTCTCTGTCCTCTCTCTCGTCTCTCTCTTCTCTCTCTCTCTCTCTGTCTCTCTCTCTCTCTCTGTCTCTCTCTCTCTCCTCTCTCTCTGTCTCTCTCTCTCCTCTCTCTCTCTCTCATGTCCTCTCTCTCTCTCCTCTCTCTCTCTCTCTCTGTCTCTCTCTCCTCTCTCTCTCTCTCTCTGTCTCTCTCTCCTCTCTCTCTCTCTGTCTCTCTCTCTCTCTCCTCTCTCTCTCTGCAGGTGTAAATGTGGAGGAAGGGACCCAGGTTGAAGGGTGTGTGTGTATGTGTGAAAGCGTATGTGTGGTGTGTGTGCGTGCACGCGTAATGATGTAGATGTAGTGTGGGTGCAGTACGCTATTGTGTGAATGTAGGGGTAATTGTGTGTTAGCTATGTGTGGTGTGTTATGTGTAGTGTATGCTGTATCTGTATACTGTGTGTGCGTGTGGTGTGTAGTGTATACTGTGTGTGCGTATGTGTAGTGTATGCTGTGTGTGCGTGTGTGGACACAGAGGGATACGCTGTATTGTGTCGTAAGTGCTTGCAGAAAGAGAGGAGAGAGAAAGATGCTTTGCTATCTCTGTTTCTAAAATAGGAACTGAATAGTAATGTTACAAGCTGTTGAGGGATTTCATAATGGCTCCACTATCAAGATGTTTTGTCTGAAGTCAACAAGCATAATAGATGGGCACCTGGGATATGATATCACGACTAATAAAAGGCAAATTAAGTCTATAGCTTCTGGGATCTGCAAGGAGTCCTTTGTTTGCATAATGTGCTCTCTCCCTCCCTCCCTCTCCCTCTCTCTCTCTCTCTCTCACACCACACCACCACACCACACACACACACCCACCACCACACAACCACCACACACTTACATATGACTGACATCTGGTCTCACACACACATACTTACACATAACTGACATCTGGTCTCACACACACACACACTCGCGACCTACGCACACATATGTACACCCATACGTACGAAATCTAGTCACACACAACCACATATCCACACCCACACACTCACGCAACCTACGCACACGCTTACATATTGCATACACTCTTACACTTTCGATGATGCGCTCACACGCACACACATACTTCCATACGCATGACATTTAGTCACACCTACATATTCACGCATACACACACACACCTGAACACAAGGACACACAGTCAGGACAGGAAACAGTCACCTGAACACCTGAACACACAGTCAGGACAGGAGACAGTCACCTGAACACACAGTCAGGACAGGAGAAAGTCACCTGAACACCTGAACACAGTCAGGACAGGTGTCAGTCACCTGAACACACAGTCAGGACAGAGGCCAGACACTGCAGACACACGGGGGGGCAGCAGGGGGGGAGGGGGTGGGAGGGGTGGTTGGTGTCTGTCTTCGTTGTTGTTTGTGGGAACAAGTCACTGGTCACAAAATAATGAAAAAGCACTGGGCACACGACCAAAGTGTTCCCCCAATTGACTTCAGATTGTGAACTGCAACTGAAGGCTGTCTCGCTCACTCTCTCCCTCTTTCACTCTCTCTCTCACATTCACTCTGTCGCTCTATCTCCCCCTTTCTCCCACCCCCTGTCTCTCTCCTCCTCCTTCTGTGTTTATGAGGTAGCAGAATGCCTCCCAAGCTCTTTCAGTCTGGGGACTGTTTGTGTGAGTGTGTGTGTGCGTGTGTGGGTGTTTAGGCATCCACATGCGTGTCTGTTTGCGTGTGCTTCTATCTAGTGTATGTGTGTGTGTGTGTGTGTGTGTGTGTGTGTGTGTGAGTGTGTGTGTGTGTGAGTGAACATGTGCATCCCTCAGCAGTCACATCAGATTAGGAGTGATTGTCGTCCAGCAGACTCCATCAGGGATGTTCTGTCAGAGCTGATGGAGAGCTGGAGATCCTGAAGCTGCTTAACCAGCCTGCTATGTGAGGCTCCCTCTCCCTCACATCTGCCTCCTAGACCTCCCTCTACTCTCACGTCAGCTTCCTAGACCTCCCTCTCCCTCACGTCAGCCTCCTAGACCTCCCTCTCCCTCACATCAGTCTCCTAGACCTCCCTCTCCCTCACATCAGCCTCCTAGACCTCCCTCTACTCTCACATCAGCTTCCTAGACCTCCCTCTCCCTCACGTCAGTCTCCTAGACCTCCCTCTCCTCTCACATAAGTCTCCTAGACCTCCCTCTCTCTCACCCCTCACATCAGCCCCTAGACCGCCCTCTCTCTCTCCTCTCACATCAGTCTCCTAGACCTCCCTCTCCCTCACATCAGCCTCCTAGACCTCCCTCTCCCTCACATCTGCCTCCTAGACCTCCCTCTACTCTCACATCAGCTTCCTAGACCTCCCTCTCCCTCACGTCAGTCTCCTAGACCACCATCTCTCTCTCCTCTCACATCAGTCCCCTAGACCTCCCTCTCCCTCACCCCTGTGTATGTAGCCTATGTGTATGTGTGTGTAGCCTGTGTTTGTTTGTGTGTAGTCTGTGTGTGTGGCCTGTGTGTGGTGTGTGTGGTGTGTGTGTGTAGCCTGTGTGTGTGTGTGTGTGCGCTACAGGGTTCCTGCTATATCTCCATCCTGCTCCTATCCTGGTGTGATGGATGGAAGACTCTCTCTCTTCTCCCCCTCTCTCTCTCTTCCCTCCCTCCCTCCCTCCTCCCTCTATCTTCTCCCCCCTCTTTCTTTCTACTTAGTAATTGGTGTCTGAGAATAAAGATCTATCAGACCTAGCAGGCAGGCTGTCTCTCTCTCTCCCTTGACTCTCTCATCGTTTGCTCTCCCTGTCTCTCTCTCCCTGTCTCTCTCTCTCCCTGTGTCTCTCTCTCCCTTGACTCTCTCATCGTTTGCTCTCTCTCTCTCCCTGTCTCTCTCTCTCCCTGTCTCTCTCTCTGTCTCTCTCTCTCCCTGTCTCTCTCTCTCTGTGTCTCTCTCTCTCTCTCTCTCCCTTGACTCTCTCATCGTTTGCTCTCTCTCTCCCTGTCTCTCTCTCTCTGTGTCTCTCTCTCTCTCTCTCTCTCTCTCCCTTGACTCTCTCGTCGTTTGCTCTCTCTCTCTCCGTCTACTGTCTCTTGACTCTCTTTTCCTCCCTGAGGAAAGATTCTCTTTTGACTCTCTCTTATCTCTCTCTCTCCTATCTCTCTCTCTCTCCTATCTCTCTCTCGCTCCCTCTCCTATCTCTCTCTCCTATCTCTCTCTCTCTCCTATCTCTCTCTCTCTCTCTCTCCCTCCCTCTCTCTCTCTCTACGGAGGACCCTGTTGATTTCACAGCAGCAGTATAAATAAACCCTGGTGGTCAGAGCTGCAGTATTAACACGTACTGTCTTGTCTCTGAGAGCCGGCGAGATAGAGATGTGTCATCAAGCATACAGTCACATCAGCCCCCAGCAGCATCGAGCACCACTGAATCCACCCCCAACTCTTAAAAACACTTCTCTGATGTTCAGTTACAGTAACGTGTTCAAATGAATCATTCGGCCTGTGCTTTGTATTTAATACAAACATTTAGGACAGTGAAGCCCTGACACGTACATGTTTGTCTGTTCGTTGCTTTGCCATGTCTGCATCTTAGGGAAGGGGAGTTTTCTGTGACTGCAGGAGCAGATGAGACTGGCTTCAGTACATAGCACTCTGGAGAACATGAGACTATTCATGATGCGTCTGCCTCAGATCTAATCCGCCCTCACTCTCTTTCTCTGTACATCTTATGTATGTGCATCTCCATATTTCTCTCGCCTTCTCTTTCTCACTATTTATATCTATCTTTATACCTCATTATTTTGTTCCGTGTCTCTGTTCCTCTTTATCTCTCTCTCTTTCCCTCCCTCATTCCTTTTCTTTCTATATGCTGGAGGTCAGGTCTGAACGACGCAAAAAATACAGGCTCTGATGGCTCAAGGTACATCCTGGTGTTAAACTGAGTCTGCACCAGTTCTCTCTCTGTCTGTCTGTCTGTCTGTCTGTCTGTCAGTCTCTCTCTTTCCTTTTCTCCCTATATGTCTCTCTTTCCCTCTCTCCCTCCCTCAATGTCTCTCTTTCCTTTTCTTCCTCAATGTCTCTCTTTCCCTCTCTCCCTCCCTCAATGTCTCTTTCCCTCTCCCTCCTTCCTTCCATGTCTCTTTCCCTCTCTCCCTCCCTCAATGTCTCTCTTTCCCTCTCTCAATGTCTCTTTCCCTCCCTCCCTCCCTTAATGTCTCTCTTTCCCTCTCTCAAAGTCTCTCTTTCCCTCTCCCCCCCTCCCTCCCTCCATGTCTCTCTTACCCTCTCGCTCTCTGTCTCTTTCCCTCTCTCACAGTTTTATCGGTGTCATACTTCTCTTTTCCACTCCAGTGCTCAGTCAGGACCAGTTTTAGATGGTAGTTGCTGCAATAACATCAGTATGAATGGTGGTTAGTAGTACAGTAACATCAGTATAGATGGTGGTTAGTTGTACAGTAACATCAGTCTAAATGGTGGTTAGTACATTAACATCAGTATAGATGGTGGTTCATACAGTAACATCAGTCTAAATGGTGGTTAGTACATTAACATCAGTATAGATGGTGGTTCGTACAGTAACATCAGTCTAAATGGTGGTTAGTACAGTAACATCAGTATAGATGGTGGTTCGTACAGTAACATCAGTCTAAATGGTGGTTCGTACAGTAACATCAGTATAGATGGTGATTAGTAGTACTGTAACATCAGTATAGATGGTGGTTAGTACAGTAACATCAGTATACATTACCTTTCTTTCTCAAACTCCAATCATAAATAAGGTCATTAGTACAATAATATCAGTATACACTAACCTTCTTAAATTCCAATCATAAATTACATTACAAAAAATCATTTTAATTTCACTCTGACTAAGACAGATGGCTGTTTAACTTCCCTTTAATGAATGTATGGATCGCAACCTCGCTAACAGCAAAAAGGGGGGAAAAAAATGAAACCAAATTGATTCCCCCCACGTTCATCTACCTCAGTAATTCATAATTCAGCTGCAGCGTTGTCCTTGGCTGTTTTAGTCTCTGAGTGGCAGCCAAAAGGACAAACAGTTAGAGCTCAAGGCTGAGTTATACAAAGCCCTCTTGATTACTTTCCTCTCATAAAGCTTGTGAGAGAGCCTCCTCACTGGATGTGACTTCCCCCCGCAGAGCGGAGCGCCGTTTAGTCATCGACGATCATTCATCCGCTACGCGGGACGAACGGGCGCTGAACGGGCACTGAACGGGCGCTGAACGGTCCATTGGATGTTTCCCGCTCACCTGAGAAAGAGCAGTTAGACCAGCTGAATATCAGCTGGTTTAACTGCTGTGTTCTGCTTCTGAAACTGAAGTCTCTCGTTTTGTTCGCTAGAATAAAGAGCCGTACAAAGCACCCACTTCTTCCAATATCAGATGATATTGCTTGATGATATTATCTGGAAAAAAGCTGGGCTTTTATGTGAGATATTGAAGAGGAGATTCTGTGAGAATGGCAACCTCTTGATCTGCATTCAGATTCCCTCGCGGTGAGCTGCATTCCTCTCAACAAACTCCAACTAACGTAACCTTTACAGACAGACAGTCTTTTCAAAATCTCTTGAAAAACAACAAGGTATGCCAAAGCCAGCCCAAATATGCTTTTACGTTCTAAAAACACAGTCTCGCACATAACTTGGACATATTGTGGCAATCTGTGTCCAGTCTGAAGTACACAGATTCGGCTATTCATAAGGCGATGACCCCTTTGTCTGAGCGTTAATTGGCTGCTTATTTTTAGACAAGGTTGGCTTGGTGCGTTCGGGGTGGACTAGACAACTGACTCATCCGCTTGTCTCCGAGAGAACACGACGAAGCAGAAAAACTGTTTTATGCAGAGGAAATAAAACGTTATGAAAAGTGACTGTGTTTTCTTGGTTTGTGAGCTTAGCTTGGCTCTCCTGTTGGAGAGAGGAGATGCCTCTCTCTCTCATCCCTCCCTCCCTCTTTCCCACAGGCTACACACACACAGGCTACACACACATACACACAGGCTACACACACACACAGGCTACACACACACAGGCTACACACACACAGGCTACACACACGTACACACAGGCTACACACACACACAGGCTACACACACGTACATACAGGCTACACCCACACACTACACACAGGCTACACACACACAGGCTACACCCACACACACACAGACCACACACACACAGAGATGTCCAGGAGATGTCTAGCCTCGTGTGTCAGTTTCCTCTGATGTTCTGGTCCTTTATGTGAGGTTGAGATGAAGTGCTTCTCTGTGAAGCTATACTAATGCAATTAGATGTGGTAGGAACTGTTGAAAGTAGCTCCTGGTGTAAATAGAGTCTGTTTGAAGGGAGAGAGAAGCAAACGGGTGTGGAGAAGAGGGGGAGAGCAGGGAGGAGGACTAAAGGTGAGGAAGTAGGGGGAAGGGTGCAAGGAGGAGAGGGGGTGGGTGAGAAAGTGAGGGGTGAGTAGGAGGAAGAGGGAGTGTGTGAGTGTTAAGGAGTACAGACTGCTGCTCTACTGTATGTGTTCAATACCTAGAACAGGACATTGGGCCAAACAGGGCTGTGAGCAAGACAGCGTTCTGTCATGCAGGGCTGTGCGCAAGAAAGCGTTCTGTCATGCAAGGCTGTGTGTGCAGGACAGCCTTCTGTCATGCAGGGCTGTGTGCAAGACATTGTTCTGTCATGCAGGGCTGTGTGCAAGACAGCGTTCTGTCATGCAAGGCTGTGTGTGCAGGACAGCGTTCTGTCATGCAAGGCTGTGTGTGCAGGACAGCTGTGTACTCCTCCTCTCTGTGTCTGGATGCAAGCAGATCCTATCATCTGATAACGAGCATGTCTCTGGAACAGTGACTCTGCCTGCACAATCCCTCGAATGCTGCTCTCTCAGAAATACTTTCATTCATCAAATACACTGAAAAACTGTGTGTGTCTGTGTGTATCCAGCGTGTGTGTGGTGTGTGTGTGTGGTGTGTATCCAGTGTGTGGTATGTGTGTCTATCCAGTGTGTGGTGTGTGTGTGTGTTGTGTATCCAGTGTGTGTGTGTCTATCCAGTGTGGTGTCTCTTTAAGTCATGATGGATGACAAACGTCTGACAGCTTCGAACAGCTAATGGATGAAGCAGAGTTACATACTAATCCCCTTGTTCACATGCAGATGCTTGGATAGAGAGGAGAGAGAGAGCACTACTGTAAAGTAGAACAGAATATAACTGTCAAAGGTGACAGTCTACATCAGGGGTCTCCAATCCTGAGTCAGGTGTGCTGGAGCAGGGAAACATCTAAAACCTTCAGGACAGCAGCCCTCGAGGACCAGGATTGGAGACCCCTGGTCTACATCCACTTACTACAGTCTACATTCATTCTAGAGTAAAATCCTAAAGTTTTACAAAAGAGTATAACACCAGTCACAGCCAACGTGTTCTTTCTGCTTCAGATTGATATGTTCATACACTGATATCGATCCGTCATGGTGTCGACATGGTCTGCTGCTGCAGATCATTTATGTTTTATTGATTTGAGCAGATTTATTTGATCCAAAGCGACACACACACACACACACACGCACGCACGCACGCACACACACACACACACAGTGCATGTGGAGAGTGAGACAGAAGATCCTGGTGTAGAAGTGCAGGTCTGTGTTGCTGCAGACACACCTACTGCAGACACACCTGCTGCAGACACACTTGCTGCAGACACACCTGCTGCAGACACACCTGCTGCACACACACCTGCTGCACACCTCACCTGCTGCACACACACCTGCTGCAGACACACCTGCTGCAGACACACCTGCTGCAGATCACACCTGCTGGAGACACACCTACTGCAGACACACCTGCTGCAGACACACCTGCTGCAGATCACACCTGCTGCAGACACACCTGCTGCACACCTCACCTGCTGCAGATCACACCTGCTGCAGACACACCTGCTCCAGATCCAACCTTTCAGTTGGTGGACATCTGGGGTACAAACTGATTGGAGGATGTAGAGAGGTACCACTAAAAGTGTATCGTGTTCGTTGAGAATAGCCCAGCCCTTGTGTATGTTCAGTGAGTGTGTGTTCAGTGAGTGTGTGTTGTTGGAGAGTTAAGGCGTGGCGTTAGTGTATTGTGTGGATGTGTGAGAGAGAGGAGATACAGGACTGGGTTTACCTGTGTAACACCCTACCATGTCAGACCCAACCGAGACTTGTGATTTTAGTGTGTGTTCAATGTGTGAAGAGAGAGAGAGCCGGATACAGACTGGGTTTAGGTGTCGTGTCGAAACATCTTCTACTAACATGTGTCAACAACTGTGTGGTCGTGTTGTTTTCATGAGGAGAGAGAGAGATAACAGAACGGAGTGTGTGTTGAGATGTGTGTGTGTGTGTGTGTGTCGTGAAGAGACGAGGAGACGGGACGAGAGAGGAGACAGAGACAGAGCCGAGAGAGAGAGAGAAGACCGAGAGAGAGAGAGAGAAGAGTGGGAGAGAGATGGAGAGAGAAGACCGAAGGAGAATGAGAGAGATGAGAGGGAGAGGAGAAAGAGAAGATACAGTTCTCTCCTCATCAAGGCAGGTCAGTGCATCAGCCTGCAGCTCTCATCGCTAAGTGACTCCCGGGTAACCAGGGATCAATTGCCCCGCCTCGGCAACCGTCTCCGTCTTGCTCAGTGTCAGTGGGAAACGGTTGCCGTCGGCGTCGGAGAGCAAGATGGAGGTGATCTGGTCCTCCATCATCTCTCCTCCTACACCCTTAGCCCCTCTAATCACTGCTCATGACGAACAGGGAGGAAATGTATGTTCGATGCAAATGAGACGTCGGAGGACGTGAGGTCACCATGACAACGCGGTCGTCGTGGTAGCAGAACTGTCTGCAGAAAACGGGCTGAACCAGGAAGTGGATGAGGGTCGGCTGACCCCGTCATCACAACCAATAAATTTGGATGTTCTTGTCTTGCAGTCAAGCGTGTTTAAATCATGCATAAAAGGTCACGTATGTCAGTGTGTATGTATGTGCATGTGTGATGTGAGTGTGTGTGATGTGAGTGTGTGCATTGTGAGTAAGTGCGTTGTGAGTGAATGTGTGCGTTATGAGTGAGTGTGTGTGTTGTAAGTGAGCAAGTGAATATGTGTGTAATGATGTAATGGTGTGTGAGCAAGCGAGTGAGTGAATGTGTGTGTAATAATGTTAGGGTGTGTGTGTGTGTAATAATGTTAGGGTGTGTGTGTGTGTGTGTTACGAGTGTGTGGTCAGGCCTTGGGCTGCAGATGACTAATGTGTTCAGAGAGGAAGAGGAACAGAATACCACCATCTAGAAAGGCAGGATGCTGTCTGTCTCAGGTCTGGGCTAGACTGGACTGGACTAGACTGGGCAAGACTGGACTAGACTGGGCAAGACTGGACTGGGCAAGACTGGACTAGACTGGGCAAGACTGGACTGGGCAAGACTGGACTAGACTGAGCAAGACTGGACTAGACTGGGCAAGACTGGACTGGGCAAGACTGGCCTATAGACTGGGCAAGACTGGACTGGGCAAGACTGGCCTATAGACTAGACTGGACTGGGCAAGACTGGCCTATAGGCTGGGCAAGACTGGACTGGACAAGACTGGCCTATAGGCTGGGCAAGACTGCACTGGGCTAGACTGTACTGAGCTAGACTGAGCAAGACTGGACTGGGCTAGACTAGAATAGGCTACAGACTGGCCTAAACTCTGCTGGCTTAAGACTCTGTGTAGAGAGAGCTGGAGAGTGTAAGAGAGTGTAGGAGAGTGTAGGAGAGTGTAAGAGAGTGTAAGAGAGTGTAAGAGAGTGTAGGAGAGTGTAGGAGAGTGTAGGAGAGTGTAAGAGAGTGTAGGAGAGTGTAAGAGAGTGTAGGAGAGTATAGGATAGTGTAAGAGAGTGTAGGAGAGTGTAAGAGAGTGTAGGAGAGTGTAGGAGAGTGTAGGAGAGTGTAAGAGAGTGTAAGAGAGTGTAGGAGAGTGTAAGAGAGTGTAGGAGAGTGTAAGAGAGTGTAAGAGAGTGTAAGAGAGTGTAGGAGAGTATAGGAGAGTGTAGGAGAGTGTAGGAGAGTGTAGGAGAGTGTAAGAGAGTGTAGGAGAGTGTAAGAGAGTGTAGAGAGTGTAAGAGAGTGTAGGAGAGTATAGGATAGTGTAAGAGAGAGCTGGAGAGTGTAGGGAAGTGTAGGCTGGTTTTCTCAGGGTCTGAGAGGAGTGTGGGCACTCGTCCTTCTCTCTCGCTCGTCTTTCTTCCTCATGATTGATTTCTTTCTTCTCGTCTGTCTGTCTGTCTGACCCTCCTCTTCGCCCACAACAAGCTGCTCTACACCTTCTCTAACTAACACCCCTACTACTCTCTCTCTCTCTCGCTCGCTCTCTCTCACTTCCCTCTCCAGTGCCCCCTCTCCAGTGCCCCCTCTCCATTGCCCCCTCTCTCTTTACCCTCTTTCTCCCCCCTGTCTTTCTCCCCTGTGTGTCCCCCCCTCTCTCCAGCTCTTAATGAATTATGCAGTGCTCTACTTTATCGAAGTACTAATTGCTCTAGTTTTAAGTGAGGAGATAGGAGGGTTCTACTGATGTATAGACGTGTTCTACTGATGTATAGACGTGTTCTACTGATAGGAGTGTTCCACTGATAGGAGTGTTCTACTGATAGGAGTGTTCCACTGATAGATAGAAGGTTCCACTGATAGATAGAAGGTTCTACTGATAGATAGAAGGGTTCTACTGGACTGTGCCTGAGGCTGGACATACAAATAATTAAAAATATCTATATTAGGAAGTCAAACGTGCCAGCAAGCCACCAGTTACACCATCACAGCCATTCTGGATCCTACTTATGCTTGTCCTACTTGAAGCAAGCCACCAGTTAGACCATCACAGCCATTCTGGATCCCACTTATGCTTGTCCTACTTGAAGCAAAAACAGATTGACGTTATTATTCAGATGACAAAATCTCAACAACAAAAGACCCGTTGGTTACAATGTAAACCCTCAACAGCAGGATGAAGATCCGATATGGTTTCATTTCTAATGTAGCCTAGAGTATGACATCCTCTCCTATCCTTCTCTCCTCCTCCTCCTTCTCTCCTCCTCCTCCTTCTCTCCTCCCCTCTCGTTCTCTCCTCCTCCTTCTCTTCTCTCCTTCTCCTCCCCTCTCTTCCTCTCCTTCTCCTCCCCCCTCCTCTCCTCTTCTCCTCCTCCCCTCATTCTCTCCTCCTCCT
>BROE01000020.1:22011194-22034161 GCA_036571765.1 Plecoglossus altivelis | reverse complement strand
TTCTGTCTTACTCTCACCTCTCCCTCACTCTCTTCTCTCTCACTCTCCCTCACTCTCTTCTCTCTCACCTCTCCCTCACTCTCTTCTGTCTCACTCTCCCTCACTCTCTTCTCTCCCCACCTTCCTCGTCTCACGTTCGACCTCACTCTCTTCTCTCTGCACCTCTCTCTCACTGGCTCCTCTGTCTCACGCCTCGCTCACTCTCGTCTCTCTTTACTCTCACCTCGTCGCTCTCTCTCTTCTCTCCACTCTCTCCTCGCGTCGCTCACTCTCCCTCACTCTCTTCTCTCCCACTCTCCCTTCTCTCTCACTCTCCCTCACTCTCTTCTGTCTCACCCTCCCTCACTCTCGTCTCTCTTACTCTCACCTCTCCCTCACTCTCTTCTCTCTCACTCTCCCTTCTCTCTCACTCTCCCTCACTCTCACTCTCACCTCTATCTCTCCCGCACGCACACATCCTCGCTCTACTCACTCTCCTTCAGCCCCTCCTTCTGATCTCCTTCTCCTCCTCTTTCTGCCCCTCCCCCTCTCATCCTATACTCCTCCCCCTCTCTTCCCTGTCCTTCTGATCTCCTTCTCCTCCTCTTTCTGCCCCTCCCCCTCTCATCCTTTCCTCCTCTCCCTCTGCTCATCTCCAACTGCCCTCTCAACCTTCCACTCCTCTCTGTATCTCATTGATCAGTCCTGATACTTCCTCCATCCTGTGTCTCACCTGATTACTGGATCAGAAGTGAATCGTCTCCAGTATCTAACGCTGCTTTGGTCTGACCTCTTGAGTGCTTGAGTGTTCTCAGCAGCCTGCGATCACACACATGACCTCTAGATGACCTATAGCAGCATGGCTGATTCTCTGCCAACTCCCCCTCCCCTCCTCCTCCTCCCAGGCTCACCTCGTCACCGTGGAGAAGGAGCTGTCTCGTATCCAGGAAGTGAGCAAGCTGCAGAGGAAGCGTATAGCAGAGGTGCTGAACAACCTGATGAAGGACTTGAGTGAGTTCAGCGGCATCGTGGGGAACAAGGACATCATGCTGGTGAGGAGAAGGAGAAGGGGCTGGGGGGAGAGGGGGCTGGGGGGAGAGGGGGTTGCGGGGGAGGCAGGCAGGTGGACAGGGGCATGGTGAGTAACCTCTTCCCCACAACTCTCCCGTCTCTTCCTCCTCTCTCTCCCCTTCCCTCTCCCCCCTCTTCTCCTCCCTCATCCTCCTCTTCTCCACCCACCTCCCTCCCCTCTTCTCCCCCCTCCCTCCTCCTCTCTCTCCCTCTCCCTCTCCCCCAGCCTGTGGAGGTGTCGGGGGCAGTGGAGGAGGAGTTCAGCGGTGCTCGGCTCTTCCTGTCCAGGGTGAAGTCGGAGGTGAAGTCGATGGTGCGTCGCTGCAGGCAGCTGGAGAAGCTGCAGCAGGACTGTCATCGCAAGATGGAGGAGACAGGAAGAGAGCTGTCCTCCTGCCAACTGCTCATCTCCCAGGTACCAGCACAAGGACCAGACCAACGTAGACCAGACCAGCGTAGACCAGACCAGCGTAGACCAGACCAGCGTAGACCAGACCAACGTAGACCAGACCAACATAGACCAGACCAACATAGACCAGACCAACGTAGACCAGACCAGCGTAGACCAGACCAACGTAGACCAGACCAACATAGACCAGACCAACAGAGACCAGTCTAACACAAATCAGACCAGTACCACCTGTCAAGATGAGTCCCTTACACTGGACACTGTGTGTGTGTGCGTGTGTGTGTGTGTGTGTGCATGTGTGTGTGTGTGTGTGTGTGTGTGTGTGTGCATGTGCGTGTGTGTGTAGCATGAAGCAAAGATCCGCTCCCTGACAGAGTACATGCAGAATGTGGAGCTGAAGAGGAGACAGCTGGAGGAAAACTACGATGCTGTGACAGAAGAACTGATCAGACTGCAGGGCCAGGGTATACACACACACACACACAAACATATATACACTCTCTCACACACACATACACACACATATACACACACACACTGTCTCTCTCTCTCTCACACACACACACACATGTACACTCACACACACACACACACACACACACACTCTCTCTCTCTCTCTCACACACATATATATACACACACACACACACACACATATTATTATATACAAGCACACACACATATATATGCACATTGCGTCAGCGCTGTACATTCCACCACACATATATACTAGCATACACACGTTGCACACGCACACATACACATACACAGCAACCATATAAACTGCTCTTCACACACCACAATACACACACTATAACACACACCACTCTCTCTCTCTCTCAGCGACACACACCACACTACGAGTACACTCACATCACGGTCACGAATTCACACACACAAACACATGTCGGGACACACACACTCACATGGGTTGACTGGTTATGTTCCAGGTGTTTCCGAGGCGACCAGCGGGAAACAGACAGACACTCTGGACTCTTCAGATGGCAAGGTAACCATGGTGATGATGGGGAACAAATTCATAGTAATGAGAATTTACTCTATCATCAGTTACCATGATGGTTTACCTCTGGCTGTGTGTGTGTGTGTGTGTGTGTGTGTGTGTGTGTGTGTGTGTGTGTGTGTAGGATCTACACCACAAGCAGTTGGGTCGGCTACGAGACGAGATTAATGAGAAGCAGAAGATCATAGATGACCTGACTGAGTCAGTCTCCCCTCTCTGCCTCTATCACCCTGTCTCTCCTCTGCCTCTCTGCCTCTATCCCCCTGTCTCTCCTCGTTGGGCGTTCTCTGACCATCTATCACCTCTGATCCATCTCTCTCGTGGCATTCTCTGCCTCTATCCCCCTGTCTCTCCTCTGCCTTTCTGCCCTCTTTACTCCGCTCTCGGTCCTCTCCTCTGCCTCACTTCGTTTGTATCTTGCTCTCTATCTGACCCTGTCTCTCCCTTATGTGTAGATTGAGTAAAAACACCCTCTCTGCCTCTATCCCTTAGACTGAGTCAGTCTGTCCTCTCTCTGCCTCCACCCCTCTGTATACCTCCATACCCCTCTCCCTCATTCAGTGTTAGAGCCTGTCTCCAGTGAGTTAGAGCCTGTCCTCCAGTGAGGGGGGGGGGGGTGGGGGGGGGGGGGGGGGGGGGGGGGGAGGGGGGGGGGGGGGGGGCGGGGGGGGGGGGGGGGAGAGGGTGGGGTGGGTTGGGGGGGGGGTTGGGGGGGGGGCGGGGGGGCGGGGGTGGTGTAGGGGGGGGAGGGGGGGGGGGGGGGTGGGGGGGGGGGGGCGGGGGGGGGGAGGGGGGGGGGGGGGGGGGGGGGGGGGGGGGGGGGTGGGGGGGGGGGGGGGGTGGGGGTGGGGGTGAAGGGGGGGGGGGGGGGGTGGGGGGTGGGGGGGGGGGGGGGGGGGGGGGGGGGGGGGTGGGGCGGGTGGGTGGGGGGGGGGGGGGGGGGGGGAGGGTGGTGGGGGGGGGGGGGCGGGGGGTGGGGGGTGGGGGGTGGGGGGGGGGGGGGGGGGGGGGTGGGAGGGGTTTTTAGATCCTGTTCCATCGAGTTAGAGCGCTTCTCCAGTGAGTTAGATCCTGTCTCCAGTGTGTTAGAGCCTGTCTCCAGTGTGTTAGATCCTGTCTCCAGTGTGTTAGATCCTGTCTCCAGTGTGTTAGAGCCTGTCTCCAGTGAGTTAGATCCTGTCTCCAGTGAGTTAGAGCCTGTCTCCAGTGAGTTAGAGCCTGTCTCCAGTGTGTTAGATCCTGTCTCCAGTGTGTTAGATCCTGTCTCCAGTGAGTTAGATCATGTCTCCAGTGAGTTAGATCATGTCTCCAGTGAGTTAGATCCTGTCTCCAGTGAGTTAGATCATGTCTCCAGTGAGTTAGATCATGTCTCCAGTGAGTTAGAGCCTGTCTCCAGTGTGTTAGATCCAGTGTGTTAGATCCAGTGAGTTAGAGCCTGTCTCCAGTGTGTTAGATCCAGTGTGTTAGATCCAGTGTGTTAGATCCAGTGCGTTAAATCCTGTCTCCAGTGAGTTAGAGCCAGCCTCTGTTGTTTCAGTCGTAACCAGCAGGTGGCGTTGCAGCTGGATCACCTGAGCAGTGAGTGTGAGCGGCTCAGAACCCAGGACCACCTGAAGAGCCTGCAGTTGGAGGAACTCACGTACGTACCTGGCCTCTACTGGGTTCTACCCCTCTCTACTGGGCTCTAATGGGTTCTATTGGAGTACCCTGGAATCTACAGGGCTCTAGCAGTGTGTTAGATCCTGTCTCCAGTGAGTTAGATCATGTCTCCAGTGAGTTAGATCATGTCTCCAGTGAGTTAGATCCTGTCTCCAGTGAGTTAGATCCTGTCTCCAGTGAGTTAGATCCAGTGAGTTAGATCCTGTCTCCAGTGTGTTAGATCCAGTGTGTTAGATCCAGTGTGTTAGATCCTGTCTCCAGTGAGTTAGAGCCAGCCTCTGTTGTTTCAGTCGTAACCAGCAGGTGGCGTTGCAGCTGGATCACCTGAGCAGTGAGTGTGAGCGGCTCAGAACCCAGGACCACCTGAAGAGCCTGCAGTTGGAGGAACTCACGTACGTACCTGGCCTCTACTGGGTTCTACCCCTCTCTACTGGGCTCTAATGGGTTCTATTGGAGTACCCTGGAATCTACAGGGCTCTAGTCGGTTCTATTGGAGTGTACTAGGTTCTACGGTCTTCTTCGTGGGTTCTGCTGAGTTCAAGTGGATATCTGCTTATATGGACACTATGCCGGCGGTTGGTCCTTGGAGTTGACTAACTGTAGAACATGATTGTGTCTCTCTTCTCTCTGCTCTCTCTTCTCTCGCTCTGCTCTCTGTGTCTCTCCGCCTGTCTCTCTGCTTCTGTCTCTCCCCGTGCTCTCTTGTTCTCTCTCTCCTCTTCTCTGTTCCTCTCTCTGTCTCTCCTCCCATCTGCTCTTCTCTGTCCTCTCCCACGTCCTGCTCTCTCTTCTGCTTCCCGCCTGCATTTGCTCTTTTTTCTCTCTGTCTCCCCCTCAGATTTCTCCATGAGCGTCATGAGCAGTCAAAGCAGGATCTGAAAGGGCTGGAGGAGACTGTGGTGAGGCTCATCTACCTCCCCTCTCCCCCTCTCCCCTCTCATCCTCCACATCTCTCCCCTCATCATCCTCCCCATCTACTTCCCTTCTCCTTCTCCATTCTACGCTCGCCCCTTCCCGTCTCACCTTCGCCCTCTGATCCTTTATCCTCCCTTTCTTCCTTCTCCATCGTTTCTTTCGCCTCCTCCCATTGGTGGGTTAAATCTTTCTCCTTTAGCTGTTGGAACCATCCAGCCTCTTTGAGAATGTTTTTTCCAGATTCAATAGAGTCAAAGAGTGAGTAGAATAATGATACAATCAACAGAAATAAACGTTCATTATGTATGATCTAACATTCATGGTCATTATGCTGTCTTCTATTTCTGTCTCTACTACGTTTCTTTGGTCTTTTTATATTCTGACTCTCTCTCTCCCTCCCTTATCCCCCTTTCTTTCTCTCCCTCACTCCCTTTCCCTTCTCTCTCCCTCACCTATCCCCTCTTCTGTTTCCCTCACTCCCCCTCTCTCTTCTTTCCCCTATCATTCTTTCTTCCACTCTCGTTACTCCCTCGCTTTCTTTCCCTCTCCCCCTACCTCCGTCCGTCTCCGTTCCCTCGACCTTATCTCTTGTCGCGCCTGCCAGGTACCCTTACTCCTCTTCTCTTTCCCGTTCATCTCTCTTTACTTCCTAGTCTCCCGCTCGTGTCGTTTTGGCTTGCGCTGTTCTTTGGCGTTACTCGGCCTCCCGACGTTCTCTCTTCGCCCCTCACAATCCCCTTACTCCCCCTCTCTCTGTCGTGTTGCCCTCACTCGGCTTACTCCCCCTCGTCTCTCTTTCCCCCTCATCTTCTCCGGCGGCCCGCTGCTCGGTGCTCTCTTTCTCTCTCTTACTCCCCCCTCTCTCTTTCTTTCCCCTCACTCCGCCGTTACTACCCGCAAACATCTCATCTCTTTTTTCCCCCTTACTCCCCTCTCTCTCTCTTTCCCCACTCCCCCTACTCCCCCTATCTTCTCTTTCCCCTCATCCCCCTTACTCGGCTCTCTTCTCTTTCCCTCACTCACCGCTCTTCTCTCTCTTCCACCTCTCTCTCTTTCCCGCTACCTACTCTTCTCATTTCCCCTACTCCCCCCCTCTTTCTTCCCCACCCTCTTTTTTCTTTCCCGATCTCCCTTCTACTCTCTCTCTTTCTTCCCCATCTCCCTCTCTACCCTCTCTTTCTTTCCCCCATCTCCCTCTCCCTCTTTTCTCTCTGTCTCTCTCGCCCTTTCTCCCTGTCCTCTCGCTCTCGCCCCTTCTCTTACTTGCGCTCTCTCTCCACGCACCCTTTCTCTACCCTCTCTCCCCCCCATCTCCCTCTCTCTCTTTCCCCCCAACTCCCCCCACCCCTCTCCTTCTGCTCCCCTCCTACCCCGCTCCCGTCCTCCCCCTTCTCTGTCCAGAGTTCAGAGGGGGGATCTGATGACTGTGGGGGCTACAGCACTCAGAAACAGAAGATCTCCTTCCTGGAGAACAATCTGGACCAGCTTACAAAGGTTCACAAACAGGTAAGAGGCTGTGTGTGATTCTGTGTGTGTGATGCTGTGTGTGTGTGTGTGTGTGTGTGTGATGCTGTGTAGTGTGTTGTGTGTAGTGTGCTTAGGTGTTTGATGTGTGTGTGTTGGTGTTGTGTGTGATGCTGTGTGTGTGTGTGTGTGTGTGTGTGTGTGTGTGTGTGTGTGATGCTGTGTGTGTGTGTGATGCTGTGTGTGTGTGTGTGTGTGTGTGTGTATGTGTGTAGTGCACAGGGGTCTGCCAGCACCATCCATCATGTGTCTACTGCAGACTACTGCAGACAAAGTAAAAAGTCCCTTTTGAGAAAGGATACTTGAGGTAGCTATTCCTGCGCACGCACGCCCACACACAAAACAACACACTACCCCACAAACACCACTCACACACACACACCACACACACAACACTAGGAGGGTGTTGTAGCTAACAGCTGCAGTGTGGACCACCATCTGCAGCCTCCCCAGTGCTGCACTGCAGTGGTTCACCCCCACCAGCCCTGATACCTGCTGCAATCATCTACAGTCGGTCTGGATCTGCTTAGAACGTGATTAGATCCAGTCTGGACCTGCTTAGAACCTGACTAGAACCAGTCTGGACCTGCTTAGAACCAGCTTGACCTGATAAGAACCCCACTAGATCCAGCCTGGACCTGCTTAGAACGTGATTAGATCCAGTCTGGACCTGCTTAGAACCAGCTTGACCTGATAAGAACCCCACTAGATCCAGCCGGGATCTGCTTAGAACCAGACTAGACCAGTCTGTTTGTCTCCCTCCTGCTGGTACATAAATGCCGACCTCACCTCCCTAGCTGGTGCGTGATAATACTGATGTCTCCCCCCTGTCTCTAGCTTGGTGCGTGATATGCTGATGTTCCCCCCTGTTCCCTAGCTGGTGCGTCGATAAATATGATTGTTCCCTGTTCCCCCTGTCTCCCTGCTGGTTGCGTGATAATGCTGATGTTCCCCCCCTGTCTCCCCCTAGCATGGTGCGTGATAATGTGATTGTTCCAATGTTCCCGCTAGTCTGGTGCGTGATAATTGCTGATGTTTCCCTGTCTCCCTCTAGCGGTGCGTGATATACTGATTTCCAGTCCTGTCTCCCCTGTCTCCCGTCTCCCCTCTGGTGCGTGAATATGCTGATGTCTCCCCCCTAGCTGGTGCGTGATAATGCTGATGTCTCCCCTGTCTCCCCCCTGTCTCCCCTAGTGGTTGCGTGATAATGCTGATGTCTCCCCCCTGTCTCCCTATGGTGCGTGATAATTAAGCGATGTCTCCCTGTTCCTGTTCCCCCTAGTGGTGGTGATAATGCTGATGCTCCCCTGTCTCCCCTTGTCTCCCCCTGCTGGTGCGTGATATATGCTGATGCTCCCCCCGTCTTCCCCCTGTCTCCCCCCTAGCTGGTGCGTGATAATGCTGATGTCTCCCCCTGTCTCCCCCCTAGCTGGTGCGTGATAATACTGATGTCTCCCCCCTGTCTTCACCGCTAGCTGGTGCGTATAATGTTGATGTCTCCCCGTCCTGTCTCCCCCTAGCTGGTGCGTGATAATGCTGATGTCTCCCCCTGTCTCCCCCCTAGCTGGTGCGTGATAATGCTGATGTCTCCCCCCTGTCTCCCCCCTAGCTGGTGCGTGATAATACTGATGTCTCCCCCCTGTCTCCCTAGCGGTGCGTGGAATAATGCTGATGTCCCCTGTCTCCCCCCTGTCTCCCCCCTGTTCCCCTAGCTGGTGCGTGATAATGCTGATGTCTCCCCCTGTCTCCCCCCTAGCTGGTGCGTGATAATGCTGACTTGCGCTGTGAGCTCCCTAAGCTGGAGAAGCGCCTACGGTCCACAGCTCAGCGTGTGCGAGCCCTGGAGGAGGCGCTGAAGGAGGCCAAGGAGAGCTCCATGAAGGAGCGCAGGAGGTACCAGCAGGAGGTGGAGAGAATCAAGGAGGTGATGAGGGCCCGGAACCCCCTCCGTCGACCTCACGCCGCGCTGATAGGTAACACACACACGCACGACACACACGCACAAGCGTTGAGTCACACACACACCACACAGCCACACACAGACGAGACCACACAGAGAGACACACACACACGAGACATCAGCACCAGAGACCCCACAGAGACACCTACACACACAACGACGACACCACACAGAGCACACAGACACACAGACTCACACGGCCACACACACACACAGAGACACCGACACCCACCACACACAGAGACAGACACACATACACAGAGACAGACACACATACACACACACACACACGCAGACACACACAGAGACACACACAGAGGAAAACAGCAGACACAGAGCCAAGAAGCGAGATCAGACCATACAGAGATACACACAGACACAAAGACACAGAGAGGCACACACAGACATGGAAAACACAGATATTCTCTCTCTCTCACAACACACACACACACACACACACACACACACACACACATTAGGACACAGACACACATTCACACAAGTGACTACATACTGTGTCAGCTGCAATAGCTGCAATGGTTTTACTGATTATCTTCTGCTGACACTATTTTACTTTCTCCCTACCCTTTCTCTCTCCTCCGCTCCTCTCCTCTACTCCTTCTCTCGCCCCTCTCCTCTAGCCCCTACCATACTCCTCTACTCTCTCTCCTCCTACCCGCTCCTACCTCCCCCTTCTCCCTCTCCCTCCCTCCTCTCTCCTCCTTCCCTCCCCTCTCCACCTCCTCTCCTCTACTCCTCCCCCTTCTCTCCCCTCCCCTCTCCACCATTGCCTCCATCCTCCTCTCCTCACTCTCCTCCAGCTAAGCCAGTCCGTCCAGGCCACTATCCACTCTGCTCTCCTTCCAACCACCTGTTTCTACGCAACTCTGATCAACCAATCACATTCAGCAACACTCTGTTCCAGGGCCCCGCCCAGCCCACCGCCCCAGTAGATCTAACCAGTGCACCCAAACCCACCCCAGCTGACCCCACCCAGGGTGACACCAACCCCGACAGCCACACTCAGAACGAGCTCCCTCAAAGTAACCTTACTGAATCTAACCCCACCCAGGGTGACACCAACTCAAACAGCCAGAATCAAAACAAGCAGACCCAACCAAACCCCAACATCCAAACCAGGTGAGGATAAAAAACAGGCTGAAAGTCTTCAGAAGTCATAGGTTCAGATCCTGCCACATATTTCACCGTGGATGAAATGTAACTACTTGCATTATATAAGCGTCCATGCCAGTGTCAGTAGTCCTGCAGTGTCTGTAGTCCTGCAGTGTCTGTAGTCCTGCTGGCTGCAGTGTATGTAGTCCTACTGGCTGCAGTGTCTGTAATCCTGCAGTGTCTGTAGTCCTGCAGTATTGCAGTGTCTGTAACCCTGCAGTGTCTGTAGTCCTGCAGTGTCTGTAGTCCTGCAGTCCTGCAGTGTTGCAGTGTCTGTAGCCCTGCAGTGTCTGTAGTCCTGCAGTGTCTGTAATAACATACTTTGTCCAGCAGGAGCACAGAGGGCGCTGTGGAAGAAACGATCAGCTCTGCTGAGAAACTGGACATGGACAACGGTGAGCTGGTCCTCTCCCCTTCCCTCCTCCTCCCCTCTCCTCCTTTTCTCCTCTCCTTCTCTCCTCCTCCTTTACTGTCCACCTTGTCACCTCTGCTCCTCACCCTCTCCTCATTCTCTCCTCTCCTCCTTCTCTCCTCTTTCTCTCCCTCCTCTCCTTCTCTCCCCTCCTCCTCTCCTTCTCTCCCCTCCTCCTCTCCTTCTCTCCCCTCCTCCTCTCCCACGCTCCTCTCCCCTCCTCCTCTCCTACGCTCCTCTCCCCTCCTCCTCCTCCTCCTCCTCTCTTGTCCTTTATCTTCTCCACTCTGACACCAACACTACCGATCTAGTAGTTTAAAATTCACTGCTGTCTGAGCCTGTCTGTCCTCTCAACCCCCCTTCACCCCCTTTCCTCACCCCCCCTCACCCTCCTGTCACTCACCCCCCTCCCCCACTCTCCTCTCACCAACCCCACCTTCTCTCTCTCTCTCTCCACAGGAAACACCATAGACATCAATGACAACAGGTGAGCACCTCCCCCCCCACCCCCCACCCCCTCACACACTCTCAGTCTACACCCACATACCAAACAGGAAGTGACAAGCCTGGCCGGAGCGCTTGTAAAGCAGCTTGTCTCTGTAGCGCTCTGATAGATTGGTTGTCACTGTGCCGTTACTAACCGAGTCTCCTCTCACTCTCTCCCCTCTCACTCTCTCCCCTCTCACTCTCTCCCTCACCCCGCCTAACCTCTGGGGCCCCTCTCTCTGGGCCCACCTCATCCTCATGCGCCCCCTCTCCTACACCCCCACTCTCCTCCTCCGCTCTCTCTCTCCCTCACCCCACCTCTCTCCCTCACCCCCACATCTCCTCCTCCGCTCGTCTCTCCTGCCCTCCCCCCTCTATCCCTCACCCCCACCTCTCCCCCTTCTACATATGGTACCTCCACCCCCACCTCTCCCCTCCCCCTTCTCACCTCCCTCACCCCCGGACCATCTCACCTCCCCCTTTCTCATCTCACGGACTACACCCCTTCAACCTCCTACCGCCTCCACCCTCTCAAAGATCCATGACACCCACCCTCACACCCCGACCTCTCCCGCCCCCCTCTCTCCCTCACACCCCGCCACCTCTCCCCTCCCCCTTCTCACCTCTCCCCCTCAACCCCCACCTCTCCCCCTACTCCCCACCTCTCCCCTCCCCCTTCTCTCTCCCTCGCCCCCCCCTCTCCCCTCCCCCCTCTCTCTCTTTTTTTTCTCTTTTTCTCTCTTTTTGTCTCTCTCCCTCACCCCCACCTCTCCCTCACCCCACCTCCTCTCCCCTGCCCCCCTTCTCTCCTCTCCCGCACCCCCCACCTCTACCCCTCCCCCTTCTCCTCTCCCTCACCTCTCACCTCTCCTTCCTCCACCCCCTCGCTCTCCCTCACCCCCCACCTCTCCCTCCCCCTTCTCTCTCCCTCACCCCCCACCTCTCCCCCTTCCCACTCTCATCTCCCTCACCCCCCACCTCTGCCACAAATCACACATTCTCGCTCACAAACTCGCCCCTCACCTCTCCCTCTTTTCCCCCTTCTCTCTCTCTCTGTTTCTCCTCTCTCTTTCCTTTTTCCTCTCCCTCCCTTTCTCCAATCTTCTTACTCTCCCTCCCCCTTCTTCTCTCCCTCCCCCACTCCACCCCTCATCGCCCTACCCCATTCCTCGCTCTGCCCTCAACCCCCCCCACCGTTCTCTCTCCCTCACCCCCTTCTCTCTCGCTCCCGCCTCCAGACCCCTTCCCGTCCCTTCTTCCATCGTACCCTCACACCCCCACCTCTTCCCCTCCCCCGTCTCTCTCCCCCTCACTCCCCACCTCTCCCCTCCCCCTTCTCTCTCCCCCTCACCCCCCACCTCTCCCCTCCCCCTTCTCTCTTCCCTCACCCCCCACCTCTCCCTCCCCCCTTCTCTCTCCCTCACCCCTCACTTCCATCCTGCTGCTGCTGCCCCTGACAACAACATTGATGACGATGGCGACGACGGCATTGATGATGATGACTCGCGGAATCCTCCAACGCACGCTGGGCACGCTCTGTGGCGTGTGACCTCGCAGACGTGACGCGCAGCTGCGGTTGCCGGCAGCAGTCAGGACCCCGCCGGTCTGCCCTCCCCCCCCCAGTGGCCGTTCCACCGTGTAGCCAATTCAGTGAAGGCAAGCGGGTGCGCCCTCCTATATGGGCAACGCCCCCACTCCCGGGCCCAGGCGGAGTAGGGAGAAAACAGCTTGCGCGACCTGTTGACGACGCCAGCTGCCATATCAGCGATAGGACTCGCACACGGCGCGATTGCGACTGGTGGGAGCAGCGACACTCTCACGTACGCAAGCCCCCACACACGGCCGCCACCCGCTGAGAAAGCGCGCGCGGCATGCGCAAGATGGTGGTGCACTGTAATGATGATAATGATCTCACTTTTTTATTTCTCCTTCTCTCATCTCTTTCCTTTCTTTCTTTTCTTTGTCTCTCTCTCTCTCTCTCTCGCTCACTCACTCACTGTCTCTCTCTCTCTCTCTCTCTCCAGGTTCCAAACCTCCTCTGTACATCTGCATGCAGCTGATCATTGTTGTCCTCCTTCCATCTCCCTCCTCCTCCCCCATCTCTCCCTCCGCCCTCCCTTCCTCCTCTACTCCTCCCCTCCAGTGGTCAACACCACGTAGGGCATATTGCTGTCTGTGGGGGTGGAAATCAAAACAATCTGGAAACAAAGTGGAGGCGTGTCTCTTCATGGATCCTCCCCTTTCATCTCCTCCCCTCCCTCCTCTTTCCTCCTCTCCCCCTGCCTCCCCCCCACACACCCTCGACAGCACTCCCCCCATATAAGCACCTTCTACAGTGCTCTGCTTAAAGGGTGGAGGGGAGGGTGCAGTACTAGGTTGAACCACTAGGGATAGAGAGGGTGCAGTATGAAGATTAACCACTAGAGACAGATATGGTGCAGTACTGCGTTTGACCACTAGAGGCAGCGAGGATCTAGTACTGTGTTTATCCACTAGAGGCAGATATAGTGCAGTACTGTGTTTAACCACTAGAGGCAGATATAGTGCAGTACTGTGTTTAACCACTAGAGGCAGATATAATGCAGTACTGTGCTTAACCACTAGAGGCAGATATGCTGCAGTACTGTGCTTAACCACTAGAGGCAGATATGCTGCAGTACTGTGTTTAACCACTAGAGGCAGATATAGTGCAGTACTGTGTTTAACCACTAGAGGCAGATATGCTGCAGTACTGTGCTTAACCACTAAAGGCAGATATAGTGCAGTACTGTGCTTAACCACTAGAGGCAGATATGCTGCAGTACTGTGCTTAACCACTAGAGGCAGAGAGGGTTACTGGGTATTAGCAGCACGCACTGAATAGGGCAAAGTTACCATTTTAATGGTTGAAAAAATGTGCCATTTTATTCATTCCAGAGACTTAAAAAAAATCACTTCTATCATTCTGGACAGACAAGGGCAGATTAATAAAAAAAAGAAAAGAAATACATTTAGTAATTGTGTAGCAACTATTTTTATACAGTTAGGTTTCATATAAGGTATGCGTTTCATCCTTTTGAGGAGTTGTCATTCAGTTAATTTTTGGCTGTTGATGTTGTTGTTATTATTGAATGTATTGATGCATCTGTTTTAAGTTGTAAACATTATGCTAATATGAACAAATATTGGTTTGTTGTTGTTGACATGGCTGAATTCATACCTGCAGTATAAAAGCATGTAGGATCAGTGAAGTGAGTGTGCTTGCATGTGTCCCTGTCATAGATACTGTCTGTCATCCTCTTTCACTGGAAACACTGAAGAATGGATTTCTGCTTCAGGGACTTTGACATGGCCACACATGCGTACATACACACGCACACACACCGTCACACTCTCACAAACACACACCGTCACACTCTCACAAACACACACCGTCACACTCTCACAAACACACACTCTCACAAACACACACTCTCACACACTGTCACACTCCATGATTGATCTCCTGATCAACCAGTCAGGATTAGACAGTTTGAGGCTGTGTGTGTGCCTTGTGTGTGTCTGTGTCTTGTGTGTGATGTGGCATGTGTGTGATGTGTGGTGCGTGTGTGTGCATGTGTGTGCATGTGTGTGAGTGTGTGTGTGCATGTGTGTGAGTGTGTGCATGTGTGTGAGTGTGTGTGTGTGCATGTGTGTGAGTGTGTGCATGTGTGTGAGTGTGTGTGCATGTGTGTGAGTGTGTGTGTGCGTGTCCATGTGTGTGTGCATTTAGTGGGCACTGAATTGATGACCCCTCAAGACAAACCACCATTTATAGAACTGTGAGACGGGGTCAGAGCAGAGACGGGTGGAAACAGAGAGACAGGTACAAAGCAGAGAGACAGGTACAAAGCAGAGAGACAGGTACAAAGCAGAGAGGCAAGTAGAAAGCAGAGAGACAGGTAGAAAGCAGAGAGACAGGTAGAAAGCAGAGAGACAGGTTCAAAGCAGAGAGACAGGTACAAAGCAGAGAGACAGGTTCAAAGCAGAGAGACGGGTACAAAGCAGAGAGACAGGTACAAAGCAGAGAGACAGGTTCAAAGCAGAGAGACAGGTTCAAAGCAGAGAGAGGTACAAAGCAGAGAGACAGGTAGAAAGCAGAGAGACAGGTTCAAAGCAGAGACAGGTAGAAAGCAGAGAGAGGCGGTCAGAACAAAAAGACAGGTGGTCAAGAGTGAAAAATTATGCACTTTCTAGACTTTATTTCCAACCCCTTTTTAACTGTTAAATGTGTACGACTAAAACCTGTGTCCTAAACCCTGACTGTATGATCCATTAGCATCTCTGTACGTTTTTATACGGTTCTTAACTTGGTTTCAGCTTGTGCTGCGTATCAGAGTCTGTGTTTACAAACTTCAAACGACCAGGAGCTAATCTCACCAGCTTCCTCCTTGGTAGAGCAGGATCATTTTAAGTACTTTTATTCTAACTACTCAATACATTTCAATCTAACCTGGCTAGTTTCACTAGAGTACATAACTCTCTCTCTCTCTCTCTCTAGGAGAGCTAGTCAGCTGCACTGCACTCTGGGTAATGGTATAGTGTGACATGTTTTGAAATGATGATGTAAAAAATTAAAAAAAGTATGCTGTTTGTCTGTCTTTTGGTGTTGAGCCTAGGCTAGGTCTGAAACTCTGTTTAGATGGAGACAGAGGATGAAGACAGACAGGAGACTGCCCGGCTAGTGAAACGACATCTGTCAACGTTTGTTTGTTTGGTGTGTTGTTTATACTGTGTGAACTACTGCATGAGGCCCTAGGAGCCAGCTGTCAGTCTGCAGCTAACATCTACTGACACACTATCTAATGAAACATTATCCAATAAAACAATCTAATAAAGATGATTACGTTTAACCATCACTTGTGTGTCCTCCTTCTGTGATTTGGTTGGTATCTTTTAATCAATTAGCAGCTGAGATGGTAAAGTACACACATCCGTCACTCAAGCAGAAGAAGGAATGCTCATGTTTAAAAAGACCTTAGTGAAAAGTAGCCATTTAATATAAAGTATTATATTATATATATTATAATATAAAGTAGCCATTACTGCTACCTGTTTTAGTGTCACAGTGGTCTCTGGACCTCTTATCATATCAATACAAAAAGACACTATCCACACGCAGCTTTTTTGACAAAAACGTTTCACAAATATGGCAAAAAAAGACATCTACCTTACAAATAAAAAACGTTCTCTTTTTCCTAAAAAAGATCTGTCTCTGTGTCTCTCTGTGTCTCTCTGTGTCTCTCTGTGTCTCTCTGTGTCTCTCTGTGTCTCTCTGTGTCTCTCTGTGTCTCTCTGTGTATATTTAATTTATATTTTTTGTTAAATATTTATACAAACTTTACCCAAAAGAGAGAATAGAGAGACCAGAGCGAGACCGGAGAGAGACCAGAGAGAGAGGAGCTTGTAGCATCCTAAGGACTGAGAGCCAAACAGGGCAAAGATCAATCTCTGTTCTGAGGTAACAGAAGGGCAGAGTTCATAAGCACACTTCTGTCTAAATAAGAACAACACACACACACACACAGGCACACACCACACACACACGTACACATACACACATACACACACACAGAGAAGGACAAACACACAGACGAGACACACCCACACAAACAGGACACGCACGCACGCACAGACACACACACAGAGACAGACAGACAGACAGACAGACATACATACAGACAGACACACAGACACACACAGACAGTACTTGATGTGTCAGTCACACTTCCATCCACCCAGGACCAACACAGAAGACTTGAACAGCTCTTAGAACAAACTAGTCTGTTAAACGCCTGTTTGAGGAACACCTATTTGAGGACCAAACATCTGCCTGTTAAACTACTAGGATCAAACAACCTGTACATCTTTCTAAAGACCAAACAGCGGCTTGTTTGCTGACATTTTTGCTGTTTGCTGCCTGGCTACAGAACTGGACAGGTTTCCTGCCTGTTTACCGCCTGTTGTCCGGGTGATTTCCAGGCTATCTGCTGCAGAGGGGTGAGGAGGAGCAGGTCTCAGGACACTGTGAGTACAACAGTCTGACTACAGACACCAAACCCCAACACATACACACCTGGAGCATCTGTATACCTGTACACCTGTATACCTGCACACCTGTATACCTGCAAACCGGTATACCTGTACATCTTTGTACCTGTAAATCAGCACACCTGTACACTGGTAAACCTGTACATCTGTGTACCTGTAAACCGGTATACCTGTACATCTGTGTACCTGTAAACCGGCACACCTGTACACCTGTATACCTGTACACCCGCAGACCTGCATACACGCACATCTGGACACTAGCAACACACTGCCGGGGGATAATCAGCCACGTGACAAAATGACAACACATACACTAACAGTATGAGAGTTTCCAGCAGCAGTTTGCTGAGGGTGTTAGCTTAAATATCTGCAGCCTTAACTGGCTGACTACATTGTACAAAGAGAATGTATGTATCTGCTGGGATACACTGTTCTGTCCTCTCCATATATTCTAAAACATGACCAACGAACGGCAATAACATGACAACTGTTTGCTCCAAATGTCTGAAATTGTTAGTATATTCTGAAAGCAACACTAAGTGCTGTAGGTACATAGGAATCGCTATGTATTCAATGGTATCAACCGTTAGATGGTGGTTTAGGTTGTAATACGAAGCTCAAAGGAGGGAGAGAGAAAGTACGACAGCCAACAGGAGAAAACAGGAGGTGGAGTGAGACAGAACAAGGGAAGAAGTGAGAGAGATGGAGAGAGATGGGGTAGGAGAGAGACGAGGAGAGAGAGAGATGGGGTAGGAGAGAGACGAGGAGAGAGAGAGACGAGGAGAGAGAGAGATGGGGTAAGAGAGAGACGAGGAGAGAGAGAGATAGGGGAGAGAGAGAGATGGGGTAAGAGAGAGACGAGGAGAGAGAGAACAGAGAGAGGACGTAAGTACGACTGAGAGAGAGGAATGGGGAGATTAGGGGAGAGAGAGAGATGGGGTAGAGAGAGACAAGAGGAGAAGCAGAGAGAGGATCGGAGGGAGAGAGGTAAGAGATGGAGGATAGAGAGAGGACAGGAGAGAGAGAGACGAGGAGAGTAGAGCGAGAATGGGGTAAAAGAGCGAGAGGAAGGAGAGAGAGAGAGATGGGGGGGAGAGAGAGATGTTGGGGGGGAGAGAGAGAGACGAGGAAGAGAGAGAGAGAGAGTTTGTTTGTGTGTTTGTGTGAGTTTGTGTGTTTGAAGGAGAGAGAGAGAGATGGGGTAAGAGAGAGACGAGGAGAGAGAGATAGGGGAGAGAGAGAGATAGGGAGAGAGCAGAGATAGGGGAGAGAGGGACCAAAGAAAAAAGCGAGATATCTGGGAAAAAGAAAGCAGTACGATAGGAGCAAGAAAGGAGAAAAGAGGAGAGAAAGGGAGAGCAGAGAAGGAGAGAAGGAGAGGAGAGAAGGAGAGGAAGGAGAGAAGGGAGAGGAGAGGAGAGAAGAGAGGCGGCGAGGAGGAGAAGGAGAGGAAGGAGAGAAGGGAGGAGACAGCAAAAACATTTAAAAAAAAAGAAACAACAGGCATTCTGTGTACTTGGATTACACAATTGACACGATTTACACAATCCTGTTCCCGAGTCAGCAAAGGTTAACAACCTCTGTTAGCACTGTGTTCCTCTGTCTGCACACCTCTACACCACTGAACAACATGTTGTCCAGGAGCTCTCCCCCCTCTACCCCCCCATCAACTGCTGCGTATCTGCTGTAGATCAGAACATCTAGGTGTCACCCCTTCCGGCCAGCCCTCCTGGACACCACCCAACCTAAAAACCTCACACTAGCGCATCACAGCCTATTCCTCCCTTCACCGCACCCCTCCGCCCAGCTCTGCGATCAGACCACTAGTATGCCCAACATCCCCCCCCCCCCCCCACGCACCACCAGCTGGACGCTGTGTGATCCTAAAATGCCCTCTACAGCTATTTTAAGGTCTGATTTTTTGCGCCAGGCCTCGTTCATGCCTTTTGTCCCCAATACACGCGTGTACTTGGACGATCTTGCCTAACACTGCCTCCCAGTCGAAGAAGTCTAACATCATCCCGCTACCTTCTTCCACACCCTTCCCAACTTCTAGACCAGCAGACAGGGCGATGCAGTGAACAGTCACTGAGTGTGCATGGACAGCTCATATCTGTATTAGTCGATAATTTGGTGGCTGCTTCTTTGACGTTGCATCAACGCTCATGGAGACCACAGGTCCTAGTTAGGGCTAATGTAGTATCCATTATTTTTGCATTGTGTTTCGATACTTTCGGAAAGCGGTATTTGTATATATGCAGATTTAGTGGTTTTACAGTTGTAGTGGTGATTTAGATCATATAGTAACAGGGGGTCTCCAATCACCACGTAATGACATCGTAAATAATACTGTAGCTATAATTTCCAGTCTACCCCAAAAAGAACCTCAGGTATGTTAAACATACCTACAAGTCAAACTGACTTAAAGAATCCGTTTACTAACCTTGTGTAACTACTGTAACGCAGTACCTGAGATAAAATCATGCTCTAATCAGTCAAGTGATCTAAATAGAAATGAAGCACCATTCACCAAGCTTCTGTGGAAGCTCAATAATGACCTTATAGACTAGGCTCGCTGCTGGGTAGGCTAGGGATAAAAACTGAAAACCCTTCAGGCAACAAGCGCCCTCGAAGGGACCAGGATTTGAGACCCCTGCTCTACAGTAACCTGAGCTAAATCAGTCTAACCCTGTAATAACCTACAGTAACCTGAGGTCTTTTAGTCTAAACCTGTGTAAACCTACAGTAATCTGATGTCTAAGCCTGTATAACTCTACAGTAATCTTAGGTCTTTCAGTCTAAACCTGAATAAACCTACAGTAATCTGAGGTCTTTTAGTTTAACCCTGTATAACCTACAGGTCGTTCACACTAGCTGGGGGCTGGCGGTCATCTCCATGGTAACTCCTCACCTAGAAACCAGGTGGACCAGGGGGCTCATGTCGACATATCCGGCTGTCCTCCAATCAGACAGATTACCCGCTGACCTGGATAGGGTCTGGCCAATCACAGCCGTTTATCTGACATGGGGCGGGGTTTGATAGGACGACTGTGCAGAGGAGCCCCTTCGAAGGGGAGAAAAATGATGACGGGTTGTTGCTCTGATTAAAGTTCTGAAAGACATTAAAGTTAACCCTAACACTTGTTCTTAGTTAATAACATTGTCCCAACCCAAACCCTTAACTCTAACGTTAACCCAAAGTTTGGTAAAGTCATAGTCCCTCCCCCTTCTCTCTCTCAGGCTGGTGTGTACGTGACTGACCACACCGACGACCAATCAACTTTACTGGCCCCTGGCGTCGCCATGGCAACAGCGGGCGCAGCCAATGGGCTGCACCACAGACACGCTAGCCAGAGCCTACCGTCCAATGTGATTAACAGCCAAGGTGAGCCAATCAGGAGCGTGTCTGCCGAGTGTGTGAGACACTTCAACGTTCAGGGGAGTACCAGCGGTGGTGTGTGTGTGTGGTGTAAACGTGTGTGTGGGTGTGTGTGTGTGTGGTGTGTCGTGTGTGGTGTGTGTGGTGTGGTGGTGTGTGGTGTGTGGTGTGTGTGTGTGTGGGTGTGTGCTGTGTGGTGTGTGTGTACGATGTGGTGTGGTGTGTGTGGAGGTGTGTGTTTGTGTGTTTTTTTTTTTTGTGTGTGTGTGTGTTTCACCCGAGCAGAAGACACCTCTGCAGATTGTCAAGAGCACCAGAGACTGTGGAGGAAGCATGTGGAGGTACACAAACACACACCAATATAACAACACACTAAGACAAGAAAAAAATTCCTAAACACACACATAACTACCACACCACAGTCACAAACCACCCCCCCACACACACACACACAGTCACCCCCACACACACACACGCAATACAGCCCCCACACATCACAACACCAAGTTCACCCCACACCAAGACACAACATGTCAATCCAAACCCCCATCACACACACACATACGGAATTACAGTCACTCCCACAGCATACATGTCGCTCACAACACTATACAGTCACCCCACACATGACCAGAATCCGCCGCAGCACACAAACCATGCTGACGTAACTGCATAGGTTGGGTCATTTAGTGAACCAATCTCGGCTGTTCATAGACTGAGACCAAGATATTATAAAAAATGAGAGGGTGAAAGGATGAAAAACGAAAAGGGGGAACGGATGAAGAGTGAGAGGATGAGAGAGGATAAGAGAGAGAACGGATGAGAGAGAGAGGATGAAAGAAAAAAAAGAAAGAAAACCCCTGCACTACTATAAGAGACAGTTAGGAGGTTGTAGAGTGGGGGAGAAGGAGAAGAAGAAAAAGGAGAAAGAAGAGAGAGCGAGAGAAGGTGTTGGACCAGATGCAAGGGCAGCTGAGGGATACCGAAAGATCCTATGAGCAGAGAGCCTCTGCACCTACATCGTGAAGTCCAGAGCTTCACAACATGAAGGGAAGCAAGATAGCGTAAAGGTGAACTCCACGATGCAATGCGTCCCAGACTTCATGATGCCAGAACGAAAGGAGATACCCGCCTTGGACGCCAAACCCACAAACAACAACAACTCCAGGTAAACAACAACAGCGGTACACAACAGCTCTGCAACTCATAAAAAGACGAGAACCGGATCTGGCTGAGGACGGAGGTTGGATATTCTGGATGGTCGATGACCTCCACAAGTCTAGCCTCAGGGACAAAATGACAACCGCTGGTTGTTTGTATTAGGCTACTCACCGGAGTAAGTATGGCGGTTGAAATCCGGAGAGTTGTTCCAGGGATCGGCGGGTTATGTAATGTCCTCCATTTTTGGTCACAGTCGGTGAAGAAGAAGTCCAGACAAGATCCGCGCTTTTCCTATTAAAAATACGAAATACTAGGCCTACTATTTACCTAGTGCTAGCTAGATGTTTAGTGAACTATGCGTAGAAAACGTACCTAAAGTAGTTAAATTGTATTTTAATTTAATACAATTCAACTACTTTAGGTACGTTTTCAACGCGATGAATGTCAAGACAGAAAAGGCAAGTTTGAGAGGTTAACCGGTGCAGTTTGCATAGATTTATGAAGCATGACTTTGTAGGAAGATTGGCTATTGCTGGCATCGCATTGATGTATAGTAGTCGGCTAAGTTAGCTAGCTAGAGATGAAGTTAAGGGGTGTAAACTTAATTAGAGTGAATTAATAGATCTAGGAAATACGATATGAGATTCGCCTAGGACTTGGTCAGAATGTTTTCCAATTGCAGAGGTGCATAGTCAGTACATTTTTGTTGTTTAGCTGAAAAGAGTGAGCTATTTTTAAAAGATCTAGCCCGAATGAGTAGATCTCCAGCTACTCTGACGGCCGAGACATATTTAAAGTCTCGCAACCCTCGCCTATGCTGGCGGGTATGGCGGTGAAACTCACCGACGTCGTCTTGGGCGTCCGTGTAAGCTTGCTGGCTGGCCTCGTATCGGGGAATTGAAAGGTAAGTGATCGTGACAGAAGAGCCGTTAGAGGAAGACCGGAGCGGCTTGTTTAGAATAGTACGATAGGAGGCCCGAGTTGAAGACAACCAGACGTTCGCAGCCAGTATAGAGAGGACATGCGGCGAAAGAATCGAGAATGTGACGCGCACGATGCATCACTTCCGTATAAGGCATAAACCAGGTTAACAACTATCAGTAGCTAGCAGTTACATTAGTTTTCTCATGCTAAATAGCGGATTTTACTACAAGTTTGGGGGATCTTCCCAAAATGACAGTTAACGATGTAGGATTCTATGTTCGAGGAAGCCGCTTCAAGCATAGGGAAAAACGGTTCAAAATTGATAGTGTCAAGCTACACCCGTTTAGAGAGGAAAAGCTAAGGGTCAACATACTGTTATATGTTATCACCCGGCCATTTTCTCAGTGGAAATACGTAGAATAAAGAGACAAGTCAACAAAAGATCTATGACACTGCGCGATAAAACAGATAGAGGCCAGTAATAACAGGTGAAAGCCTGCACTGATGGCTGCTATAGAAGAGCAAAACACGCAACTTCCATATACTCCCACGATAAATATCCTAGAATAGGTCCTTCACAAATAGAGCCGATTTCAACCACAGTTCAATGATAACATGCCACGAGATAAGAATACACACGCCGGAACGGCGGCAGGGGCGCAGAGAAGCGGAGAGCATAAACGACGAAAGACGGTATGACCATGAGATACCACTTAAACGAGAAAGAGTCAGTTAGGTAGCTTAGTACTAGGGCAAGAAAGCGACCTCAAGTAAATCACACACAATCAACCTTGAGGAAGAACTACGAACCATGAACGAGAAGAA